>BLSH010102277.1:1258281-1276789 GCA_018402905.1 Glandirana rugosa
TCTCTGTATATAACTTTTGTATACAACTTATTAGTCGAAGTGAAAAGTGAATACAATGTTCACTTTTTGGCTCTTTTAGGTTGACGGTATTTTTGTGAAGTTTCGCGGATAAAATATCTACGAAAAGAAACTAAATTCAGACTATTTTGTGCATACTCTGTTTTTTTTTTTTTATGTCGTCTTTTTTTTTTTTTTTTTTGTCTCATACGTGTTTTATCAGACTTAAATCAAAGAAAAGCATCTATAAAATAGGCGCTTTGAAGTGTTTTTATGGCAGTTGGATTTTCTCGGTTTTTCACTTGTAACATAAGTGAAAAGTGAAGCTGATTATTCAACATATGTTTTCAATATATGTCTCTCATCATTGCACACATGCTAACAGATATACATGATTACCTTATGTATGCATCATCAGAGCTTTGGGTGTCTGCTAAAATAATCTGCTTTGCTTCACTTTCTGCAAATGTGATATATGCCGACCTGCTTCAAGAAGCTGCAAGTGCTCTGTATTAAACGCTCTACTTCAGATTCACTTTATTACAAGGGGTTTTCTCCACATGTAATACAATAATCTGTTCTGCTAGCACTGTCAGCTTGTTCGGTGCTCTCTCTGAGCTTTGCAGCAGGGTCTTCTTTTATGTTCGGTATATAACAAGTTGAGTACTAAAATATGCTGCACCATTACATCATGTTTGTGAGATGTCAACAGAAAATTCTTTGTTTGGAGCAGTGGGATCAGTTACAGGAACGAACTTTCACATGTATTCTCAGAAAGTGTCAGTGTCTACTAGCTGAAATTTTAAACAGCTTAATTACTTTTATTGTTCCAGAGATGTTCAGAATTTAGTTTGGTTGTGATTCTTTATTTTAATTGTAAATAGGAAGTCTGGTTTATGGTTGTCAAATGCTGATCAAGTAGACACAATTTTTGACTCCCTTTTATGGATTTAATACAACTTACGAGCAGGCAGATCATGTGGGAGACTATAAGATCTGGTTATTCTCACAGCCGATGCTGTGTCAATTGTGACTATTCCTGTGGTCATTTATGTTTGACAAGGTCACAATTACAGGATCATAACCTCTTTCTGTTGAAGGTGGAACATTTTAAGCAAATATTCAGCATAATGTAATGTTTTCTTAAAGGCACCCCTTCACTTTTGTAGCTTAACTATTTAGTAAGTAAATTATGCTTTCAAAAAATAAACATATGCCCATTTTACAGCCAGTGTTTATATTTTTATACATTCGAGGATCTTATTAGTCTTTTTTAGAGCTGGGTGACTAAAGTTCCAAAGTTTTCTTTATAAATGTCCCACTATCTTGCTAAATTTGACTACTTGAACACACTTGGGCCCCATGCACATAGACATACATTTTCAATACAGATGGAGCCCAGTAGACTATTTGTAGAGACAATCTGGTATATGTGTGTGTAATGTACATGCATTTCTTACATGCAGGTGCTTGTGTTTTTGTAATCAATACCAATCTTATCGGCATAAAACTAGACTAAATTCACCCAGAATGCAGACAGTTCTTGTTTGTGTAAATGCAGCTATATTGAATGCTCTTAGATGCAGTTAATCTACATCTAGGTGTACATTCAGACATAGCAAAAGCATTATATGCTTCCAGCTGCATTCAGAAAATTTGTAACAAGCACACCTGGACACGTGTATTTTTAGTCCCATGTGTACGGGACCTTTAGGCTAAAGTCACACTATACTCCGAGTTTGGTTTATTTAAAATCGGGAGAAGACTTAGGATCCTAGATTGAACATAACCCACTAAATACAGTTTTCCAGTGTGTTTTGTGCTGCTTGAGGCCTAAATTTCCCCTGACAGAAAAAGGAAAACAAACATACAGTATGTCTGGTTTAGTACACTGCTTAATGAGCTCTGCTCTACCTTCAGCATCCTGCAACAGTTCTCAGTTTTATCATTTTAACCAGTCCATTGAAAAAGTGTTAAGAAGATCCCTTAAACCGGGGTGTCCAACCTTTTGACCTTCCTGGATCACTTTGGAAGAAGAGGAATTGTCTTGGGCCACACATAAAATACACTAACAATAAGGATAGCTGATGAGCAGAAAAAGTCAGGCAGATCACAAGTTAATGATCACTTATCTAGATAATGCACCTATCTGTGTAATAAAGCTTCATTTTTTGGTAATATTTTTAATTATGAAAGTAAGGCCCATTTCACATATGCGGAGCAATCAGGTCTGCCTGTCTGCTTTTCAGGCTGACCTAATCGAGCACTCCATTCACCTCTATGGAGCGATGGATGTCAGCGCTGACTTGTCCACTGACACCCGCTGCTATCCGATGCGATGCTGTCCGCCAAATCCAGATGGATGGAAACCCTATTTTCTATCCGTCTGGCGGATCAGATGAAAACGGACAGGCGGTTCATTTTCATCCAATCTTCCATAGAGGAGAGTGGGGCTCTGACAGGTCTGTCTCTGCACAGGGAGCAGAGACGGAGCTGTCATCCGCCTGCTCAGCGGGAATCAATGGAACGATCCTCGATGAGCTAGCGGAGTCCATGATAATGGACAGCCCCGTGTGAAAGGGGCCTAAAAGAGGGCAGCATAAAATGAGTGCAATATTTTACACTGTTTTTGATAAAAGAACGCATCAGTATCTGGTTCAATGGATGTGGTAGCAATTCTCAAGGTGCTCATCAGATTATTTGGTTCTACTTTTGCCATTTGCTTACTTCATCCTTGAAAATATTTGCTCACAAATATTGGTGCTACAGAAAATTGATGACTATTTTTCTTTGGAAAGATACAGTATCTCACAAAAGAGAGTACACCCCTCACATTTTTGTAAATATTTAATTTTATCTTTTCATGTGACAAGATTTAAGAAATTACACTTTGCTACATATTAAAGAAGTGAGTGTACAGCTTGCATAACAGTGTAAATTTGCTGTCCCCTCAAAATAACTCAACACACAGCCATTAATGTCTAAACCGCTGGCAACAAAAGTGATTACACCCCTAAGTGAAACTGTCCAAATTGGGCTCAAAGTGTCAGTATTTTGTGTGGCCACCATTATTTTCCAGCACTGCCTTAACACTTTTGGGCATGGAGTTCACCAAAGCTTCCCAGGTTGCCACTGGAGTACTCCTCCACTCCTCCATGATGACATCGTAGAGCTGGTGGATGTGAAAGACTTTGTGCTCTCCACTTTCCATTTGAGGATGCCCAACAGATGCTCAATAGGGTTTAGGTCTGGAGACATGCTTGGCCAGTCCATCACCTTTACCCTCAGCTACTTTAGCAAGGCAGTAGTCGTCTTGGAGGTGCATTTGGGGTTGTTATCGTGTTGAAATACTGCCCTGCAGCCCAGTCTCCGAAGGGAGGGGATCATGCTCTGCTTCAGTATGTCACAGTACATGATGGCATTCATAGTTCCCTCAATGAACTGTAGCTCCCCAGTGCCGGCAGCACTCATGCAGCCCCAGACCATGACACTCCCATCACCATGCTTGACTGTAGGCAAGACACACTTGTCTTTGTACTCCTCACCTGGTTGCCGCCACACACGCTTGACACCATCTGAACCAAATGAGTTTATCTTGGTCTCATCAGAACACAGGACATGGTTCCAGTAATCCATGTCCTTAGTCTGCTTGTCTTCAGCAAACTGTTTGTGGGCTTTCTTGTGCATCATCTTTAGAAGTGGCTTCCTTCTGGGATGACAGCCATGCAGACCAATTTGATGCAATGTGTGGCATAGAGTCTGAGCACTGACAGGCTGACCCAACCCCTTCAACCTCTGCAGCAATGCTTGCAGTACTCATACGTCTATTTCCCAAAGACAACCTCTGGGTATGACGCTGAACATGTGCACTGAACTTATTTGGTCTACCATGGCGAGACCTGTTCTGAGTGGAACCTGTCCTGTTAAACCGCTGTATGGTCTTGGCCACCGTGCTGCAATACAGGCTCTTGGCAATCTTCTTATAGCCTAGGCCATCTTTATGTAGAGCAACAATTCTTTTTTTCAGATCCTTAGAGAGTTCTTTGCCATGAGGTGCCATGTTGAACTTCCAGTGACCAATGTGAGAGTGATAACACCAAATTTAACACACCTGCTCCCCATTCACACCTGAGACCTTGTAACACTAACGAGTCACATGACACCAGGGAGGGAAAATGGCTAATTGGGCCCAATTAGGAAATGTTTCACTTAGGGGTGTATTCACTTTTGTTGCCAGCGATTTAGACATGAATGGCTGTGCTATTCTGAGGGGACAGCACATTTACACTGTTATACAAGCTGTACACTCACTACTTTACATTGTAGCAAAGTGTAATTTCTTCAGTGTTGTCCCATGAAAAGATATAAAAAAATATGTGGGGTATACTTTTGTGAGATACTGTAACATAGTTAGTCTGGTTGAAAAAAGACACAAGTCCATCTAGTTCAACCGATAAAAGGGGAAAAATAAACATACACAATCCTATAACCCACATTTGATCCAGAGGAAGGCAAAAAACACACAAAAAAAAAAAAAATAACAGCAAAGCATGGTCTAATTTGCTCCAGCATGGGAAAAAATTCATTCACGGTCCTCCAAGAAGCAATTGGATATTCCCAGGATCAACTTTACCTATACATATTAGTATTCAGTTACATTTTGTACATTTAGGAAAGAATCCAGGCCTTTCTTAAAGCAATCTACTGCGCTGGACTGAACTAGCTCTTGAGGGAGTCTATTCCACATTTTTACTGCTCTTACTGTGAAGAAACCTTTCCGTATTTTGAAATTAAATCTCTAAAAACATCTAAAAGTCCATGAAGAGACACCGTCAAATTCTTCTTTGGCCATATATGTTAAGTGTAAATATGCATTTTTACAAAAAAATTGTAAAAAAGTCAACATTGTTAATCACATTTACAATTTTTTGTTGGCTGAATTCATAGCCATCTTGGGCTGCAGATTAGACACCCCTGCCTTAAACTGATGTAAGCAGACAGAAAGAAAATGAATTGCTACGCTCCTGACTGTTGCAACTTTAAATAAATATCAGGAGTCCTCTGACATGTTTTGCGTTGATAGGCGCTTTTTCAGAAGACATGTCAGAAAAAATGTCAGAGGTGACCTCCAATGCTGTTTAATCAGGGCCATCTTTGTTATGGATTGGACCCTGGGCAAACATTTTCTTGGGCCCTCCCAAATTCACTTGTCAACTATTTGCAGGCAGTGCAGGCTCAAGGGGCAGCTGCTTTAGGCCCCACAACAATGAATGGGCCCAGGGCAGCTGTCCCTTTTGACCTTTGTTAAAGATGGCTCTGTGTTTAATAAATATGAAAAGTTGCTGTAGACCACATTCCATTTTTTATTCTTTTCTGACTGATTTATCAGAGTGCAGCGAGCTGCACCAGCACATGAAGATTTTGGCAGTGGGACCTTGATAAGCCACTTGCCTTGGGTGGTTTACGTATTTTCTCATAGCTGCAAGCAGGAATGTGGGATAAAGTTTGTGCTGTATGTGTAGCAGATCTAGAGTTGGTTGTTTATTTGGGTTTTTTTTTTTGTAATTCGTCACCTTAGGCTAATCTTTCTGGTGCATGTGTTTTAAATTACAACCTTTAATTTACCCGCAGGGAATGTTTGGTGGATGTCACATTTACTGTTTTATTAATATCGCCGTATGTGATTGGGTAGCCCAGAAGTGCAATAGTTCGTATTGATCTGTTAAAGCACTGAGGTCCTCAGGTTGAGTCTGACTTTATACTCTTCTATGCTTGTAGAGGATTATTCTGGGCTTTTGTCTTATTTTCCTACAGCTAACAAGTTGTGTCATTGGTGTCTGAGTGTGTGTTCTTGTGTTTGTGCTACAGGGTATCCTGGCCATAGGCATCCACCATCCTCTGCATCAGTCTGTTTGCAGGGGTAGCATCAGGCATACACAACACAAATGTTTTTGTAACCGAAATGTCTCAAATGTATTTTCTAACAAATATTGAAAACATCTAATCTGTCCTAACCTACCAAAGAATAATAGAAGTTTGATTTCTGCAAATATTTGTCATGTTATCCTTTCTACTAATATTAACAGTGAAAGATTGTAGTCCTCCCAACATTTATGACACTGAATTTGTGTTTTTAATTAGCATAACACTCCCGGGACAGAACCTTTTTACCAATTGGGTTTTTTTTCATAAATCTGCAAGGTAAAAATGAAAGGTTCTTTCTGAACATTATTTACACGATTTTAATTAATTATTATAATCTCTGTGGTCTTTTCTGTGAAAAGGGAACATTTAATCCTGTAACTAAGTACATGATTTGCATTTTACAAAAAATAAATGTAAAAAAAGAAAAAAAAAACAAAAACATGTAGGTCCCGCTGGCTTATTATCAGTGGATTTTTTTTTTCTCTTTACTCAAATGAGACTTATTTTTAGAGAATTTGGTTTGTTTCTCCTCCAAGTCCCATTTCAGACCATAACACCTGTTTTTCATGCAGAGTAAACTGGTGAAAAACTAAAAGTTTGCTGCTTTTGCCAAGACAGAACATAGCCCCTGGCAAGGTTACCTTTGAAAACAGTTTTTCATGCAGAGACAGTATACAAGCCGCTTCTCCGTTGCCAAGATCCTCTGACTAATGAAGGGTCGGAGAAATGGTGTATTCTTTTCATTGCTAGCGGCATGTATATGTAGCATTCTGCTGAGGAGAGTCACTCTAGCGTTTCAAACAAAAGCTAGAAGTTTAACCTTCTAGGAGCAAGGTCAATGTTAGTTTTGTATTGATGACACAGAAGAAAGCGACTTCATAGGAAAATAAAAGACTAATTCTTTGCTAGCTGAAACTGTGCAACAGCCGGTTTTTAACTTATTTTTCATCTAACCCACAAGGGGAACTTTTTGCGTATTTACAAAGTTGGTGCTTAAATACATTACCTCGTTACTGATCCTGTGCAGCATATTTTCTGCAATGTGAGCGGATGTTTTTTTGTCTGCTTAATTGGAATATTAAATCTGTTAATGTTCACAATTTTATGGCTATACTGTGCAAAACTACTTGGGTTATTTTTATTTCACATAAATGTATGAGTCAGTATCTGGCTATCAGTGCTGGGGTGGGAAAAACGTGGCTCTCCTGTTGTTGCAGAACTGCAAGTCCCATCATGCCTCTGGTAGGCTTGCTTGTAACTGTCAGTCTTCCCATTATGTTATTGTCTCTGAGAGTCATGCTTGTAATAATCAGTCTTGCAATGCCCCCTGGGACTTTATCCACAACATCTGGAGGGCTACAGTTTTCCTACCACTGGATTGTATAGGGTCTCTCTAATTTTTATTATTGTAACTACTTTTATTAAAAATACAGTTAAGGTATAGGGATACAAAAATTAGATGTGAGTTTTTGTTCTAGTCTCTGTGACAGCGCACGTCACCGCTTATTCATTTGTACAGGTTGACGATGTGTGTTGCCTTTTTGCTATGCTGCTATGTATTCTTTACATATACTGCATTTTTTTATGCATTAATTGAGCTAACACTCTTGCAGCACGTTGAATTGTGGTGAAGTACAACAAAATGCAGTTTGCCATCTTTTGTTCACTGCACACCTATCCAGCACATTGGGCTGAACTGACGAAATAGAGAACCAATCTTTTTTTTTTTTTTTCTAATCAAAGAGAATTTTATTATAAATAAACAGTTTGACATTCCAGGACAAGAAGATACAGACAGTGCAATGCCATCTAGCCTACCTCCAACAAAACATCGATCAAGGCTTTTTTTTCCAACACAGTCCTATTTATTTTTTCTAGTTTTTGATAGAAGAGGGGTGGATTACAACACGTTGTTTTTATTGCTGCATGTGTCCCTGTTAGTGAGATTCACCCTTTCTATGTGTCCGGTTTACCATTATCATTGAAAATGAAAGTAAAAAAGAATTCCAAATTTTGGGTTGTCCTCAGAAAAGTAATAGGATGGAAAACGTCCAGTAGGACACTAGTTCTGGTGATCTGGGGGTCCCCAAGAGATTCCTTTAATTTTCAGAGATTTCCTCTCACTTCTTCTCACTGGTTATGGGATAGGAAGTGAAGGTGAATTCACCCAATGGGACAAAGATGGCAGAAATAAACCTTATAGGAGTTATAACCCTTACTCTATCCAAAATGAAAAAAAAAACGTTTTGCCTACAATTCTACTGTAGGAAAGCCATGCATAAGAAACAATTGGCTACTATTTTTTCAGATATGATACTGAAATGCAGACTAATAATAACAATTGCTCTAATAAGTGTCCATGTCTGCTAAACCCTATTTGCATTTTCTTCTAAATAGTAAACTGCACAAATGGATCCATGGAAATATAAAATCTATTAATGAAATTATAAAATACAATAATACAGAATATGAAGTTACCAGACAAGAAATACCTGTTATATAAAGTGTTCTTAAACAAGAAATGACCTAATCACACAGTTATCTGGCTGTTTTCTACTGCTCTTCAGTGCAATTTAGAGTTAATCAGACCAGCATTTGTGTTTGTACATACAAATATGATTTTACAAGCTAGGCAGTGCATTTAAATCACAGTATTGTTTTCTTGACTGGGGTAAAATATGCCTCTTTATCCAACTACACAAAATGCCTGTAATAAGTGTACATTAATGCAGTGTTTCCCAACCCAGTCCTCAAGGCACACCAACAGGTCATGTTTTCAGGATTTCCCTCAGATGAAACAGCTGTGGTAATTACTAAGGCAGTGAAACTGATCAAATCACCTATGCAAAATAATGGAAAGACATGACCTGTTGGTGTGCCTTGAGGACTGGGTTGGGAAACACTGCATTAATGAACAACGCCCACATGCCAAATAGTACCTTTTGAATAAACATAGTTTGAATTACATGCTTGTGTGACAATGTCATACTAGTTGGTCACTTTAAATAGACCTTATTTCTACTATATGTTTATGTGCTTGTTCTTTAGTGCTCTGTGCTGTTTTTACTTTTATAATAATATTGGATTACATTTTTTATTATTATTTATTTTATACTCACAGCAATAAGTACAACAGACTGTTATGTCCAGTTCCTCTGTCATGTCCATGGTGTGTTTGTGTACGTGTGTGTATATATAATTATATATATATATATATATATATATATACATACATACACACACACTATATTCCTATATTCTTCAAGAAGCGCTTTGTGCACTGGTGCACAGTCATCTTGGAAAAGGAAGGGGCCACTCCCAAATTTTTCACGCAATGTTGGGAGCATGAAATTTTCCAAAATGTCTTGGTATGCTGACACCCTGAAACTAAGGAGCCTAGCCCAACCCCTGAAAAACAACCTCACACTATAATCCCCCCTCCACCAAATGAATTGGACCAGTGCACAAAGCAAGATCCATAAAGACATGGATGAGCAAGTTTGGGGTGGAGGAACTTGACTGGCCTGCACACAGTCCTGACTTCAACCCGACAGAACACCTTTGGGATGAATTGGAGTGCAGACTGCAAGCCAGGCCTTCTTGCCCACATCAATACCTGACCTCACAAATGCGCTTCTGGAAGAATGGTCAAACATTCCCATAGACACACTCCTAAACCTTATGGACAGCCTTCCCAGAAGAGTTGAAGATATTAAAGCTGCAAAGGGTGGGCCAACTCAATATTGAACCCTACGGACTAAGACTGGGATGCCATTAAAGTTTATGTGTGTGTAAAGTCAGGCGTCACAATACTTAATATAGTGTGCATATATACATTACACAGTATATATATATCTATATTTATGTATGTTTTTTTTTCTTTTTTGACACACACACCCTTATTCTACCTTGCTTTTTGATTAATCCAACATGCTTATTCAAATGCCACTGCTAAAACCGTAAATATGACTGTCTATCTTCAATTTGGTCCAGATGTATGAGAAAGGCGGCCAGAGGGCACTGTTATTTTCAGGGCTTGATTCAAATGTGCAGTTTACTGTTTGTTAAACAGTATATTTTATCAATCCTAAAAATCTGTTATCTGTACTCAATCTTTTTTTCAGGTTTTGGCAACTCTCAAAGCTGTCATTAGCTCATACTGGGAGCTACAAAACCCCAGCAATGCTTGTGTTGGCCATGGGAATAAGGGAATAAGTTGCCATGAATACCAATAGGAATTTACTTTCCAGAAAAACTGATGAGAGCAAAGTGTATTTGTTAATTCACAGTAAAATATTAAATTACTGAATTATACCTAATGTGACACATGATGAACAGATCCCTGTAGCTCTCTTCACTTAGAAATAGAAGTTGTGTTTTAATGATATGTGTTTAATAAAGTTAGATTACAAAGTAGTTAAATTCTTAAGTCTGTTTCTTTCCTCTCTGCCTACCAGCTAGTAAGTATTTTGCATTCTTAAATGACATATGTTTTTCTTAAAGGGATTTAGCAGGCTTGATTTAAGTTTATTTATATTTTTTTATTCCTTAAAATGGTTGTGAGTTTCATTCCAGAAGGGTAATAGTGAGCATATACCTAATTCCATATAAATAATGTGCAGGGATATGAAGCAGTGAGCTGACTGTATCCCTGGACTCTGGGATGTATTTCAGTAAGGTAAGTGTAATACACATATCAAACCTACCTCACATATTCTCTTCTGGTGATGAGAGATTTTACCACTTGCTGGTACTCACCTCATTACACTAAAGCTATGCAGGCAATTTTTACCAATTCAATTGTGCTACTAAAATCATTAGAGATTAATGGCTAGGTGTAGCAATTGATGGCGAAACAGATGAAACAATAAATCAATAAGGTTCCCTGTGGAGTCATTGACACAAGAAGTATGTAGTAGAGATCGCTTGATCACACAATGCTCCAGTCATGTGCAATTGATCACTACAAGATGCTACTTGTATAGCTCCATAGGGAGCCATTGTTTGTTTTGTCTGCATGATTTTTAGAGACAGCAATTTTTGTCACCAATAATAAGAATAAAACTAAATAAGAATAGATGTAAATAAATAATACAATATATGCAGTAGTTCTGCCGCCTGAGGTGATTGGTTGATAAGCATTTATATTGATTCACTATGACTCCCTGTAACAGCATTTATATAGGAGCACAATTGTCTATAGTTGGGCTCCTTTCACACCAGAACCGCCTGATCGTTAGCGGTAAAACACCACTAATTAGCGGCGCTTTACCCCCCGTTATAGCGGCACTATGGCCCCACTATTCGGGCGGCAGTACGCTTTTAACCCCCCCACAAGGTGTTAAACAGGGGTTAAAAGTGCCCGTTTGCAGTGCTCCCGAAGCGGTGTTCAGGCGCTTCGGGAGCGCTGCCCCATTGTTTTCAATGGGCAGGGGCGGTATAGGAGTGGTGAATACACTGATCTCACACCGCTTAAAGATGCGGCTTGCAGGACTTTTTTTACTGTCCCGCAAGCGCACCACCCCATTGACGTCAGTGCACATTTTTCCATGCTAGCTTTCAGTAGCGTTTCTCTTCCTCTATTCAAAATCACTGGTTCCCTATGGGAACCCATTGACTTGCATAGAAGTCGCACCATGATGATCCGACTTGCGGTGCGACTTGTGTGCTGAGGATCCTGAAGGGGAACCCCCCGCAAAATAATGAAAAAAAAATTGCATGGGGTTCCCCCCCAGGAGGTACCAGACCCTTTGGTCTGCTATGGATTTTAAGTGGAACCCCCACACCGAAAAAATGGCGTAGGGTCCCCCCCCAGAATCCATATCAGACCCTTATCTGAGCATTCAGCCTGGCAGGCCAGGTAAGGGGATGGGGACGAGCGAGCCCCCCCCCCCCCTGGACCATACCAGGCCGCATGCCCTCAACATGGGGGATGGGTGCTTTGGGGTAGGGAGGGGCCCTGCTCCCCCCCACCCCAAAGCACCCTGTCACCATGTTGACGAGGACAAGGGCCTCTTCCCGACAGCCCTGGCCATTGGTTGTCGGGGTCTGCAAGCAGCTGTTTATCGGAATCTGGAAGCCCCCACCCTATGTGAATGAGTATGGGGTACATCGTATCCATTCACCTAAAAAAAAAAAAAAGTGTCAAAAAAACACACTACACAGCTTTTTAACATAGTTTATTAAATCAGCTCCAGCACCTTCTCCCTTTTCTGGCTCTTCTTTCTTCTGCTCTTTTGAGGGGGGCCTGCTTTCTTCTGAGGGGTCTTCTATCATCTGCTGGTCTTCTATCTTCTGCTCTTTTGCTGCTTCATCCAGACCGGCCCAGCACATTAGGTTATAGGGCACATCAGGGTTCAGGACACAGGGCACTTCAGGGCACCACACATCAGGGTACAGCACATCAGGGCACAGCATAGCAGGGTACAGGGCACAGCACATCAGGGCACAGCGTATCAGGGTACAGGGCACATTAGGGTACAACACATCAGGGTACAGGGCACATCACATTAGGACATATCACATCAGAGTACAGGGCACAGCACATCAGGGCACATGGGGAACATCAGGGCACATCAAGGCTTATCAGGGCACATGGGGAACATCAGGGCACATCAGCACATGGGGCGCATCAGGGCACATGGGGCACATTAGGGACAGTGTTTGTTTACTAGCCATATCCATTTTCTTCAAATGCAGAGTAGTGAAGGAGGCATCTGTAATAAGTTCTTTCTCATTTGCGCTGCTCCCTGGCGGCCCCTCCTCTCTTCTTGTCCATCCCAGGTGATGTCACAAGCAAATTGGAATGGACGAGAAGAGAGGAGGGAGCAGCGCAACATGAGAGAAAACTTATTACAGATGCTTCCTATACTACTCCGCATGGTGGCTGAATCTCAATCTACCCGTCAGGCATCAGCTGTTGGTGATTGGCGGGTAGATCGCCACAGACCTCCGGGAGAATTCACAGTAAATTAGGCAGCATCGAGGCTGGCCCACTGAGCCATTGGCCCACCCGGAAACTCTCGGTAGTCCCGTTGGCCAGTACATGCCTGGCGGGGGCGGGGGTGGGGGTGAAACAGCAGCACACTGATCTTCCCAGTGAAAGGCTGTGCTGGGGGGGTCAGGACAAGTCTGATCATTGGAGGAGAGCAGGCTGAGCTCCCAACACAGCTAGAGAACTGCTTTGTGTGGTCAGTTTTTAATCAGAAAGCAGAGGGACTGGCAGGAACACCAGAGATTTTACACAAAGGAAATAATACAAAGAGAACAGGATACTTTCTCATACATGTACATGGTGCAGCAGGCACAGTATCAGGAATATGAAATGTTGGGTTTACAAACGCTTCAAGGGGTCATTTGTGCTGTGTGCAGAGACCTGCATTTTTCTGCATTTGAAAAATGCATGTCTTCTTAGGTGCACACAGGAAACAATTGTTTTCCATATGCCATGTTCACACCACAATAGATTTGACAGGTGCAGAATTCTCCTGAAGTCTTCATCAATTTGTGTGTATCTATGCATTGCAGCTAAATTATGATGCATATAAATTCATGAAATGTCACTTTGTGACAATTCACTAAAGTTAAAAAATTAAATGGTGCCTTCAATTGTAAAAAACACAAGGCACTGCTGCACACTACCTATACACAATGAACAGCGACTCGTGTAGGAACATGGCTCATTTTCAGCAAATGGTGGTGTGAACTAGCCCTAAAATCCTAAAATATAGAAAAATGTTTTCCTTTTTTTTTTTTGGTAATCTTTATTTTTGAACATTTATTCATTTATTACACATACTTGAATAAAAAAAGAGGCATGCATTACCATGGTAAGAAGGAAGAAAAATAAGAGAGGAGATGGAAGAGAGAAAAAGGATAAGAGGGCACTAGCCACTGATATAGTTTATCCATGGTTCCCATTTAATAGCAAACTCTTCTAATCTGTTGCTATTAGCATAGACCCATTTCTTGTCCTCCATAATCCTATTAGCCTGTTTCCCCCAATGTTTTATAGTGGATACTTGTGTCTTTTTCCAAAAAAACTGGATTAGTGCTTTAGTGGCATCTAGCAGATGTAGTACTATGCTCTTCCTAAATGCCCTCTTGAGACTTTGAGTACCATAAAAAAGGCACTGCACGGGATCATCCCCTATCAAGATTGTTGTAATTTCAAGAATCCGATTTCTGAGCTCAGTCCAAAATGACCTAATGTAGGTACATTCCCACCAAATGTGGATATGTGATCCTTGTTGCCCGCATTCCCGCTGCATCTGTCAGACACCGAGGGGTAAGCGATTGCCAGCGTCTTTGGGACCCTGTACCATCTTGAAAGAAATTTATAGTTTGTCTCTTGTGTTTTAGTACTTATTGAGGATGTATGTACCAGTCTTAGCATATTCTGTCTCTGTGAGTCTGAGAAGTAATGGCCTAGCTCGTTTTCCCATTCTCCAAAAAATCTAAGGCCTGTGGTGACACTGCATTTATTTAGCAGCTCTAAGTAACAGAAATCATCCCTCTATCCATATGCTGTAAGGGGTTCCGCCCTAATCCCTCGTAAGTGGGCATTGCAGAAATGCTGTAGTTGCTGATACCTCCAGGTGTCCATTGGGAACTCGCTGTATTCCTCTCTTAGGTAGTTTAATATATGCAACCTCCCATTCCACATAAACTTAAGGCAACTAGTGTCCCCATCAATTGCCCACCGTTTGAAAAAGGACAGTGACTCAACTGGAGTGAACCAGCAAAAACCGCCCAAGGGTAATAATGGGGAAACTGATGGGGGGGGGGGCATCTTGTTTAATAATTGAGTCCCACACCTTTAAGGCATGAGTGGTAAAACATGTTTTTCTTTTAAGCCTTTGTTATAGCTAACTAGCCCTAATTCATTTTTTCCTCTACCTTCTCTACTTATTTTGTTTTTGCCTTATTTGGTTTGATTTTCCTTTACATTTATACTGTTTCTGTGAACATGTTTTTGCAGTTTTTACTCATTTAATGATTATTTTACCCAATTTCCTTTTGGTCCACCTCACCATATATTGTCTGAATTTACTTTATTGGTACAAAACGCTAATGTTAACCAATAAACCTCTGTATTATTACACTATACGCCAGCAGTTCTGGATTTATCTTTGGCCGCAGATGCATAATGGGATTATTTGCATTACTCCATCCACTATCCTGAAATGAGCAATACACTGCCTATTTTTGAAATTTGTTATGAAGGCGATGCATGCAAATACCTTCTGGTTTAGTGGATGTCTCTTTGGTTCCACAGTCTGATTTTTTTATAGTTGAAGTTTTAAAAATACACATTAGTGAAACGTATAAGAAAAAAAACCCAACATTTTGGTGTCAAATCGCATAATAAAATTAGTAGAAAACTTGAAAATTCAAAAAAAAAAACAAACATCCATTTTCTATTTTTTCCTTTTTTTCCTTTAATATATACAGAATTAATAGGCATTACCTCCAAAAGAAATTAACTATTAACATAGCTATTGCATGTGTGCACTAATATCCCTCACGGTGGCTGATTCCTCCAATCACAGATTCAAAATTCTCCGAGGAAGTAATTTCTGATTTACCGATCAATATATAAAACAAGTTTTAATAGTAAACCCCACAGCCATTCGGGCAGATCATGTTCCTCTCTCCCAGCTGTCAAAAAATGGCTTGAAGTAATAAGCTGTGCTTGAGGCTGTTGTATGACAGGTAAGGGCCATCTTTGCCAGAGACCCATGTGTTCGTGCTGTACAACATGAGTAATCACAGCTTATTGTGAGTTCCCAATATATCTTTATATCATTTCCAGGTTATCTTTGTATCATTTCAGAGAAACTTGTCTGTCATGTCAAAATTCTATGCTCACCATAAGTGAATAAAATATTTTCTGTCAACCAGGAGTTGAGCTAGCCTTCTCAGTGTGAGGCTTTGTAATAAAAATTGCGGGATTTTGTATTTAAAATCAAATTGTATGCGATATCTGAGCTATTTGTGACTCATGGGAGACATTTGGATTGCCTCCAGACTTCGTGCATTGTTTCCAGTGTAGTTGGGCTTATGAGATGTAATTTTACAACTAAGTCAACTGCAGAGGTCAGAACATAAGCATCTCTTCGAGTCGTATAATTTTGTAAGCCTTAAGTGACAGTTTTTGGTTATTATGCTGTGACAATTATTATGACATGATGTGTAGAAATCCAATAATGTGTTTGGCAAATGAGACTCCCAACCTGTACAGATTTACATGAATGTCATTATTAGCTGCATTTTATTCTCTTATAAATGTGTCAGAAATCCTCCTAACTTAATTAGAAGCTTCCTCCAGACAATTCATTACATTGTAAAGAAGGAGCTGTATCTGTGGCTTAGCTTTCCTTTTTAAGCAGCTATCCCCTTTGGAGTTAAGAATAAGTGTACTTTATGGTTTTTCTTCACATTCGGTACTCATACAGTGAACTTTTTTGGGGGTATTTTAGATATTTATAGAAAATGTATATTCTTTAACCCCTTCACGCCTTAGCTTTTTTTGACATTTGTTGCTTACAAGTTAAAATCTGTATTTTTTGCTAGAAAATTACTCAGAACCCCCAAACATTATATATCTATATTTATCAGAGACCCTAGAGAATAAAATGGCAATTGCTTTAATATTTTATGTTGCACAGTATTTGCACAGTGGTCTTTGAAACAAAATTTTTTGAAGATTTAGACACTCTCATGAATTAAAAACAAAAAACAAAACATTAAAGTTAGCCCAATTTTTTGTGTAATGTGAAAGATGATGTTATGCTGAATAAATAGATACCTAACATGTCATGCCTTGAAATTGTGCACACTCGTGGAATGGTGACAAACTATGGTAATTAAAAATCTCCATAGTTGACGCTTTAAAAATTTCTATTGGTTACAAGTTTAGAGTTACAGAGGAGGTCTTGTGCTAGAATTATTGCCCTCACTCTAACGATCTTGGCATCATATCTCACATGTAGGGACGGGGCGCTTTATGTTTTTTTTTCTTATTTATTTATTTTTTTTACAAAAAAATTTCTGATCATTTTTATTGCTGTCAGAAGGAATGTAAACCATCCCTTGTGACAGTAATAGGCAGTGACAGGTACTCTTTATGGAGGGATCTGGGGTCTAAAAGACCCCAAGCCCCTCCTTGCTCTTAAAAGCATTCAAAACGCCATGTTTGGCTGTTTTGAATACTGTCATTTTTTAAAATGGGGCACCTTTAAAGCTCCAGTAAACTCGGATGTGATGTCATGGCATCGCTTCCGGGTACTAGTTCCGAGACCCGATCTAAGCTGATTGTGTCTTTATTCGGGTCTTCGGTCAGCGGGTGGACGCATCGGCTGGTCGCCCGGGCCTCTCGGTGGGACGCCGCGGAAGGCAGTTGGTGGGGGGTGTCCCCTCCCGCTCCTTGGGATAACAGCCGAGAGGCTTTTAGCCACATCAGTTGCTATGCAAATAAAGCCGACCGTCCGCTCTAAACAATGGTACCAGAGTGATGCATGCAGCTGCAGGCATCACCCCGGTACAACCCCTTCAAGCCGAGGTTGCATATTTACATACGGTCGATGTAAAGGGGTTAAACCTTTAAACTGTGATGCAAATAAAGGGAATGAAAATTGGTAAGGCTTATGCTTAAAACAGAAAAGCAAGCACTATAGAAACAAAGTGCAACTTTCAAAGAGTGCTCAGAGAGAGGCTTTCTGGCTAACGAATGCTATAACAAACCTTTTGTGCTGTTATCCTTTTAGGCAGGACTTTTTTTATTTTTAAATGTTTAAAATGGCTGACTGATTCACTGGTGCCAACTGCAGCTTCTTAATTTGTACGTGTTTATGATAATTATGTGTCATATTTATTATACTGTTAGTTTATATTGAGCTTTATATATAATTAGATCAATTTTATTTTTAAGTGGTTTTCCGTTCATCTTTATTTCATGCTGCTTTCATTTTTAAAGTTGCGATGTGATAAAAAAGTTCAGTGACTTCATGTAACATTTATTAAATGGGAGTGAATTAGAAATTTCTGTGAATTCAGCAAAGTAGTTTGTCTTGAGGATTTGATCCAACATTAAAAAAGGGCTGTATAAAAATGTGCCATGCTACTTTAACTTGTCAGTATGTGTACTCTTACAAAAACTGGAGGATGCACCCTAATAGCCACCAGTTTCCTTTTGTTATCAGACAATGACAGGATCTAAATATGAAGTTGTTTTTCTTTTCATTTCAGTTTTTTTTTTTTTGTTTTATTGCTTTAACAATCAACTCAATTGTTCCTTGTCTTTTCATGGCACATATGTAAACCAATTCCTAAAATCTCTTAAAAGCGTTCACATGGTAATGCAATTTCAAGTTATTTTACATCTGCAGCTTCTGTTATAATATGGTCATCCTATCTTGAAGCTCCTTGTTCAGGCACTTCCTGTTAATGTAGGGTGGCAACATTTTGTCCTTGTCTCCCATTGGTGCTCCTGCATTTTCAGCCTATTAGACACTTTTCACGCGAGAGGTCCGATCGAGTCCGGCTGTCCATTTCTCAGCCATATCAGATCAGACCATCCATTCTT
>BLSH010102277.1:1283372-1298719 GCA_018402905.1 Glandirana rugosa
TTAGTTTCGCAGTTAGTAACGTGTAGAAAATAAATGTGAATATCACTGTTCTGAAAACATCTGCAAACTGCAAACCATATGCATGCTCTTCTCTATGCTGTATGTTCAAACACACTATCCAGATGTTTCAAGAGCATGTGTATGGTTTCTCCCCGGTTTTAGGTAAAGTGTTCTAGACTATTTTCAGATGTGTGCAGAACAGATGTAATGTGTGAATAACATCTGTTCTGGTGCAGAACACATGTGTGTGAATAGCAGATGTGCAATGATTGACGGTTTCATTTAAAGTGACACAGACTTTAAAAAGAAGTGTAAATAAAAGATGTGCAATGATTGACGCTTTGATTTAAAGTGACACACAGACTTGAAATAATTGTGCAGAAGAGATGTGCACTGATTCCCGGTTTCATCTAAAGTGATACACACATTTTGCAGAACAGTGATATGGGTTCTCCCGGCTTATTTATACATTTTTGACACAGTTTGAAGATGATTTTAGAACAGTTCTATGGCCTCTAATGTTAATTAATACTTTTCAGACCCATTTTGAAGATGATCTCCATTTTTGCATTTTTTATGTTTTTATTTTTTAAAAAATATTTAAAGTTATTTCCCTGTCCCCATTTCTTTGTAGGTCACTTGTCCCACCCTTATCCACATTTCCTTCCTTTTGCAGACCTCTAGGACCTTCCAGGACTATTTTACAAAATTTTTTGTACCTAAAAGTCCGGGTCTCCATTGATTTCAATGGGGTCCGGGACAAAGTTCGGGTTCTGTCCGGACCCGAACCCGGACTTTGTCCCGAAGTTCGGCCGAACCAGCAGAACCCGGACTTCTAGAAGTTCGCTCAACTCTAATTATGAATTGAAACTTTAATGCTGTATCTTCCTGATGTACTGTAGTTATATTGAGCAACACTATAAACCTTTTTAATTTCAATATTTATATTGGTTTTATGAGAACAGAATTGTATATGAGAGTGAGTAAATTCATATCCCAAGACCATGGGTGCATCGCATATCAAGTCAGATTATATATCTACCTAGAAAATTTTCTAACTCTCAACATCCTTTCCTCGTTGATTGTTCTTAAACATCAAAAGTCAACGTGGAAAGCCCCATATGAGGAATTTGAATCATATCTTATGCAGCATCAACCCCTTCTACCAAAAACCCACTTCCTCTTATAGCTCTCTACTGGGCCCAAAAAGGGGGAGATATGATGCTGAAATTGCTCTCTAGGAATGCTTTTAGCATTAAAGTGGAAGTCCACCTTTACACTTAAATCCCCCCCCCCTGCAATCATTAATGTAAGCAATATTCAGCCTTATGCCTCAAAATGAAAAAAAATCCCAGGTTTTCTACCTTTATTTTGCAGTATCCAGTACTGTCACATGACTTCAATTCTTCTTCCTTTTGAGTGTAAAATCAGCCAGTGTGTGTGGTTACCGAAAGCTAGTGACATCACTTCCAGGGAGGGACACTCTTCCTGTGTAGCCAGTGGGTGTATACAGGATGGGAGGAGCTGATCATAGGTTCCTGCCCAGTGTTCTCTCATCAGTAAAAAATGCATTTTACATCCTAATTAATGAGAAAATGAAGAAACAAAAAAATACCCATTCACACAGGACATGGGGGGGGGTCAATCCACACAGGACCCAGGGGGGCCTATCCACACAGGACCCAGGGGGGCCTATCCACACAGGACCCAGGGGGGCCCATCCACACAGGACCCAGGGGGCCCATCGACACAGGACCCAGGGCGGGTCATCCACATGGGACCCAGGGCAGGCCATCCACACAGGACCCAGGGGGGCCAATCCACGCAGAACCCAGGGGGGGCAATCCACACAGGACCCAGGGGGGGCAATCCACACGGGGCTCAGGGGGGCCCATCCACATAGGACCCAGGGGGGCCATCCACACAGGACCCCGGGGGGCCCATCCACACAGGGGGCCTAGGAGGTGCAGTGCACATATACAGGATAACTGTGCTGGGCTTTGAATCAAGACTACCATCGGAGAGGTGATCTGGACACGGGGGGAACTGTCAGTGTAGCTGGAAGTGTTCTGGGGTCTCAGCTCACAGTCTACAATGATCACTATACACTAAAGGAACAGTACCGGCAACCACACTAAGGCTTTGTTTGCCTGCACTACTTTGATGCAACTTTAATCCAGGGAGTGTAAAGTTAGATCAAAGCTGCAGTCAAAGTCGCAAGTACACTAAGGCTCAGTTTCCACTAGCATGACTTGCCATGCGTCTTTGGACACATAAAGTTGCATGACAAGTCACAGCCCATTGATTTCAATGGCACCCATTCCCATCTATGCGACTTTGTAAAGGTGCCTGCACTACTTTGATGCAACTTTTGGTGTGACTTTAATCCAGAGTGTGTAAAATTGTACCCAAGCTGTACCTAAAGCCCCACTCTAAATTGTGCAACTTTGCGGTTGCAATAATGGAAACGTACACTAATGCTGGTCATACACTATACGATAAATCGTTCCAACCCATTTTCGAAAAACGAACACTTGGCTGTGAGAGCAAACAATAGTGCCATCATGTAATGATCGATAAATCGTTCAATAGCTATAAATGAACCCGTTTTTTGTTCATTTCTTCACTTATATCTAGTGCAAACAGTTTGGACGGGAAACACATTAACCTTTCAATTTATCGTTCGTTCAACAGAAAATTTCCAAACTTTTTCTTCGATTTTTGGGTCAAAAACATTCCAACAATTACCTCTTTGTGCCCGTTAACTAGCTGAATAACGAACGAACTGTCCAAATGACCAAATTTTGGCCGATTGTTCGCATAGTGTATGGCCAGCATAAGGCTCAGTTTCCACTAATATGACTTATCATGCCACTTTGGACAGATAAAGTCGCATCACAAGTCACAGCCCATTGATTTCAATGGCACCTGTTCCCATTTATGCAACTTTGAAAGAAAGTGACTTTGAAACCTGCACTACTTTGATGCAACTTTGATTCAGAGAGTGTAAAGTTGTATCAAAGCTGCACTCAAAATCCCACTCTAGCCTTAGGCTACACTTCCACTAGTGCGACTCCAAAGCTGTGCAATAGTTTTTGACTGGACTTCCACTTTAAGGTTAAGCATGTTAACTGGAAAACAATAAAGTGTACAGATTAATACAATAAGACAAGAATAGAAAAGCAAAGAATAAAGAAACACAAAGAAAAGGGATGGATAAGGACCGCACAGCACGTCCAGGAAGGTGAAATATATTGGATCTGCAGACTCCATGTCATTGAAAACTTAGTTTGCAAATTATTTAGTATGCATGTCAATTTGTCATTAACCACAATCCAGTTTGTTCTTGACCAGCTCCAAAAGGATTGTCTATCACAATTCTGTTGTAAATATATGAAAGAAAAAAAAATGCATTGATTGTATGCTACATGTTTTTTCATCCTGGCGTCTTGTAAGTATTTTCTTGTCTGGCACAACACATGAGCTTTTTAACAGTATTACACTATGAGTCTCTCTCTGTTTCCTTGAGCTTATCGGAGAGTGTGCTTTCTGGACATTTTGCTTGATAGTTCCCACCATCATCTAACCAGAGGATCCCAGTTTAGGATCTACCATCACCAGAACTCAGCTTTTTTGACCCCCAGACTGAAAAGCTGGGAGTCCATTGTTTCTGGTGAGTGGGGCTACATGAGTGGTTTGGCACCTTGCACCCTCAAGCATTTGGAGAACTTCTTCGCTTTTTAAGCACTGAAGTCACTTTGTCTGGATGAATGAATTTGGCCACCTTGTGACATATTTATGAATTGCACTCTGGCACTTTTTGATATTTTACAGTGACACTTGATTTAATTTATCCTCGATATTTGTTATTTGTGTTAACTACTGGACACTTGCACCTGTATTCAGTGGACTTTTATATGTGTATTTAGAGGGGTCAGCGCTGTTTTATTTTCCTTTTTTTGTTGATATTAGGACACTAGTGTCCTGTGTGCAGCAGCCCCCCTTCTCACAGATTTATTTATTTTTGCAATTAGGTTTGGTTCATGCACTTTCCTTTATCACACTTTTGTCCATAGTGCAGATTGTTTTGGATTTATATAAACCCCCATTACAGCACCCTGTGCTTACTTTCAGTTTTGTTCTTTCTGCCCTTCAGAAACTAAACCTTGAATCCATTAAGAAACTCTTCCCTGGGCGATCTCTCCGGCAAAGTGCCTTTCTTGGTGGCTATCATGTCTTGTCAGACATGTTTCTGAGTTAGCAGCTCTCACTTTTAAATAACCTATACTTCTTAAAGATAAAGTGGTCTTATGTCTAAAACCCTCCTTTGTACCTTAGGTGGTATCAACCTTCCACCCTAATGAAGCCATTGTCCTTCCTTTTTTGTGCCCGGCTCCAAAATATCCCATATAAACTGCTCTCTATTGTGTGGACATGAGCAGAGCTGGCAGCGTCTATTGGACAGCCACAGCCTCTGTCAGAAAAACAGACAAGGTCTCAAAGAAGACACTCTTCTTCTAAGTTCATTATTGCTAGGTGTATAAAATAACTAATTTCAAAGACTTATGCTCTTAAAGTTAAGGTGCCTCCAGAACCTATATGTGCTCACTCCACCAGAATGTTTGACATTGCCTGGGCTTTCTGACATCAAGCACGTGTTGACAAGCTTTGGAAGGCTGCCATATAGTCTTTGGTTTCATACTTTCTCCAAGTTTTATCCATTGGATTTCCAGGCCTCTCTCAGCTGCTCTCTGAATTGGATCTGTGTTGGAAATTTTATAGATAGACGACACTTATCCTGATATTGATCAGTGGTTCCAAATTAATGATAGCTACTGCGGTAGGGAACAGACACAAAGAGATACATCCAGCATTTTCAAATAACTGTTCTGTTTATTCTGCACATTTTTGAGGTTTTTTTTTTCATAAACATTCTTCAGTCGGTATCCCATTAATATTATAATTGTAAGCAGTACATATGTGGACTCGTTTTTTATCAGGAGTGTAGGAATGTGGGTACGTGGCAAAATAATTGACATAATGCCAAGGACATTGGCTGCAATGGACAAAGCATTCAAAATGAAATACATGTATATAAAGTGTTAATTTTTTTTCACATCCCACCTTTTTGCTCAATTTTTACAATTGATTACCGACCATGCCTGCTATCAAAAAAAATAATGAATATGCATCTTTTTGTAGATAAAAAAATGTGCATTTATTATTATTTTTTTACTTGGAGCCTGTAAAGCATTGCTGCCTCAATCCGCGGCTGGGGGGCGGGACTGCAGCTGTTGGAACATGTTACGTGTTCCATCCTAAATACCAGTGGAACATGTAACATGTTCCAAAAGGTGAACTTATCCTTTAACCTGGAATCTCCCAGAGCTAGGCCTGGCCTATGAGGCAAATTCCATTGGAGAGAAAAGCTAATAGTTGAGAGCAGCTACTTGATGACCTTTTATTGTGAATAAAACTTACAGCAGGTAGAATTTGGAGCAGCTGTGCATGGCAACCAATCAGCTTCTATCTTCAGCTTGTAAGTTAAGGCTTGAAAATAAAAGCTAAAGGCTGGTCAGTTTGCCACGCACAACTGCTCCAGTTTTGATAAATTTCCCTCAGTGATCAAATATCAGACAAGCAAATGCAAAGTAAAATTGTCACTTTCATATCTACTCTGTTTAATTCATCTACAGATCAAAAGAGCTTTGAGCTACACATGATGTATGTGATGTCACTTAAAGTGGAACTAAAACCGTTCAGATACACATCTGCACCTTCCATTGATGTGTTGGTTACATCACGGCAGTTGACATCTTCTCCCATCCTCTTGATTGGTTGGCAGGGGATGACACGAATCCACACATATGCACGGGAGTCAGCTATGTCGGCACTGCCATAGTGAGCTGGGAATGCACTCTGAGCTGTGCAGGCTATGCAGAAGAGACACTGCACATCTCTTCTGCAATAAAAATGTGTATATATATATATATATATATATATATATATATATATATATATATAGACAGGATGAGGCTTTGTCACTATGAGAAGATAAGAAAATGTGACACAGGATTCGAACTTGGGGTGAATGCAAGAGAAAGCTGAGTGTTTGGCTTTCTCTGGATTTTGCAGCTCTGGAACAGAGCAGTCAATCCTGTGTCTAGGTTTTGCTAGACACGAGCAACATGGCTGAGTACCCAGGTGTGAAGGGTCGTTATATACCATGTCTGAGTATAGCTCAGGGCTCCCAGTTTGGAGACGGCTCCCAGTTGGGGAGACGGAAGGTCTCATTGAGGGGTCAGAAGGCCCAGCCAGAAGCCAAGAGATAAAGGGTCTCCATTCCAGGAGTCAGGTCGGCTCCTATCGGGGTGTCAGGAGAACAACAATCCATAGGCCAGAGGGGGGCCGTGCAGCAGGGCACTGTGACTAAAGGCTAGAGAGCCAAGTATCCAAGAAAGCTGGATAACACTGTCAGAGGGACTTGTAAGCGATGCAGCATGGTACTGCAGTTGAAGCTGAGTGAGCTAATGAGCCAAGTGGCTCTGCATTTCCTAGTGTTTGTGTTGGACTGTTGTTTTGCTTTCTGCCATTTTAGTAAAAGTGGACTACTAAAGCCCTTAAAAATAATTCATATATGCCGTTGGCTCAGTGTATAAACACATCTACCATGAGAGCTAACTACCCCATATCACAATATACAGTAGATATCATAGTGCAACTATATCTGACTGTATCTGACAGCTCAAGGAGGAAGATGACAGTGTACATATGCAGGATGAAGGATCACAATATCAAAGCTGGCATAGTAATCACATGATCGGAAATTGATTGGTGGCCAGTTGTCAATGGGACCACAGCATTCGACATTGCCATGTGAGGCATTGGTTGCTGGTTCTCAAAGGGAAGACTGTACATTAACTCGCCTTTGACACAGGGCATCAGGCAGTGGAATATTAATATACATATTGCTTGCACAAAAGGATTTAGCTATAGTATTGAAACCAAATAGGTATTAATTATAAGGGGGGAAGACTGGGAGAGGATAGAAGGGACAGAAAAAAGGGAAGGGAAGAACTTCAGAAACAAGAAAGAGATACAGGAGAAGAGGGAGAGAAAAAAAAAAACAATCAAAGCCTGGCAGATAGTGTGTGACAACCTTCCCTTCTCTATCCAAAAAGAAAAAGAAAAAAAGGACACAAAATATTTGGCTGGAGTTGGACATTAAGACTCCTTTAATGCATTATGATTCATGATGCAATCATAATATTCCTGCAGTGGTTCATATACAACATTTGGGTATTATGTGTGTAGCACTCCAACAGTTGCTAGTGTAGGTAATTTTAGTTTGGCTCCCCTTTAGACAGAGGAGCGTGTGTTAATTGTGTTTCAGAGACTGGGCAGTGCTTCACAGGCTGGGGCTCTCTTACCTATCCCTGTCTTCTGGAACTCACTGGAAATTTTTAGAACATAGTATGCAGGGGGGCAGAGGTTGCAACCTGAATATTCATGGTGCTGGGGAAGGCTGGCCTAGAAGGTGGGGAAGCAGTCCATAAATATTCTGAAGGCTGGCAGTCTGAGAGCAGAGTCCAGCTGTCTGAAGGTGACCCCTCTGCTGGGGACTCTGCCTCCTGGGGTAGAAGAGAAAGAGCAAGAGGAAAGAGAGAAGGAAATCTTCAGGACATCACTCAGCTAGGCCTAGCTGCAGACTTCAAGCCAAGCCAGGAGCAGCCTGTTCAGCGGATAGGCCAGTGCAGCAGCTTTCCTGTTTCTAGGCACTACCTAAAGGGACTGAGTGAGTACATACCAGCCATCACAGCCAAAGCAAGAGAGGACACTGTTGTGTAATATCACATCTGAGACAAAAAGCTTTAGTGCAGTGCAAGACAGCTAGGAGCACCCCAACAGCTCTACTTTGGGACTAAAGCAGCCATGTGTCATGCAATACAGCTAGGTGCTATCTCTTCAGCATTAACTTGTTGGATTTTTTTTTTCAGCTGCACCATTACTCCCACTGGTGTGCAACATAATTCAGTTGGACTCTATAAGCCAGAGACTTTAGCAGTTTCTAAATGGTTTGTTTGGTGTTTACACGCTTTATTCAGTTCTGGGCATCCTATGTACCCCCCAATCCCTATTCAAGTTCTTAATTCCCCAAATAAACACTAAAAAACAAAATGCCTAGACCAGGGGTGTTAAACTGGCGGCCCTCAAGCTGTTGCAAAACTACAAGTCCCATCATGCCTCTGCCTGTGGGAGTCATGCTTGTAATTGTCAGCCTTGCAATGCCTCATGGGATCTGTAGTTCCTCAACAGCTGGAGGGCCGCCAGTTTGACACCTGTGGCCTAGACTGTTTGTTGAGCCAACTGGAGTGTTTGGGTGTTTGGAAAATTCCTTTTGCCTGGCTGTGTTTGTTGTGTGGGGGAAATAGGCCAATATCCAGCAGCCCCATCTGGGATATTGCTACATGTGGATATTATGTGTTACCATCCATCTATTTTTGTAAATATTGTAGGAGTGCTTTCTGCATGATCTAAAAATTCAGTGCATACACTGAACTTATTTTTTAGAATGCAAAATATACATGAGTTTACAGAAGTCATCTATTATGAAATGCGTGTTGGATTGTTGAAATAAGTTTTTGTTTCACTTTTGAAACATGACAAAAAATTATTTGTGCTGGCAGAGAAACATCACTGTCTATGTTGTGCTCTGTGATCAGTAAGAGAACAGCCAAATGTCAGCTACTTTGATGTACCATTTGAAAAATAGATTAATCTGTTTCCAGCATTATTATAGTCCAGCAATAGTGCTTCTTCCTTGCTAGGCAGCTACAGTATTTGTTAATGTTAGCACTTGATAAAGAAAATTTTAATTGAAAGTTGGAATTCCTCTACTCCAGTGGTTGCAAGCAAAAACAACTATCATTTCATCATGCTTTACCTGTGACTTGTTATAATTTTATACCTAAAACTGAATTCCGAACAGATGTGGAAAAAAAAATCCACTAATGAATGTAGCTATGTGTTCCTTTACAGAGATGGAACTTGGAATCTGGGCAAAACCCCCAATAAAGTTCAACCTTCCAGGAAATCCCCCAATTGCATTAAAAAAACTGGGCCAAGTCTTATTTCATCTTGACTGCAGAAAAAGGGAGTGTTTTTCTGTTAGTACTATCGCTGCTGTTAATGTCGCATATGCAGAGACTTTCTTTTATTCAATAAGTTTTTATTGAAAACCGAGTATATAACAGTGTGACATAAGGTGATGCAATGCAGTACACATATAGTAAATCCACTACAAACAACTTAAAACATAACAGGCTAACATAATATAGTAGTAGGAAGTCCCACTATGGTAGGTGGCAAGAGAGAGAGAAATTAAGGGAGAAGGGAAAGAAAACAAGTTAGAAGAAGAAAGTAAATGGGTAGGGGGGAAGGGGTTTAGGACGTTTCTGCACCCTCAAACAAGGAGGATGAGTAATCATAGGTATCCAATGAGGTATATGCTTAATCAATCAGGTTTAGACATATCTGTGGATTTGGAAGAGAAAGTGAAGGAAAACCAGCAGGCCCATATCTTATGCGCAGTAGACAATAGGTCTCGAAGTTCATAAGTAAGATCTTCCATATGGTATATTTGGTCAACTACTTTAGCCATTGCTGTATTGTGAGAATAGTAGGTTGTTTCCAGAACCTAGTAATAAGAGGTTTTGCAGCGTTTAAAAGATGGGGTGTGATAGAGCACCAATATCGGCTGACTGGTTCTCCTGTACAATGAAATAACACAGCCGATGGGTATAGGATGGCCTTGTATAACTTCAATCCATTGTAATATGGAGGACCAGAAGGGGCGGATAAGGGTGCAGTGCCACCATATGTGAGCATGGGTAGCAACTTCCCCACATCCTCTCCAACAGAGTTCAGATGTGTCTGGGAAAGACTTATGTTATTGTGCAGGTGTATAGTGCCATCTAGATAACATCTTATAGTTAACCACTGCAATCCTTGAAAAGTTAGAGGATGCATGTTCCAGCTGAGGAACAATAGTGTGTTGGTCATCTGTCAAAGGACAACATAAGTCATTTTCTCACTTCAACAAAAAGTTAGGACAAGACGTGGATCCCAGTGGCATTAGTGCTGTATAAAATAAAGAGATAGTTTTCCGTGGTGGTTGTTTGACTGCCAATATGCTTTTCACCGGTGTAAGATCTGCAAGAGTACATAGGGGTTTAGGTAAGAATTGAATAAACTGAGTCAATTGAGTATACCTCCATCGATCCATATACTAAGTTGTCGGGGTCTTGAGTAGGGAGCATAAAGCTACCAGCCCTCTGGAGGAGGTGACATGGTGAAGTAAAGAGGGTGATTGAGGAAACCAGTTAGGAAACTGAGGAACCATCTTGCCCAGTGAAAAATATGAGTGGCCTACCAAGGCATTAAGGGGGAAGTGTACGACCAGTCCAGGGGATGTATCTTCAGAGAGACAGCAAAAACCCTTAGGAATCCAAAGTTGTGAGAACAACTGCGAGACACTTAAGTCATGTTCAGGTTGTACCCAGAATTTGTATTCGTAATGGTGTTTCCAATCTAAAATTCTATTTAAAATTATTGCTAGGTAGTACTTTTTAAAGTCAGGAAGGGCTGAGCCTCCATCAGATTTCATCTTGTGGAAAGGCCCAGTAGATACGGGGATGTTTACTGGGCCATACATATTTGAGGACCAGAAAGGTCAAAGTGGGAAAAAACAAGAATGTACTTTGTATGGTATCATTTGGAATAAAAATAGCACTCTGGGCAAAATGTTCATTTTGACAAAGCTGATCCTACCCAACCAGGAGTTAGCTAGAGGATTCCATTTATGTAGGTTTTATCTGATAGAGTTTAGGAGAGGTATGTCATTTCCCTGAAATAGATTAGAAGGTTGTATGTTAAGTAAAATCCCTAAATATTTAAGGGTGCAAGGTTGCCCAGAGAATGGGAAAGAGGGTTTTAAATGTGTGACATCTTTGGCTGGTAGTGAGGTGTTGAGGATCTTGGATTCTGATAAATTGATCTTAAAATTAGATATTGACCCAAAGGTTTCTAAAGCCAACATAAGATTAGTTAAGGTGGTAGTAGGATGTTGCACGTAAAACAAGATATTGTCAGCATATGCGGCATGCTTATGCTCATAAGGCCCTACCTTTATACCCTGTATATTGGGATTATGGTGAACCATCGAGAGGAAGAGTTCTAAAGGGAAAGCGGATAGGATAGGGGAAAGCGGGAATCCCTGTTATCTACCATTATGTAATGTGAAGGCCTCGCTTAGGGTTCCATTGATGTGAATTTGGGCAGTGGGAGAATTATGCAATGCCGAGATCACTTTCAGCATATTAGGACCAATGCCCAAAAAGGATAATGTTGCCATCATATATTCACAGTTCACCCTGGTAAATGCCTTTTCAGCATCAGTAGAGCGGAGGGTGGGCTGGGAAGATCTATGAACATGGGAAATTAGAGACAGAGCACGTAAGACATTGTCACGTGCTTCTCTACCAGGAATGGATCGTGTTTGATCTCGTGATACCCATTTAGGACTCAAGGGCAGTAGTATAGTCACCAAAACCTTAGCATAGATTTTTGCATCAATGTTTAACCACTTCCTGACCGCCGTATGCAGAATGACGGCCGGGAAGTGGTTCAATTATCCTGACTGGACGTCATATGACGTCCTCGGGATAACATGCCGCTGCGCGCCGGGGGGGCGCACATTGCGGCGATCGGTGGTGAGGGGGGTCAGCCTGACCCCCCGCATTACCGATCTCGGTAAAGCGCTTCGATCCGAAGCACTTTACCATGTGATCAGCCTTGACCAATCACGGCTGGTCACAGTGTAACATAGGAAAGCCGTTTATCAGCTTTCCTGTACTCAGGTCTGCAGACCTGAGGAGTGGAGAGCCGATCGGCTGCTCTCCTGACAGGGGGGGTTTGTGCTGATGATTTATCAGCACAGCCCCCCCCCCCCTTGGATCGCCACACTAGACCACCAGGGAGCCTGCCCTGGGACCACAAGGGATGTGCCCACCCAGAACCACCAGGGACCACCCTGGAGCCGATCTGGACCACCAGGGAGACCCCCCTAGACCACCAGGTAAGAGGCATAGTGCCCAATGTGGATGGCACTCAGTGCCACCTTCAGATGCCACCCTAGACTACCAGGGAATGAGCCCCTATCAGTATATATGCCCACCAGTGCCCCCATCAGTGCCCACCAGTGCCCCTATCAATGCATACCAGTGCCACATATCAGCGCCCACCATTGCCACCTACGAGTGCCCATCAGTGCCACCTATCAGTGCCCAGTGCCGCCTAGGAGTGCCCATCAGTGCCGCTTAGCAGTGTCCATCAGTGCTGCATATCAGTGCCCGTCAGTGCTGTATATCAGTGCCACCTATCAGTACCCGTCAGTGCTGATTATCAGTCCCGCCTAACAGTGCTCATCATTACTGCATATAAGTGCCTCATCATCAGTGCCACCTCATCAGTGCTGCCTCATCAGTGCCAATCAGTACTGCCACATCAGTGCCCGTCAGTGTAGCCTCATCAGTGCCCACCAGTGATGGAGAAAATGTACTTATTTACAAAGTTTTGTGACAAAAATATAGAAATTTTTTTTTTTTCAAAATTTTCGGTCTTTTTTTATTTGTAGCGCAAAAAATAAAAACCGCAGGGGTGATCAAATACCACCAAAAGAAAGTGCTATTTGTGAGAACAAAATGATAAAAAATCTGTTTGGGTGCAGCGTCGCATGACCGCACAATTGTCATTCAAAGCGCAACAGCACTGAAAACTGAAAATTGGTCTGGTAGGGAAGTGTTATAAGTGCATAGTATTGAAGTGGTTAACAGACAGATCGGTGTGTAGTTCCCGCAGAGTCTAGGGTTTTCCCCCGGTTTAGGTAAGACTGTGATATGTGCATGTAAAGTTTCTGATCTCAAGGCACCTCCCTTTGAAATTGTGTTGATATAAGCTGCTAGGAAGGGTAATAGCTTACCTTGACACGTACAGTAATAGGCCAAGGGCTTACCTTTGGCCATGGATTTAAGCACAGAACGCTGTGCAGAAATGGAGATCTCAGCTTCTAGTGCCTCAAAAGCAGAAGGTTGTAGTTTAGGATGATTAGCTTGGTTTAGATGGTCCTGGATCATGGCATGTCAAGAATGTGCGTCCTTTATGGTCTTATGGACATGGTAGAGTTGCTGGTAAAAGGATCGGAACTCCTTAGCGATAACCTTGGTGTCATGGACTATGGTGTCAGCGGGGCTCTTAATCTTAGCAATAAATGTTGCAGATTATCTGCAGAGACTTAATGGTCCTGAACAATCCAGCCACATTGTATTGATCTCACAAAGAAGGGCAGTGGCGGGCCCAGTTTGCAGCAGTCGATCACTGATTAACACTCTTCTAAAACATGCTGCCACGTGATGGCTGACTTGGGGAGGTAAAAACTGCTTTGGATTGGGATTCGGTTTTGGTATTCTTACAAAAAGGAACACGGGGAATGATGGGAGCAGTAGGGAGCTGTTAGATTAAATTTTTCCCAGAGATGGTCTTTAAATATATTTTACATACATCTAGCATTGTACCTGAGTTTGACTTCATTTCCAAACTCTGTTATCCCATTTAAAGCAGCAATCAGACTGGGAGAGGGAGGAGCAGCACTGAGAATCTGGCTCTGCTGCATGTGCTTAAAATAAAACTCTGGGCTAGAACTAAGCTTAAAATTGCTCCCCTCTCCTTATAACACTTATGCTAACTACCCCCTAGAACAGTGGTTCTCAACCCCTGTGCTCAGGACCCACTAACAGGCCAGATTTTAGGTATTACCTTGGGGAGATGCAGACTAGAATACTACAATCACTGAGCAGCAAATGCTATCACCTGTGTTGTATTTTAGTTAGCTTGCAAACCTGGCCTTTTTGTTGGTCCTGAGGACAGAAGTTGAGAACCACTGCCCTAGAAGGAAAATGCATATGCTTACATAATTTCAGGGTGCTTCGGTCCAGTCATGTGATGCGCTTCCAGCGGCCATAATTCACAATTCACATTCACTCAAACTTCCTCTTTATACACTACTAACATGTCATTACGTTCACCTTTGTCAGACAATTACTTGACTGCTGTCAGTACGCTAGAGAAAACCACGGACAGCCAATTTGGACAAAAGTTGGACGTGCGGTCGTACGATTATCAGCGTGTGTGTACGAGGTTTAAGTTCTTGCCCAGACTTATACTTTAACCCCTTCATGATGAAGCATAAAGCAAATCTTAATGCCAGAACACAGTTTTGTAACTTTGACATGTGTGGGTACAACTGCAGATATATCATCACAACTACTTTGTGTATCCAGGTGAATTATGACTTACTTATTCGGAAAAATTGGGCTTTCATTTGGTGGTTAAATGGTAGTGTATATCCCCTGATTTAGTTTTTTAATTAATATTATTATCAAAGGAAAACTGGTACACAAAAGTAAAAAAATATTTATTTTTAAATGTAACTGTATATTTTATGCTATTAACATAACCTACATTCAAACAACAACCCAAAATAAATTATCTTGCCAATTGCAGCGACACCACATATGTGTATGTTATTTGTACCAGTAGTAGAGCCCAGAAACTATTGTGAACAGTTTGCTTCATACTGATACTGATACTAAATAATGTTTTTTTTTTAAACCCTACATAAAATACCCTGACCCTGACTATGACTATGACATTTAACTCTAACCCTAACACTGACCTACATCAAACCCTGTTCTAGCTAATTTATCTTTTTTTTTTTTTTTACACACCCTTTCTTTATAGTTTTCTCCTTTAGCAAGAAGAAAAAGATGCAATGGGGTTGATTTACTAAAACTGTAGAGGACAGAACCTGGTGCAGCTGTGCATGGTAGCCAAACAGCTTCTAAGGCTGGCCATACATGTTAGATTTTCTGTCCAATTTTCTTTAGATTTACCTTTAACTATGTAGTACAAGGGCCTGCCTAATTGGATAAAATTGAAAGTGTTGTTTAGATTTGACCTCATATTATATGGTTTATGGTAAATCTAAAGAAAATTGGACAGAAAATCTAACATGTATGGCCAGCCTTACTTCAGCTTGTTCAAGTAAGCTTTGACAAAAAAAGAAAACCCAGGAAACTGGAAGTTTCTATGCAGAGCTGCACCAGATTTTGCACTCTCCAATTTTAGTAAATCAACCCCATTGTATCTTTTTCTCTATTCAAAAGGGGAAAACAACATGGGGTGAACTGTACAATGAATAATCGCCAATCAGAGGCAAAATATGCGTACGT
>BLSH010102277.1:1304448-1315702 GCA_018402905.1 Glandirana rugosa
ACACACATCCACTTTTCATCCACAATTTGACCTTTACGATTTTTTTTTTTTTTATGTTCCTGGTTAATTGGTGAAGGAATGGCCGCATATCATTTTTATGCGGCCGTTCCACCTGAGGGGTAGGATTCACCTGCAGTATACTGCAGGAGAACAAAAGCGGCGAAACGCCCGGGAGTCCCCGGGCGTAGCGCCGCTAGCCCCTGGCCGGCACAGGGAGCCCTGGGGCCGGAAGGCACTAGCCCCATTTCTCGGTTATTTTAACCGAGAAATGGCGCACTGGCCGACACAGGATAGTGTCGGTTGTCCGAGGGACAAGCCCGCCCCCCGATCGCCGCGCTGCGCGCCGTGCACGCCGCTCAGTCGCCATTGATGTCAGTGACCGGCTGTGATAGGACACAGCCGGTCACGCGGTAAAGAGCCAATTTTATTGGCTCTTTACCCCGATCACGGAAGGCTGGGGTCCCGAGGGACACGGCCGGTCCCCGATCGCCGCGATGCGGGCCCCTGAGGGCCCGCAAAGCGGCGAAAACAAGAGGACGTCATATGACGTCCACTTAGGATGGGGAGTCCACCTTGCCGGCGTATTTTTACTATACGCCGGTAAGGAAGTGGTTAATTGGTCCTTGTATTTTTTTTTTTTTTAGCATTTCCAGTTTAACACCTACTTTTCACCTACACACAGATGAATCACAGCATTGTTGTTGAATTTGTTACAAAGATGAAGTAACAAAGAAGCTATTAGATATGAATTTCTGTTTCTCGGGTGGCCCATCTCTTGGCATTTTTTTGCCCCAGTACATTGAACTGTAGCATATTTCCTGTATAGAACATATGTTTCATGGTTTGCATTGCTATTCACTGTAGAGAAATTATAATGCATTTATTATCTATGTTTATGCTTGAGTTGACAGGGCAAATGTATTTAGAACCTAATGTGAGGATGAAATATGCACAAAGTAAGGAAAAGACTAATTACACATGATAATTACAGGGGTTTATTACCAATTATGTAATTTACCTCTACTCTGAAGTAGCATTAAACATCTTACAGCTAATGGTTGCATTGAAGTTAACTGCTTTCCTTGCTTGTATTTTAAATTACGCCTCTTAAAAAATGATCTTAGGTTCAAACATTTGAATGTTTTAAAATGCCTGCATATGTTGAAACCCCAGGCAAGCATTTAAATTGAAACTGAGCACAGCTTTCTCTTGACTTTCATATTATTATAAGGAATAATTATACATTTGTATAAGACTTCCTGAAGAAAAAAGCTCTTAAGTCCACTTGCTTTCTAAACCCTTTTCTGAATTTACCCTTAAACTTAGATTTGTGTTTTTTGTGCAGTAGGCATTTCAGTATATGTTTGTGTCATGCTTGAAAATCCCCTGGGACCTCAGGAATGTTGTAAAGATTTGACAGAATGTGTTCTTGTGGACTAAGACTTATGGTACATAGAGTCTATGGCATATTATATACCAATTAAATGTTAAACCAGAATGTTGGCATGCATGAATACTCAAAGATGGGTTGTCTTTACATGCTCCCAAAATTCCACAAAGATGGGCATGGGCAGGCTTACATTTTAAGAAATTGAAACTTTCTTATGCTAGGTGGAGAATATCTTATTTCATAAAATAACAATTTATAATTACCTAAAAAGGAACTGAATTTTGGAAGCTGTGCCCAAAAAAGACAGGCAGTGCTGTATTATGCACTGTGTCCCTTTGTGGAGGTGGCCATCTTAGTAGATGTTTTTCTTCCTCATGTCAGAGCCTCCAGCAAGGAGCATCGCCAAGTCTCCTGAGACTAGCAGTCAGTGTGAGCAGTGCCTTAGATCTTACAACACAGATGTACAGCTATGAGGTTGTGGACACAGGAGTCCCTAGGCAAGCTTACATGCCAGTAGTTAAAAAATGGAATATCCAAGGTTAAATCCTGTATACAAGGAATCTTTATCAATGAGAAACGTATAGCTAAGCTACAGGGAAACATGTTGAGATTTCTTTGAGTCTGGGATTCCTGGGTCTCCCTTTTTTTCCCCAAGAGATTTTGACCGCTGTCTCCTCAAACTTTATACTATCTGGCAACTTCTGATGGGGTCCTTGTGATGGATTGCGATTGCCCCCCCCGGTCATCTCTTCTTCCTCCCTCCCCCACTCTTTTTCCTTCTACTTCCTACCGCTCTGCTAATCCCCTACTTCCTATTTGTTTCTCTGGTCCCTTTGCTGATCTCAGAGATACATTTTTGAATAAGTTAGGCCCATGCCCTGGGTTTCAAGCCAGCTTAGCTGACATAGACTGTTAAAGCTATTAACCTCAATGTAAGTTTTTTCTTTCTGTATGGTTGCCAACTAGGCTGAAAAACCTTTTCCCTTACATCATATTTGTTAATGTACGCTTTAGTGTTCATCATTGCAATTTTGACTGTTTTGTACCTTTCTGAAGGGAATAATCTGTATGTTAAAATATAAAACTAAATAAAAAAAAAATTGAACACGAAAAAAGAAAAGATATTTTTTGTAGGGTACTCCTTGGGCACAACTAATATGTCAATGTTACCTAAATATAGCAAGTCGACACTTTTTAAATTCAGGTCTAACAGATGTACTGCCAACAGCACTATATACCGGGGGGATGAACCTGGCCACCATTGATATGGAATCCCTGTACATCAGTATGCATGTTTATACTATCGGCATCCTAGAGCAACAACAGTACCTAGATCTGCCTGCAGAACAAATCATCAGCCATTAACTGGTTCCTAACCGGCCCACGTACATTTACTGCTGCACTGTGGCAGCGTAGCGTAAATCGCCGTCTATAAATGGCGGCTCGCGCGTGCGCAGCTAGCGGGTGGTAGCGCACCACTGCCGGTGCGCTCTCGTGTCTGCCACACTCTGCAGGAGTGTGCCCGTGGCTCGGACGGACCCGATGTCCGCCGATGAGCCGCGATTACCTGGCAGAGAGTAAGAATGGGGAAACGCCGATGTAAACACAGCGGTTCCCTGCTCTGTCAGTGGGCATTTAAATGATCTACTGATCCCTGTCACTAGGATCAGTTAGATCTCTTATGCCCATGGTAGCCCAGCCCCCTCACAGTTAGAACGCCTAGGGAACACAGTTAACCCCTAGATCACCCCCTGCAGGTTGACCCCTTCACTGTCAAAGACATTTATACAGTAATCAGTGGATATTTAAATTTCGGATCGCTGTATAAATGTCATTGGTCCCAAAAAAGTGTTAAAAATGTCCGACATGTGAACCCCAATATCAAAGTCCCAATAAAAATCACAGATCGCCGCCATTATCAGTAAAAAAAAAATGGTAAAAGTGCAGGAAATTAATTATCATGGTTTGTAAACGTGGCAACTTTAGCGCAAACTAATCAATAAACGCAGATTGCGTTTTTTTTTTTTTTACCAAAAATTTGAGGAAGAATATAAATCGGCCAAAACTGATGAATACATTTGTTTTTTTATATTTTTTTTGTTTTGGATTTGTATTTTAGCAAAAAGTAAGAAATTTTGTTTTTTTTTTGCAAAATTGTCGCTCTTTTTTTTTATAGCGGTAATCAGAAATGACGCAGAGGGGATCAAATACCACCAAAAGAAAGCTCTATTTGCGGGAAAAAAAAGGACACAAATTTTGTTTGGGTACAACGTCGCATGACTGCGCAATTGTCAGTTAAAGCGTCGCAGTGCCAAATCGCAAAAAAGTGCTCTGGTCCTAACATGGGAAATCCTTCTGGGGGTGAAGTGGTTAAAGTATGTCTGAAGCCAGAACTTTTTTTTCCCTTCACTTCCTCTCTTTTAATTTTAACAGGAATTGATGGGATATATTTCCAATGTGAGGAAAATCTCCCTTTAGACACATGTCTCCTTTAGATTCCCTGTCTATTCCTTCTCCAAAAGTGTACTTTTTCTCACTTTTATTCCTGGTGACATTGGTTATCAGGCCAGTCAGAGGGCCTTAATCTCCCTAATGGGGACACAAACAGCAATAAAAATCAGACAGTGGTTCTATTCCCTCACCCAAATCTAATAAAAAAAGTATTTTGCCTTTAGTTGTATTTTTCACCTACTTGTTTTTCATACATGCAGAACATCTATTGTAGTTTATAGAAATGTGATCATGATTTGGCCACAGTATGCAAAAATAAAACAGCAGTGCTTGTTAATATGTTATATCAAGCCTTTGCTTGCTTTCACTACATTGGTGACATTGTGATTTTTTTTTTTGCTGGGGCAACAATAACTTCTACTCTAGGAAAAAAAAAAAAAAGAAAAAAATAATCCCAAATTAACTTTAAATCAGCTAAATATGCTCCAGGTGCCTCAAAACAACTGTGTGCAGTCTTAGGCTAAGTTCACACTGGCATTGAAAGCAGGCATTTGATAGGCTTTTTTAACACCTATGCAAATTATACTATGGACAGCATACAGTGCTGTTTACATAATCAATACATGAAGATGTTAGCATTGCATCTCATTGATTTTCTTCAAAATTGAAGTCTCATGTTGAGTCTGGAGGCGTTTGAAGCCTTTCAATGCCTCCGGTTCAAGTCTACGTGCTGGCAGGGGTTTGTGGTGTGGTTGCGGGGCATTAAAATTATTAAAATGTAGCAATGTGTACAGAACTGTGGCATGCTTTTGTCACCTTGGATTACTTACTGCAGCATGACTAATAGATGTTCTGGACATACTGGAAGCCTCTAGTTTGTTTTGTTGCGTATCAGTCTAAAAATCTCCAGCAGTGCATCAAAGAATATGTTTTTCCTGCAGGCATAATCTTAAAACTTTTGAGGGTAGGTGCATAAATCATGGTACAGGGCATGAAAGTGCCCTTTAGAATATCTCTGAGAGACAGATCAGATGTACCCAATAGCGCTTGGATGTCCTTCTCCTCTTCCTCTGCTCAACCAATTGCTCATACATCAGCATTGCCTGCAGAAGGCCACACGTGAGATAAAGCATAGTAAAGGAATCCATGCTGCTGCCTTCCCTGATAATGGAGTATGCACAGGAAATATTCACCACGATAAGCCACACCTCAAATTGTTTATGCCTTGTAATGTCACTTTCCTTAACGCCAGTCTAATGCCTAGCCCTAATGCGAGTCTAACTGAATTAGAAATGTAGTCAAGTGTGAACAAGCCCTTACAGCTTAGTAGAAAAGCCCGTCCTCTGCCTGCATGCTGCAAAGTGGAACACTTGCTCTCTGTGTGAAACCAGTAAACTCTCAACCTCAACCTGATAGAACATCTTTGGGATGAGTTGAGACTGCGAGCCAGGCCTTCTCATCCACAACAGTGCCTAACCTCACAAATGCTCTTCTGGAAGAATGATCAAGCATTCCCATAGACACACTCCTAAACATTGTGGACAGCCTTCCCAGAAGAGTTGAAGCCTTTATAGCAGGAAAGTATGTTCCAACTCAATATTGAACCCTACGGACTAAGACTGGGATGCCATTAAAGTTCATGTGTGTGTAAAGGCAGGCGTCTCAATACTTTTGCTTATATAGTGTACATGCAAACTTTTTTTTTTAGCAGGCAGGTTTGCCTGTTTAATCTTTGTGTTCTTTTTGTCCTCTTTAGCAATTAATCAGCATCATCACGCCGCTGTTTCAGTGAACAGGCAGGTCACACAGGAAGCGAACATAGAAGTAGTGTAGACAATTTCTTAGCTATGCAGCGTGACATGCCATAGCTTTTAAAAATAACACTTTTTGTAGGTAGAATAGTTCACAAATATATGTTTTAACCTTGCATTTAATGGTTTGCTTGGAGTCCTGCTTTAGATTGTAACACTCTTTGTTCTCAAGGGCTTAAAGTTTATCTCCAGTTTTAAACAGGGTTAGAAAGAATATAATACTTTTTTTAAGCTGTGCGGTAGTTTCCCTTTTGACTTTTGGAGGTATTGTCAAGTCACTGATTTTGTCTCCTCACAGCGCCACATACTGTATTCCCGATTAGGTCTACGCTTACAGAGTTTGAATGCTTATGGGTTGCCGAGCTCTTTATAAATTACTTAATTCGGCTGCTTTTAACCCTAAACTATTATTCATTAGGGAATTTCCGATGTGAGTTCGCTAAGGAGCAATTGCACCACTTGTACCGCCCCACACATTCTAGCTCAGGGGATTCTGAAACACAAGAAAATAACTATAAGCTGCTGTCACGGTGGAACCGTGTGCCCACATCCCTTTCCAGAATTTACCCATCACTCTCTGACTTGTGCTGGAGGGGGTGCTGGCAGAAGAGAACACTCCTCCATATTTGGTGGGACTGTCCGTTATTATCACCCTTTTGGTCTGCTGTCTGCAGGCGCATAGCGGATAGTCTTGGTATTGATGTACCTTTTTCCACTAAGAATGTTTTGCTATACATCCCCCCATCTTCCTCTCTCACTATAAATGCAGTGCTCTCCCTCACTTTCTCAATGCCGCAAAGCGCCTTATGCCATATTGGAAGAGCCTGCGGGTTCCAAGCGAGCAAGACTGGCTTGGGAAGGTGACAAAGATAATAGAAGCAGAGAAATGTGTGGCCACTTGCAAGGAAACTTGTGAGCACTTTGACTCAATCTGGGCCTCATGGCGGAGTCATACCTTTGGACAGACCCCAGTTTCCTCTAGTCTAGAAATTGCTTTGCTAACCTTGGTGGACCCTGCATTTGGGCAACTTGTCCAAGCGACCTGGAACCTGAATCAGGTTCAGAACCAGATATAGAACTAAAATTGGTGTTCCTAGTTTAGTCATACCGCATCAGCCATTGAACCAGGTGTGTTTGTGTCTGCTGATTTATAGAGGACTTAGCGCTACCATATTTTTCCGTGTATAAGATGCCCCCATGTATAAGACGCCCCCCACTTTTCCAACCCAAAATTAAGAAATCAATATTTCAAACAAATCAAAAAACAGAACACATTTTTATTTAGTAATAATCACAGGTAACGCTTACATACCAATATCTTTTTTGGCATCTTAAGGGGTTTCTCTTCCTGTTTTCTCCACTGTCTGATCATACACTCAGTGGGAGGAGGTCCAAACTGTCTCTCTGCAGCTCTATTTCTATGCTCTTTTGCATAGCTGACTACATTCAGTTTGAATTTGCAGAGTAACACAATCGCTTACCAGTATTTTTTTTATTTTCTGACATCTTGGGCTCAGAATGCTACAGTCCCTGTTGCATCTGTGCACTCTCCACCTTACACGGGATCACATCTGCGCACTCTCAACCTCCACCTCCAACTGACGTCAGTAACTTGTGGCTTGTGATTGGAGGAAACCAGTTTGACAAGCTATGGGCAGCTATGCACCCACACAGCTCTCTCCTCAGCTAACTGACCGTGTATAAGACACCCCTTGATTTTCAGTATAACGATTTTAGGAAAAAGTGTCTTATACACGGGAAAATACGGTATTTGTATTCTTGTATATTTTTTATATGTTCCTACTTCATTTTTTGAGCGCCACAGATACTGTGAGGTTTATTTATTTATATATTTTTTTTTAAATAAATTTTTATTAAATTTCAAAAACAAAGAACACGTATACAGAGATACATATAGCTATATAGAGCAAAGGCGACACAACAAGTGTACATATACATATATGTCTGACCTATTGTAAGACAACGTTATGTTACAGATACCAATTCACACTGTGCCGGGCAGGGGGGGGCACCCCCCATTCCTTCTGAAAAATGTTATTTATATTAAGACATCACAGTAGTCAGTAATACCTATGAACAATGACTATACAACGGTCAAGCGACCAGCATCTAAAGTGAGTCCCACAAGTATTCTATCTGAAGTTTATATCCTTGATGGTCACATTTCACATCCGTAGTAAAAGCAGCAGAGTTCAAAATTAAAAATCGAAAGGGGAGAGATGGGAAGATAGAGGGGAGAAAATAGTATAGAGATAAGAAGAAAAAAGGCAGATAGGAAAGCGAGAGAGCAGTTCAAAGAGTTCCCAACCAACCGGCAGGGAATGGAAGGTGTTGTAACCAGCATCTCAAACAATTGCATATAATTGAATATCAAATCAAATCAACTGTGGCACATTGCAACACATTACTAAGGGTCTAATGGGGGGGGCAGTTGACACAGAGGCAGAGGGGCCCCTGTCACCACTGTGTCAGGGGACGAGATAATGACCATGGGGCCCATATTTTGGTATGTTTACCAGGTTCCCCTCTTGATAAATATGTAAGTTTCTCCATATAACACAAGTCGTTCACTTTTTGTAACCAAGACTTACTAGAAGGTGTTTGCGGTTGATTCCATGAGAGAGGAATAAGGGACTTAGCCGCGTTCAAAAGATGTGGGGTCACAGAGCGTTTGTATTGGCCAACAGTCTCTGAGGTGTTATGAAAAAGTACAGTCCAAGGCTCCAATGGGAGAGCGGATCCTGTGATTAGGTTGGTGAGTCTGATAATTTCCTACCAGTAGGGCTGAATGAGTGTACAGTGCCACCATATGTGCACGTGCGAGGCCACTTGACCACAATTTCTCCAGCACAGAGCAGAGTTGGTGGGAGATATGCGGTGCATTTTGGATGGTGTGTAATACCACCTTGCAAGCAGTTTATAGTTTATTTCAGCCGTCTTTGAGGAGGTATGAATGAGTGCCAACATTTTGTCTTTTTGAGTGTCCTTAAGGGGGAGCCCAATTCAGCTCCCATCGTTTGAGATATTCCGGGTAAGTAGAATTCTGCAAGGAGGTGATAACATAAAATTGTGACATTGCATGTGTCGGAGGCTCCTTCGGGAGAAATATGGCCTCAGTGGCAGTTAACTCTCGGATAGTATCTCCATTGGTTCATGAATGTAGTCGATCTTGAGCCGACGATGGTTTGTAGAGATTTGAGAGAACTGGCTTGTAAAACATGGTGTAGGCAAAGACTACCATCAGGGGCCCATGTATTAAAACCCTTATCCAACTTGCCCGGGAGGAAATAGTCATGGTTCGTTAGGGGCAAAATAGGGGAATTATAGGGCCAGGGAAGTTTTTTGTGTAGCATCTCCCAGGAGGATAACAGAGATCGTCAAGGGGGAGGCTAAGGGTGAAGGAGACCTATACCTGGGAGGGATCTATGGAATGCCATCAAGAGCTGTGCCACTCAGCTCATTTTCTATTCAAACTCATAATTTGCTATCTCTTTGATATTTCCAATCTGAAATTCTGCATAAAACAATAGCATAATAATAAGTTTTCACGTCTGGTAGGGCCAGACCCCCTAGAGCGAAAAAGGGTGGCTCCAGAGATTCTGGGATGTCTACCCCCCATATGAAGTGGTAGATCATGGTGTGGAGTAATGTGAAGAAGCCGGGGGGAATTCCCGTTGGTATCATCTGAAAAAGGAAAAGAATGCGAGGAAGGATGTTCATCTTGATCAGACATATCCTCCCCAACCATGAGTGGGACAAGTGGGACCAGGATCTAAGATCTTTTTTAATGTCATTCAACGGGGGATATAATTACTTCTAAACAAAGAATGGAAGTGAGGAGTCAAATAGATGCCCAGGTATTTCAGAGTAGCCGACTGCCAGCGGAACGGAAAGTTTGGTTTTAATAATTGGACTACAGAACTGGAAACATTGATGTTTAAAATTTCAGATTTGGACATGTTAATTTTAAAATTGGACAGGGATTGAAATTCCTGTAGAGCCAGACATAAGGTTGGGTAAGGAAATATGAGGTTGTTGAGCATTGAAAAGGATGTCGTCAGCGTATGCTGCGTATTTATGAGATTTGTGGCCTACCGTTATCCCATGGATGTTAGGGTGCTTCTGATAGAGGCCAAGAATGGTTCCAGGGATATGGCAAATAGGGGCGACAGTAGGCACCGCTGCCTAGTGCCATTCCCCAGTACGAAGGACTCGCTCAGCAGTGCATTCACCCTAACCCGCGCTGTCAGGTAGGAATACATTACAAATATCCTATTCAGCATCCGAGGGCCAAGTCTGAAGTGCTGTAAAGTCAGGCATAGATAGGCCCAGTCCACCCTATCAAATGCCTTTTTGGCATCAGTGGATAGAAGTAGGGTGGGCTGAGCGCATCTGCGGACAAAGTGAATCAGGGAGAGAGTACGCAGTGCATTATCCCTGGCCTCCCTTCCTGGTATAAATCCTGATTGGTCTGCTGAGATCCACTTAGGTAGGAGGGGAAGCAATCTATTGGCCATTACTTTGGCGAGAAGTTTCAGGTCTACATTTGATAATGAAATGGGACGATAACTCCCACAGTTTGTGGGGTCCTTATTTGGTTTGGGTAATACCATGATATGTGCTGCAGGTGATTCCGGGCGGAGGGCTGAAAACATAGAAATGTAGTTAGCATAGTTAGTTAGTCTAGGTAACAAAACCTTGCTGAATTTTTTTATAGTAAAGGGCAGTAAACCCGTCTGGGCCAGGGGCCTTGCCAGATGGCATAGATTTAAGAGCTAGCTGGAATTCTTCCAATTTAAAGTCTGATTCCAGAGCTTTAAGAGCGTCTGAAGGAAGGTTTGGTGTCTGCGAGTTACCGAGAAAATCGAGAATTTTTTTGTGTCTATTTCCGGGGGAGAGATGGTCCAGGTCACCCTTCACATTATATAAATCTGAGTAAAAATCTATGAAAGCAGCTGCGATTTGTTGTGAGCTGTGGGCCATCTCCCCGTCTGGAAGTTTAATGTTAGATATAAAATGTGTCGTTTTCTTAGCATGAAGGAGCGTGCAAGCTGCTTGCCAGGCTTGTTGCCCCATTCATAAATTTTTTGGGCCACCGAGTGATATTTCCTAATCATATCCGCTTGTAGTAGATCTCTACGTTCTTCTCGTTATAGGGAAACCGCCGCCAGGTGTGATGCGTGTAGGGACAATTTGTGTTGTCGTTCTAAGTCTGCGACCCTTTTCAACTGGTCTCTAAGGTCTGTGTTGTATTCCCTTTTTTTCCTAGCCCCCAATTCCATGAGCGATCCTCTGATAGTGGCCTTGTGGGCCTCCCATACCAATGAATGGGAAGCTCCCTGGTCCATATTTTCTTTAAAGAATAGTTCTATCGATTTAGAAATAAAGGCCACATCTACTGGGTTGGATAACAGTGTATCGTTTAATTTCCAATTATTGGTATGCAATGGGAGGGAAGGAAAAGACAGCCGGGCTGTCACTGGGGTGTGATCAGATAAGGTTGCCGTGCCTATATAGGCCGCTCATAATAGAGGAAGATGGAAGTGATCTATAAAAATATTGTCTATTCTGGAGTATACAT
>BLSH010102277.1:1344415-1398616 GCA_018402905.1 Glandirana rugosa
CAAATTTTCCTGTCCAAGGTGAGTCTTGTCCGGAGCGGTACCAGCTGGTTTCTTCAACCCACGTGCACGAGTCACAGTATAGGTCTCCAACAGAAACCCTTTAACTCACGATGGTCGTAGCGACGTCTCCAACTTCCACACCCCGCAGTCGGACAGTCACGAATCTGGTGTGACGTAGTTTAACGAGACGTAGAGACAGGAGGGTCTTCCTTCGGAGAATATATCTGCTACGTGTTCTTTCTGACGTTTGTCAAACGACTTCTATTCGTCTGATTCCTGTACCTAATGACCTTGGTAAAGGACACCAGACTACTCTGGTTCTATTTGTATAAACCAGGTCTACCACAGCACTCAATTTCCCAAAGACAACCTCTGGATATGACACTGAGCACGTGCACCCAACTTCTTTGGTCGACCATGGCGAGGCCTGTTCTGAGTGGAACCTGTCCTTTTAAACCGCTGTATGGTCTTGGTCACCGTGCTGCATGTCAGATTCAGGGTCTTGGCAATCTTCTTACAGCCTAGGTCAGGGATATGCAATTAGTGGACCTCCAGATGTTGCAGAACTACAAGTCCCATGAGGCATAGCAAGACTCTGACAGCCAAAAGCATGACACCCAGAGGCAGAGGCATGGTGGGACTTCTAGTTTTGCAACAGCTGGAGGTCCGCTAATTGCTTATCCCTGGCCTAGGCCATCTTTATGTAGAGCAAAAATTATTTTTTTCAGATCCTCAGATCCTTTGCCATGAGGTGCCATGTTGAACATCCGGTGACTAGTATGAGAGAATGAGAGCGATAACACCAAATTTAACATACCTGCTCCCCTTTCACTCCTGAGACCCTGTAACACTAATGAGTCACATGACACTGGGAGGGAAAATGACTATTTGGGCCCAATTTGGACATTTTTACTTAGGGGTGTACTCACTTTTTTTACCAGTGGTTTAGACATTAACCACTTGCTGACCGTCAACCGCAGGTTGACGGCGACAAGATGGCTCTGCTAGGGCAAACCGCTGTCATACGACGGTGGCTGCCAGATCCAGCACTGTGAGCGCGCGCGCCTCCGGAGGCGCGCTCGCATGCTCACTGTCTTCCGGGGGGGCCAGGGAGCGGGTGCGGCAGACTCGATCTCCGCCGGCTACCCGCGATGCCCCCACCCGGAGTGAAAGAACGGAGGTCCGTGTATGTAAACACGGATCTCCATTCTGTAAGGGGGGAAGGACTGTGATCACAGCCTTCCTCTATATGGAAGCTGTGATCACTATCCTTCCCTAGCCAGGGCAGCCAACACACAGAACACGCCCATGGAACACAGTTAACCCTTAGAGCGCCCCCTGCAGGTTAACCCCTTCACTGCCAATGGCATTTACACATTAATCAGTGCATTTTTATAGCACTGATCGCTGTATAAATGCCAATGGTCCCAAAAAAGTGTCAAAATGGTCCGACATGTCCGCTGCAATATCACAGTACCGCTAAAAATCGTAGATCGCCACCATTACTAGTAAAAAATAAAAAAAAAATAAAAACCCCAGAAATTAATTCTCATCATCCGTAAATGCGGCAACTTTTGCGCAAACCAATCAATAAACGCCGATTACAATTTTTTTGATCACAAATATGAGGAAGAATATAAATCGGCCAAAACTGTTGAAAAAAAATGTTTTTTTATATTTTTTTTTGGATTTGTATTTTAGCAAAAAGTAAGAAATGTGGGTTTTTTTGCAAAATTTACGCTCTTCTTTTGTTCATAGCGGCGATCAGAAATGACGCAGCGGTGATCAAATACCACCAAAAGAAAGCTCTATTTGTGGGAAAAAAAGGACACAAATTTTGTTTGGGTACAACGTTGCACGACCGCGCAATTGTCAGTTAAAGCGACGCAGTGCCGAATCGCAAAAAGTGCTCTGGTCCTAAAGTGTGAAATCCTTCCGGGGCTGAAGTGGTTAATTGCTGTGTGTTGAGTTATTTTGAGGGGTCAGCAAATTTACACTGTTATACAAGCTGTACACTCACTACTTTACATTGTAGCAAAGTGTCATTTCTTTAGTGTTGTCACATAAAAAGATAGAACAAAATATTTACAAAAATGTGAGGGGTGTACTCACTTTTGTGAGATACTGTATGTTATCCCCCAACGTACATGCACTTATGAACTCAAACATGTGTGAGAACTGTAATTCTTGGACCATTATTTAGCCTGGTTTCACACTTATGCGATGCACAATTCCAATTACCGCATCGCCTCTCCGCCACAGGCAGTTCACACTGCTCTCTGTGAACCGCTGCGGGTGTCAATACAAAGTTTATGACACCCCCAGATCGGTTCACAGATCACAGTGCGAACTGTGAATTCGGACAGGAATCAGATCGAATGGGTGTGAACACCCATGAGATCCAATTCCAGTACGGTGAAAAAAAAACCCTGCACCTTTTTTGTGTGAATCCAATGGTAGTTCAGCCATACAAACGGTATGGCTAAACTCGCATTGCACAGACATCGCATGTGATCGGCAGCACAATGGAGGTGCGAATCGCATGCGATGTCTGTGTTTGCATGTGTGAACCCAGGCTAATGGTTAACTCTAAACTGATGACCCCTAAAAGCTTTTAAAGCTTTAAAATTATTTATAATATTGTGTACTGATATTTGTCATCGTTTCACGGAGGCACACAATTTTAAGGCTTGACATGTTCAATATATATTTACTTGGCACAACTTCATCTTTTATATTTGAATCAAAAATTGGGTAATTTATTGCATGTGTATGTACTTAAACTAGCTTTAGCGTAGTTTTTAATGAAAATATTTGTTTGATAAGCTGTTGTGCTATTATCGTGTGATAAAAAAAAAATTGTGTCTCCATGGTCTCTGTGTTCAAAAGATATCTAATGTTTGGGGATTTTAACTGATCTCCAGGCCTAAAATGTTTCTTTTACCTTTGTGTGTTACCTTTGTGAGCAAAAAAAGAAACCATATTAGAAAATAAAAACTGGAAATTAAACAATGAAATACAGAGTGTCTAAAAACCTCTCATTTTATTTGCTAGAAAGCTGCGGGCCAATATCTATATATTGTTCTCTTGCTTTCTTCCTTTCTATATCAATAAACTCTTCTTTGTTTATAGTCTATTGCATACTGTATACTGTTTTTTTTTAATGCTCACTCCTAACTTACAAAATTATATGGTCTCACCTATATGATTTTTGCTCAGGACTCTGATGTCTGAATGTATTTTTTTTTTTTTTTTTAATTACAGAAAACACTATTTTCAACCTTCCAACACATTAGAATGACATTGCTACAGTAGATATGTAAAATAGCAAAACAGGTATTGTAAACTGTTTTGGCTAATTATTTTGTTAAGCTGATGCATTACATCATATTTTATATATTCTACTAATTGACTACTTCAGTGCCTACATGTTTCCTCTTCATTTCCAGCCCACTTTTCAGTTTTCAGTGCTGTCATACTGTGCCAATTACCCAGTCATGCAACACAGTTTTTTTGAGACAGATAGGGATGTCTTTAGGTGGTATTTAATAACCACAGCTATATTGCTATATATTTGCTATATAAAGCAAAAAAGACATTTATTTTCTGTTTTAAGGCTCTCGGTACACACCTATGCAGTTTGCTTTTGGTTGTTTCTGCAGCGATTTTTGCTATGCATTTTTGCAAATGCAATTCTACCCCTATTTTGCAACGTTTCGCGTTTTTTATGCTTTTTGTTTTTTGGCAGATTAAAAAACACAGAATACTAATCGCAGTAAAATCGCGGTAAAATAGCCCTACATGCTTTTCTGCAGCTTCTCCATTGAAGTCTATTGAATCAAAAGAAAAAAGCACCATATTGCGTTTAACCGCTTCCCGACCACGTTGTGTACTTTTACTGCTGCAAAGTGGTGCTGTCCCGCGAATTGCCCTCTATGAACGGCGGCTCTCGTGTGCGCTGTAGGGGGCGAGCTGCGATTGCCTAGCAGAGAGTTAGAACAGGGAACTGCCGATGTAAACATGGCGGTTCTCTGCTCGGTCAGTGGGCATGTAAGAGATCTACTGATCCCTGTCACTGGGATCAGTTAGATCTCTTATGCCCCTGGAAGCCCAGCCCTCTCACAGTTAGAACACGCCTAGGGAACACACTTAACCCCTAGATCACCCCTGCAGGCTAACCTCTTCATTGCCACTGACATTTACACAGTAATCAGTGGATATTTAAATTTCTGATCCCTGTATAAATGTCATTGGTCCCAAAAAAGTGCCAAAAATGTCTGACATGTCCGCCCCAATATCACAGTCTTGATAAAAAATCGCAGATTGCCGCCATTACTAGTAAAAAAAAAAAAAAATTGCGAAAACGACAGAAATTAAGTCTCATGGTTTGTAAACTTGGCAACTTTTGCGCAAACCAATCAATAAACGCCAATTGCAATTTTTTTTACCAAAAATATGAGGAAGAATATAAATCGGCCAAAACCGATGAATACATTTTGTTTTTTTTATATTTTTTCTTGGATATATATTTTAGCAAAAACTAAGAAATATTGTTCTTTTTGCAAAATTGTCGCTCTTTTTTGTTTATAGCGGTGATCAGAAATGACGCAGAGGTGATCAAATACCACGAAAAGAAAGCTCTATTTGTGGGACAAAAAGGGCTCAAATTTTGTTTGGGTACACGACCAGTGAATTGTCAGTTAAAACGACGCAGCGCCGAATAGCAAAAAGTGCTCTGCTCCCAACGTGGGAAATCCTTCCGGGGCTGAAGTGGTTAAGAAAGTCCCTGACCCCTTCCAAAAACAGTGACTGAAAAAGCATAGATGTGATTGTGTCCCATAGGAAACCATGGTAATTGTACTATAGTGTGTTTCTGCAAAAAAAAAAACGCATAGATGTGAACCAAGCCTGAAACACAGCAGATAAAAACACCAGGAGATTTTTTTTCCTCCATTTTCATGAATAAAGTTTATATTACTATTAGAAATCATTCCTAATATAGACATCTGCAGCTTCAGGATTCATCAGTTTTTCTTAAGAAGTGACACTAGGATTATACACAAGTCTATTTGTGTATTTGATATTCTTTTACATTGTTTCCTTCTGAATCCCTGTATATGTTCACAGTGGTTCATTTTACTAGCTGTATCATGTTATATCCATTTACCGATATCTTCTTGATGATTACTCCTGTTCTCACTAACATGTATCATTGACCAATTCCAGATAACCTGTGTGTTGTATGTTTGCACCGACTTGTTTCCTTTAACTTGTACACGCAGTACCATATTAACATTTTTCTAAATAAAGAATATGGAATAAAAAATTGCCAGCAGAGTATGAAAACATCAGAAATTATTCCTTTTTGGAAAGAAGACACCTCAAGGTGATCTGATTATTTTTTGCCACAATTTTTTGATAGGGAAGAAACATGCCCATTATTAAAGGGTTTAAAACAGTAATGGTGAACTAGATACAATAAATGTAATAGGTCATACATAAAAGTTTCAGTAGGTGAAGAGGTTAATATACAGGTCACATACAGATGGAGGATGAAGATGTGCAAATGAGCATGATTAAGGGAGGTGAGGGGTTCATATACATATATGATCAGAGACAGGATGGGGCTGATATATACTGTAGAAGTTGTTATTGACCATAGAGAGGTAACTTTTATTGATATTGGCACTCTACTGTATTGCACTGGTGCTGGCTTGTGGTCAAGAGGCTTTCTTTGCTGATGACCAGCCAGTAAGTGACATACGCCTGCGAGGTGCAGTCTGTATTTACATTATGTGTTTGGTCACAGTGATCTCGCTTTGGGCCTGTACCTTCTGCCTGTGATCCACTGTGTCCAATCACCTTGTGATTGCAGGACTGTGCAGGCATACACCGGAGCTTATCAGTGGACCAGTTGTATGTGCATGTGCATATATATATATATATATATATATATATATCTATCGTGGCTGGTCCTAAAGAAGTGACATTTTTTTTCCCCTTCTCTTGTCTTTGAAAACTGTATGTATAATACTTTGTCTCATTATTTTTCAAAACAGTGTCAATAAGAGAAAACACATTTCATCAGCTAAATTGATCTGTTTTGAATCAGGCAAAGACCTGTTTGAGCTTTGTAAAGAATAAAGGTATTTCTGCTTTTTTGTCAATCCAACTGTCATGAAGGCCATTCTTTCTGCTTCATTTCACGTTCATACTTTATAGTTCTTTATATATCGAGTTATTTTGAGTTAATTGTACAAGTATTAATGAGATTTAGAACAATAAAGGATAGCACAATGGTTGAGTAATTTTTATGCCTTTATGGGTCATTAACTACATGACATTATTTTATCAGCGCTTTGTGTGGGCTTCTTCTGGGAACTCTATTTTTCCTTCTGTAATCCAAAAGTATACTGTTAGGATTGATGGCTTCTAAATAAACTGGCCAAAGTATGTGGGGTTTTAAATAGTGTTTTAGCTTGGCACATCTGGTGCAAGATATGAGCTTCAGTACCAGGTGATCCAGACGTGGCATTCCCAAACACTATTGTTTTCTCTGAATCTATCATATGCACCTTGATTCCTCAGGTAAATAAAAAGCCCACCTATTATAACCTCCTCACATTTGTACAGGTATCCTGTTCTTCTGGAGAAGCAAATTATCTGCACACTAGCTTGGGTTAATGGCAATGGAGTTTGTTTGGATATAGCTAATTAGCCCTTGTCCCTAAGTCTTTTATTGCCATCTCTCCACTGGGTTAGGAAATACAGTCCCAGAAAACATGTAGGAATGATCCTACATGCTGCTGGCATCTCCAGCAGAGGCTAGAGCACTGTGGGAATAGTTTGTGCAAAGTTTTTGGACCCTGTACCAGCAGAATAGTAACTTGTAGCTTGTCTCTGTTGTTCTGCTTGAAACTGAAGACTTATGTACAAGCAGTAAAATCCATAGCCATTGTTGGTTTGAGAAAGGGGTGTTTAAGTCTAGTTTCCAGCATTTTAAGAATGATGGGACATACTGATTAGGAGGGTGTGATAGGAGTCTGCGTGATTCTAACAGGGCGAAACGCATGGGAGTAGAGTAAAAGCACAAATGTTGTAAAGCAGTGGGAGTGACAAGGGGGCAGTCTCCCTAAATATTTGAGTGAGAAAATGTTTCAATTACATAGCCTGCCACAGTGGCAGCGAGGGATCCGCTATTTGTTGGACATCCAATATGGTCTTAAAACTGGCAGATGTCTTAAAATGACAAAGCCTTGAGTGGCCTGAGCCCTTTAATCAAAAGAAACCCCCATCTTTCAGGACCAGATTTAATTTAGGGTGACCAATGATTGGGGTTGGGCACGACTCCTGCAAAATGTATTTCCTATTGCAGGTGAGTACGTCTAGGGTGAAATCTAACCTGTGGGGGCAGATCATCCAAAAGCTATGGGAGGACCTCAAAAGGAATAGGAGCTGCAGCTTGCTCCATCTGTAGCAGTGTTTCTCTTGGAAATGTTTGCAAACTCTGCCCATGTGCAGCACTCTATGGTATTTTTAACTGGGTTTGGTCCAATACCACCACACATTTTAGGCTGTAATAGGAGAGAATAGCTCATATGGTGTTCATTATGGGATCACAAAAATTGACCAAACCCATGCCTAAGGAAATATGCCGGAATCCTAACAGGGCGGGCTTGTAGTAGGTAAAGGAGTCTGGGAAAAACATTCCATTTTGGGATGCTATTTTGCCCAAACCAGGAAAATTATTCTTTATTTCAGGTACGTGGGTCCTGTCTGATCTTATTAGGCTGGCCATACATTATACAATTTTCCTGTACAATTTCCCATTGGATTTACCAAAACCATAATATTAGGTCAAACCTAAACACTTTCAATTTGTAGACAGTCAGGCAGGCCCTTGCACTACATAGTTGAAGGTAAATCTTGAGGAAATTGAACAAGAAAATTGTATAATATATGACTAGCTTTAAGCCTAGTACACACGGGCCGAATGTTGGACGGCATCAGTAGAAACTGTCCAACGTTCGGCCCGTGTTTACTGCAGTCGATCCAACAGAACCTGGCCGTTTGGCTGACTACTGTCAAAGTGGCATGACCAAGAAAGGTATGCCAGTCATCTTCCAATTAGTGCTCTCAGCCAATAGCTGAGAGCACTGACTGGAGTGTTGTGACGGGAGGGGGGGGGTGGTTGGTGGTGTCCCTGGCAGACGGCTGTGCTGAAGCCGGATAGTTACTACAGCAGCTCCTCCTGAGCTGTCAGGTTTTTTTTTCGTTCAGCCCTGCTAGGTTGAATGAAAAACAAATACTGGTGTGTACTAGGTTAAGGAATGGTGGAATATTCACAGACATATAGATTCAACAGTTGAGATGAGGTTAATCCCCAAATATTTAAGGTTTTCAAGAGAATTATGAGGTAGAATTGTTATGAGAGCCTCTGATTTTTTAAAATGAATTTTGAAGATCAACAGCTTTTCATGCTTGATTTCTAACAAATCCGAGTGGCTTCTCAATGCAGCAAGTTAAGGCTGTAGAATGTAAATGCAAATTTAAACAATCCAGTTTAACACCACACTCCTTTTCCATCATGAGATTCCTCACTTTTCATTTTGGCACTCCATTACATGGACCAATAGGGAGGTTTGGGATGTAGAAGAGGGGAGGCTCTACATAAAATATATTCGTGCTATGTGTCAGAATATATTGATTGTTTCGGCATCCAGTTAATTACGAGAGCAGCCCTCTGCTTATCAGGTGCTTAGTTTGGGAAAGTTTACTTTAAAATAGTCTAGGGAATCCAGTATCCTTTCTCTGATTTATTTTATTTATAAAGTGTTCAAAGCATATAAATGAATCTATTATTTCTGGCCATCTGCTGGTCTAATGTGGACTTTTTAATGCTGTGATATGTAACTAGAGTATGGACCTCTTGTGTTTGTTTAAAGCTGATCTCCATTTTTTGTGAAGTTTAACCACTTGCCGACCGGCCGCCGTCATAATACGGCCGCAGGTTGGCACTGTTGTGCGAATCGCCATACCTGTACGGCGGCTCGCGCACCATAGTTGTGGGCGGGGGCGCGCTTTTACGCCCGCTGCTTGCTGCGTGATCGTGCCCGCGGGACGGACGGACTCGATGTCCGCTGGCAACCCGTGATCACCTGTTACAGAGGCAGAACGGAGATCTGCCAGTGTAAACACGGTGGATCTCCATACTGTCAAGGGACATATGACCGATCTAATGTTCCCAGTAATCGGGAGCAGTTAGATCTGTCATGCCCCAGCCAACTTGCCCCCACACAGTTAGAACACAGTGAGGGAACACACTAAACCCCTTGATCGCCCTCTACAGTTTAACACTTTCTCTGCCACTGACATTTATACAGTAATCAGTGTTTTTTTTTAGCTATAAAAATCGCAGATTGCCGCCATTACTAGTAAAAAAAAGAAAAAATAATAAAAATGGCATAAATCTATTCCCATAGTTTGTAGACACGATAACTTTTGTGCAACCCAATCAATATACGCCTATTGCGATTTTTTTATTTTTTATTTTTACCAAAAATGTGTAGAAGAATACATATCGGCCTAAACTGAGGAAGAAATTTGCTTTTATACATTTTTTTTGGATATTTACTATAGCAAAAAGTAAAAAATACAGTTTTTTTTTTTTCAATGTCAATTGTCACTCTTTTTTTGTTTATAGTACAAAAAATAAAAAACGCGGAAGTGATCAAATACCACCAAAAATAATCTCTATTTGTGGGAAAAAAAGGATGTCAATTTTGTTTGGGTACAACATCGCGCAATTCTCAGTTAAAGCGACACAGTGCCGAATCGCAAAAAGTGCTCTGGTCAGGAAGGGGGTAAATCCATCCGGGGCTCAAGTGGTTAGTTGTTCATTTGGACCAAGCCAATCCAATCAAACTAATAATTAGGCTCTCGGCGTACTGTAAGTAATCTACATCTCTGTGTTCCAACATTGAGATGGGAACTTCCTTTCCCACTCTTGGAACAAAATTGAGTCTGGCAGCACTCAGCCTTTCACAGGGAGCTTTGTATGCTCTGAATAAATGTGACGTAATCTGCCTGCCTTTCCAACTCAGCCAATCAGAGGAAGCTATGTGTTCAGTCTCGGAATATAAAGCTCCCTGAGGCTACATACAATCCATTCTGAGCTGAGCGCTGCTGCATCTGTTAGCAATGGCAGTAGTGCACCTAGGCCAGCTTGGTCCAAATGAGCTATTTAAACTTCGCTAAATGTTGGAGATCAGCTTTGACCTTATTATTATTTAAAAAGTGGGCATACTTTTCCTAGTATTTTGCTAAAAGCATACTTGTAATGCTGAGTGAGTTCATTCTGTTATTACATTATTTTTGGACTGGGAATTTTTGTTGGCAAACATTTTTAGTAGTAGCTAGAATCACCATCTATTTCACAAATGTTAGTAAAATTCTAATCATACTTGTACAGTGTAGGCCTTCTATTCTGTATTGCTGTGTTCTGTGCAGTGTTGCTGCTATGCATTAAAATTCAGGTTCTGGGATCTTGTTTCCTTAGGGCTTACTTGGTTTGAAATACGAGTGCGGCACAGAACATAGATACTTAGAGTAAAACATTCTGGAAACAAGCAGTCTGCATTCGAGAGGGAATAAAACAAACCATTCAACAAAAAGATAGCAATGATGAATGGGAACATAGATGCAAAATTGTGATACAGACAAAAGATTAACTGTTTTAGTAATTTAAAGTAATATCTATAAATACTTGTGCACTGACCTCTTCATTTAATCAAAAACTGCAGTTATCAAGATGATAAACCACTTTTAATAATGTGCAAAAACAACTTATATGTTGTTGTGTAAATATGTGACATCAAAACTATGCCAATCAGTGAAAATTAAATTATATAATCAACTATACAAATTCTTTAAACACTTTCTGTGAAAAAAAGATTGCAAAATTGCAATAAGTGACCAACTGCCCCAATTGTGTGCAATATTCAAACGTAAAAAATCAATAAATTAGGGGCGTGGCCGGCCGGCGGAGGAGACGGCTGTGTAGAGCAGAGCTCCGGCTCCGGATTACCGTCTAAGCGACTCTTCCAGCGACAAGCAGGCTCTAAAAGAACAACCATGACTAGCTCAGAAGGGGCTGCACTTGGAGCGATCCGCAAACGGGGTCCGCAGCGCGCAAACCCGCAGAAGCTGACTGACTTTTTCTCCCCCGTGGGAGAAAAGGTGTACCAAGATGGCGCCGGCTCGATGCTGCGGCCTACTGAGGAGGAGGACAGCGCATCAGACTCCAGCTCCACAGCCTCGATCCGCACGGTGATAAGCAAGGGAGATGCAGGTAGGATGGGAGTGTCCCCACCAGATAGCCCCACTACTCGCAGCCCAGCAAAACATAAAAAGGCCAAGGGCGACATACAGGAGAGCGACTCTGACATGGAGGACTTTAATGACGAGGGCCAGACACACAACATCCTGGATCAATTCCCTTCCACTCAGCAGCCAGTCTCCATGGCAAGTATGAAGGACATGCTAATTGCACTAAGAGACACGTTATTCACTGATATGCAGAATGTGATAAAGCCGATCAACGCATCTATTTCACAAATACAACAAAGAGTGACGCACGTAGAGCACAAAATGGAGGACGCATATACAGCACATAACACTCTATTAGATGCATACAAAGAACAACAACAGGAAATTCACAAGATTTCTGCAAAGCTCGCGGATTTAGAAGACCGCAGCCGTAGGAACAATATCAAGTTCCGCGGGGTCCCGGAATCGGTGACAACCCAGGAATTGAATACATTCCTTCGCCAGCTTTTACACGAACTAGTCCCTGAAGCATCTGAGCTGGAGCTGACTATAGATAGGGCACACAGATTGCCTAAGCCCTCGTTTCTCCCGGACAACATCCCAGAGACGTTATCACAAGAATCCACTACTACCATGTCAAAGAAGCCGCCATGAAGGCTGCGAGACAACGACAGCAACTGCCCGGTAAATTTGGGGGTATATTCCTATTCACGGATCTCTCCCAAGCCACAATTCTACATAGAAAAAAGCTGACGACCATAACTAAAGCCTTAAGAAATCATGGCATTATGTACAGATGGGGGACCCCATCTAAACTGTCAGTGACTTATAAAGAAAAAACGGTAAACATCTTTTCTCTGGAAGCTGGTCTAAAATTCCTAGAAGAATGGGGTATTATTCCCCAAGAAGCACCACCAGCAAGAATTCAAGACCCAGCCAGACTGCATGATGATTGGTCACAGAAATCCTCCTCCAAGAAAGCCCGTAAGAAAAGCCTTGCCCAGCATATCTAGGACGGTACCGGAATGGTCCTCCCTTACAACACAAGGTTAACAAGAACTTTCTCGGACCATGGAGGTCGGGGAAATATTCCCCCAGGTAAAGTGCACACTGTTGCACCTTAGAGCCTCAGAGCGGGCTCTGAACTCTTTCTTACTTGTTTTTTTTTCACTTGTTTTTGGTTTTTCTCTAAGGTTTAAAGCTGAATTGTTTGATGTAACCCTCATAGACATTAATGGACAGACTGAGTCATTCACCTTGAGGCTCATTGGGAAAGCCCAATGGTTATTAAGAACTAGGCTACTGAACCCTATGTTGGTAAACTTCCGATTCAGAGTGAAGCAAAGGTACCTTTTCTTACCCGAACGCATAATACACACATTCCTTTTAATCTACTACAAGTCCCTGGGTGTCTGTTGCCACGTTATTGCTTATTTTCCTAAGCCACCCACATCATTAAGATGGCATAATGGTTCTTAAAATTGCATCTATGAACGTCAAGGGCCTCAATAGCCCTTTCAAAAGGCAGATGATGTGGCAAGAGGCACTCAGGCTAAAATGTGATGTGTTTTGTGCGCAGGAGACACACTTTGCGCATGGCAAAGCTCCCAAATGTTCCCATAAGCTATTTAACAATATCTTTTTTGCAAATGCAGAAACTAAGCACAATGGTGTATTGATAGCTATCAAGAATTCTGTGGCCTTCAAAATGCAAAATGTGATTACTGACCCTAAAGGGCGATATGTTATTCTAAATTGTACAATGAATGATGTCTTATATACGATTGCAACAGTATATGCCCCCAACAAGGGGCAAACTACGTATTTGAGGAATTTTCTGAGGAAGATTCAGCAAATATAAAAAGGTCACCTTCTCCTGATAGGTGATTTCAACACGGTGGTCGACAGTGCTGAAGATTGCAAACCTCCCAGAAAACAACCCAAATTCTCCTTACAATCTATTCTCCATACGGAAAAATTATATGACACTTGGAGATGTCTCCACCCAGGGGAGAAAGACTTCTCTTTCTACTCTAATCCACATAAGTCACATTCTAGGATAGACATTTGTTTAACAGATCTCTCAACCCTACATATGACCAAAACTGTATCCATAGGCAACATAACACGGTCAGACCATGCCCCTCTCACAATTGAATTAGCAGAAAAATCGAATACCACCCCGATACTGCTTTGGCGGAATAATACCCAGCTCTTCGGGCGTGTCGACCTCCGGGAAGAAATCCAAAAAAAGCTAGATGAATTTTTCCGTTTTAATGACTCAGAGGATATCTCTAAAACAACATTGTGGTGTACCCATAAGGCCTTTATCAGAGGTGTTCTACTTCAAATGGCAACAAAAGCCAAAAAACAAAAAACTAGGGAAATAGACGCGCTCCTACACAATATCCAACAACTTGAGATAACAAGCAAACAAACAACAGACAACAAAATATTGAGTGAGCTCCAGAGTTGTAGATTAAAACTAAAGGCGCTACTATTGGGGGAATTCGAAAGAAACACTAAATACCTCAAAGCCAATTATTACTCAACGAGCAACAAGGCAGGGAAAAAATTAGCTCAGCTAGTTAAACAAAAACAAGCAGCTGCTAGGATCAACTTTCTAATTGACCCTAAATCGGGCACTAAAATAATCCACCCCAGGGATATAGCGAATAGTTTTAAAGACTATTATAGTGCACTATATAATTTAAAGGAAGATCAAACCACACCCCAACCATCAACAAAGGCCATTCAAAATTTTCTGGCCTCAGTCACACTCCCGGCCCTCTCCATCGAAACAAGAGAAAGCCTTAATGCGCCCATCACAGAAGACGAAATTAGGTCAATCGTGTCCAACCTACCCCTGAATAAATCCCCAGGCCCAGATGGGCTTTCAGCAGAATACTTTAAAGCCTTCACAAATACCTTAACACCGTACTTGACTAACACCCTAAATCGAATTGCTCAATCAAGCACCATCCCAAGCGAAATGCTTAAAGCTTATATAATTACCCTACCCAAACCTGGCAAGGAGACAACACTTCCGCAAAACTTTAGACCTATCTCCCTCTTAAATACGGACCTAAAAATATACGCTAAAGTGATAGCTAATAGATTGGCCAAAGTGACACCGCAACTGATAAATACCGACCAAGTAGGCTTTGTTTCCAACAGGCAAACAGCGGATGGGACTAGAAGGATGCTTGATCTCCTAAACATAGCAGAAAACCGGAAGCTACCGACTGCCTTCATAGCCTTAGATGCGGAGAAAGCTTTCGATAGGGTCCATTGGGGCTACCTAGGGTCGGTCCTCACTAAATTCGGATTGGAGGGATTCCTTCTCTCGGCAATTTCCACCCTCTACTCTAACCCCTCAGCGCAAGTCTACACCTCCAGTGCGCTATCAGACTCATTTAAAATTACAAATGGCACCAGACAGGGGTGCCCCTTATCACCCCTGATCTTCACCTTAGTTATGGAACCATTTGCGGAAGCAGTGAGATCCACAAACCTGATAGAAGGAATCCAAGCAGCTGACAAATCACATAGAATAGGCTTGTACGCAGACGATGTCATCCTGACCATTACCCAATTAGAGAAATCTTTACCCACTATAATAGATCTCATAAAAACATTTGGAGAAGCATCTTATTACAAAATAAATGTAACCAAATGTCAAATCCTTACCTTATTTACTAGCCATAAAACTAGAACTAAGATGAAAAAGTTACTCCCGTGCAATTGGGACAACGACAGAATCCTATACCTGGGAATATCACTGGTAGCTAGCTCTAAGAAGATCTATGCAGCTAATTACACGAAACTACTCAATACGGTTCAATCTGACTTGTTACATCTGAGCAGACAAGAAATCTCGTGGATGGGGCGGATGGCAGCGTTTAAAATGATGGTTTTACCGAAAATACTCTACATTTTTAGAACGGTCCCAATTCCCCTGCCCTCCTCCTTCTTCCGCGAGATTAATTTTAAACTCCGCTCATACATATGGGGTCAAAAAAGAGCAAGAATTCCCTTCTCTATCCTAACAAGACAGAGGAAAGCCGGTGGGATGGGGGTCCCTATCATTGAGAAATACTATTACGCAACAATCCTAGCACAGGCACAAAAATGGGCGCAGACACCCCAAGACACCCAGTGGGTTAGATTGGAGGGAGCAATGATCCAAGGTAAAAGTCTCAAAGACCTACTCCTAGCTGAAAGGTTTAAAGCTCCACTTTACATTCCTACATATCCTGCCATATCAGCTACCCTGCAAGCTTGGAGACATCTACACACACTCAAGCTCGACACTACAGAGGTAAAAGTGGAAAACCTACCACTGACACTTTTTGAATTTCTCATCCCGAATCTTTCCACCAAAAATTGGGAAGATATTGGACAACATACCCTAGCAGAGGTGGAAGCAACAGGTAACAACACAATGAAACACCAATATCCTCTCCTACAAATCAATCATTTCCTACACACTAATAAATGCAAATTTTTAGAGGTTAATAGAGATATGTGGGAATCTTTCCAAGTAAAAGACAGTCACGAAAAGAAAATCTCTCACATATATAACCTCCTTCTCATAGACTCCCCATTGAAACAGGATGCACCCATTCAAAAATGGGAAAGGGAGCTGGGCAAAAATTTCACTGAAAAAGAATGGCAATCAGCGCTGAGACACAGCACAAAAGTCACACGCAGTGTAGCACACTGGGAGAACATATATAAACTAACGTACAGGTGGTACCTCACACCTACTCGCCTCGCAAAAATGTATAAAAACTCCCCTTCGGATTGCTGGAGGGACTGCGGACAGGAGGGTAACCTGCTGCATATCGTATGGCAATGCAAATCTATCACTAGTTTCTGGAATTACATATTCCAACTAATCTCAGAAATCACAGGCATCATTAGCCGGCCTTCCCCAGAGCTGGCGCTTCTAGGTATCCATATAGACAACTTTCCTGTTGATAGCAGAACCATAGTAATGCATATCTTATTATCTGCTAGACTAGCACTAACGAAATTTTGGAAAAAAAGTACAGCTCCTTCAATAAAAGAAGTGATTGATTTAGTGAATATAAATTGCACATATGAACATATACTAGCCCGCTCACAGGGTACACTGCCACTCTTTAAACGTCATTGGGAGCGTTGGGTAAGAAAGTTCAAGTTAAATATTATCCTTTGAAGTACACAGCACAACAGGGTGACTAATATGCACCTGCATCAAACAAAAATATCAGCAGAGTTTTTCCCCTTAGAATAGTATCCCCTCCCTCAGTTGTGTGTTGTACAATGTTCTGATATAAGTTGTATTGTTCCAGAATTCTGTAATGACACTAAAGGATTCTCGGTGTGGACCATCTTGAGCTAAAGTTGCAATCGGGAAATTTAGACTTGAGAGGAATGCCCCCATCCCTTCACAGTTTGTTCCCCAGGGGGTGAAGGGATGGTCTGGAGGCAGATCAGACCAAAGCCAAATATAAGAGCTTTCCAGCGAAAGCTGTCCCACAGCGTGAATATTACTGCCATGGTAAACATGGAAACACCTTGGCAACGAAGCAACTTTTCTTTTTGTATGATGATGATGATAATGTAATTTAACACGGATTATGTCTTACAGTTGTACCAGTTACTCGTGTATGTTTTGCAACTTAATAATAAAAAATCTAAAATTAAAAAAAAAAAAAAAAAATCAATAAATTGATTATAAAAAATGTCCTCATTCTAAGTCCATTGGAACTAATTTTTCTGCTGAATCTTGCGTAAAAAATATTCCTTGACACATTCACTGTCTACCTTGTACACACTCCCATCTTGGCATTGGACCTTCAAACTATAGAAGGTCTAAAAGTGCAGGTTCCCCTTAAGACAGCCAAGATCAGCTGCACAGTCTAAATCTGTTGAAACTCGTTTTTGTAAAGCACTTAATCGTGTGTAAAAAATATTCCTTGACAGCTTCACTATCTCCTATGGACTCACTCTCACCGTAGCATTGCACCTTCAAATTATAGAAGGTCTAAAAGTGCAAGTTTCCTTTAGAGTCAAATATGTTTTTATTGAGTTTACAAAGATATGAAAACATAACATCAAATTCTTGGAATATCCTCAAACATATCAATAAATAATGAGGAATGAAACAGTATGAGGAACTATTGACAATTGTGAAGCGATACATTCTGCACAGGTCCAACATATTTCAAAAATTATATTACATCTCTCAAAGGGTGAGCTTCAATGATCAGGGTGGTGTAATGAATTTAAATTGAAGATTACCATTGATAAATGCTTCATCATAAAAAAAAAAGAAAAAAAAATGCAGAGAGTGTAAAAGAAGGGAATTAGAAAAGAGGAGTGAGGGGCAAAAGAAATGAAAGTCCCAGAAGAGAACTGGGAGAGAGTAAGAAAAAGAATAGCAAACCTTGGATGGTCAGCCGGCAGTCTATTAGCAAGCTAAGGCTTCAGCTGTTAGACGATAACATCTTCTTGAGTGTGTCTGAGGTAGAGAGATCAATCCACACAAGCCATTTTTCAAAGGTATCATTATCCAGAGCAAGCATCTTTTCCATGCGCATGATATCATTCATTGTGGAGACCCATAAGGACAGGGGTGGGGTGGTGGTAGTTTTCCAGTATAGTGGGATTAATTGTCTAGCAGTTGCTAAGAAAAAGCATAGCAGGCTGCGTTTTTGAGATTTGATGGAACCTGGAAGCATCGATAGTAATGCTGCGGTTGGGGAAGGGGTCAGCGATCCACTGTATATGCTATCATGTATGGAAAATATCTCAGACCAGAAGGGCTGGAGAGGAGCTTAAATTTTTTTTCCTGAGAGTAACATGAAATGGATGATTTATGTGTAAAAGTAAATGAGGTATGCCAGTCTGCCGCTGACAACTCCTTCCCCAGTTCCGTGGACCACCTCCGTGTCTTATATGGAAGTCGTGTGTGAAGAAAGGCATGGAGTAATTTATAAATAGAAGAGAGTAGATGCCTGGGAGTTTCGGAGAGATAGCACAGTTGCTCAAATTCAGTCAGCGGCCTATGGATTTGGGAAGAGGGAGATAGGGTGGAGCAAAATGTAGACAGTCGCACAGAGGTGAGCCAATTCCTGTGAGGCTTAGGAGATATTGGTGTACCCATGGATGAATGAAAGGTCCTAGCTATAGGCCATGATGAGCATGTGAAGGAGCCTACCATGTGTGCACTTATCCCCTGGGGAAAAGCCGGGTTATCAAATAATGGGGTTAAGAGTGAAGGATCTGTAGAGAGAAGAGCTCCCAGACCTCTCTTATACCAGAGATACAGGGCAGCTAAAGTTAAAGGTGACACAGAGGTTAAACTCTTGAGTTCCTGTGCGTGTCCCCAAAGTAAGGTCTAAAAGAGAGAGATCCTGCTCAACCATAGTGGATGCCTTAGGGGGCGAGGGAACCATTCGAATACCCAGGCCCCTAAGGCAGCCTAGTGGTACAGTTCAAAGTCTGTCCACCTTGCAGCTTCGGATAAGTGAGCAATTTATGTCGCAGGTGGGACATACCCTGCCGCCAAATGAAGCGAATGGATAAGGAGCGTAAGGAGTGAAAAAAACATTTTGGTACCAAAATGGGTACTGTCTGGAATAAATATAATAACTTAGGTAGGTTTCCATTTTGATTGCATTGATGCGGCCAAACCAGGGTGTTGGGGACAAGGACCAGGTCTCTAGTTCTTTTCGTATGCGGGTTAACATAGGGTTATAGTTCAAGGCATAAAGTTTTGAAAGGTTGGAGGGTATTGTTATCCCCAAGTAGGAGTTACCCTTGGCCTTCCATTGGAATGGGAAAATCAAACGTAATTGGGCAAGTGTAGCTGCTGGTAGGAATATGTTGAAGGCTTCAGTCTTAGATATATTTAATTTAAAATTGCTAAATTACCTGAATTTATGGAACTCTTGTAGTAGACAAGGGATGGATGTGTGCGGCTGTTGAATGTGTACCAATAAATCATCTGCATAAAGTGCTAGCTTATGGTGGTGAGAGGGAGTTTTGTTACCTATTATGGAGTCATTTTGTCTAATGGCCCTAGCCAGATGTGCAATTACCAAAACAAAAAGTAAGGGGGAAAGGGGACATCCCTGGCGAGTGCCATTAGAGATAGGAAAGGGCTCAGAGTATGAGCCATTAACTAACACCGATGCAGAGGGGCAGGAGTAAAGTGACATGACTTTAGTAATACAAGTATTGCCTAATCCGATCTGTTCCAGGGAAAGGCGCAAAAACTGCCAATTGACTCAATCGAATGCCTTTTCAGTGTCAAAAGATAATAGGCAAGCCTTTAAGTTTCGTTTTTGTATATAGGAGATAAGATGAATCGTTTTAGTTATGTTTTCCCTGGCTTCGTGCCCAGGGACAAACCCAACCTGGTCCTTGTGGATTAGATCCGGCAAAATGGGGGATAGGCGGTTAGCGAGTACCTTGGCAAATAATTTTAAATCTAAATTCAGTAGGGAGATTGGTTGGTAACTGCTACATTGAGAGAGGTCTTTGCCTGGTTTTGGGAGAATGGAGATGTTAGCGGCCAGAAGGTTTTTGGAGGGGTGGTGGGTCTCATCAATACCATCAAACGCCATAGATAATAGTGGTACAAGTAGGAGGGCAAACGTCTTATAAAATCTGGGCGTGAACCTGTTAGGGCCTGGGCATTTCCCCGACTTCAGCCCCTTGATGGTTCCTTAGAATTCTGTTTCGGTTAGGGGTTTATCAAGGTCTGAGGCCTCTTGGGCATCCACTGTCAGCAGAGCAGTTTCTAGGATATAGTCCTGCATCATGTAGGAGGAAGGGTCCTGTAGTGGTGTAGCCGATTGGGGAGGTAAATTATATAGTTGGGAATAGTATTGTTGAAAGGCTTTCAAGATGCCTTTTGTTGTACAGGTCCATTGTTGGGTCCCAGTTTGGATAAATGGTATAGGACACCGCGGAGTACGCGGATGAAGGGTCCTTGCTAAATGTTGCCCACATTTGTTTGTCGGGGAGTAAAATGAAGTACGGACTCTGTCTCTTGCTATTAGAGAGTGGGAGTCAAGAATCCTAAGAAGCTCTCTACGTGCATTGGAGAGGTTTACAAAAACTTTGGGATTTATATCCCATTTGTGAATTGTCTCTAAATTGGCAATCGTGTTAATCAAATGGGTAATGTCCTTGTTCTAGCTTTTTTTTAGGCCAAAGCCATGTTGAATGAAAACTCCCCGCAATACACATTTAAGAGCTGCCCATTTAACTAGGAGTGGGTGTCATCTGATCTGTGGTTCGGTACGAAATCCTGAATGGCTTTTTTAATATCCACCACACATGGAGTGTCCTTAAGTAAGTTGTCGTTAAGACACCAGGAGAACTTCCTGTGAGCTGGAGGCAGATGAGACACTCGTAGATTAATGGTGGCATGGTCTGACCATATTATGTTGAGATAGGGAGGTCCAGCAAGGATTGAGATATAAAGAAATAATCAATTTGACTATATGAGTTATGGGCAACTGAAAAGCAACTGCAGTCTCTCTCGAAAGGGTGTTGAATACGCCAAACATCAGTCAATTGTGCTGAATGGAGAAGTGACTTAATGTGTGTGAGGATGGAGTGAGGAAGTGAACACTTACCCGAGGAGGTGTCCACGGTTGGTGAGAGTGCCACATTAAAGTCTCCCCCCAAGATGTAACAAGGATCCCCAAAGTAGAGCAAGTTGTCTATTATAGTGGACAGGAAATCGTCCTAGTCTTGATTGGGTCCATACATTGGGTCCATACATGTCAGCCACCGTAAAAACAGAAGAATCAAGTTTTAGTTTGAGAAAAATATAGCGGCATGTTGGGTCAATGAGGGTCCCCAGTACCTCCACGTCAAATGATTTGTGGAAGGTGATGGACACCCCCCTCAACTTGACCGTTTGGTTAGTACTGTGGAACCACTTGTCGTAATAGCGGTTGCTGAGTACAGGAACTTTGCAGCCCCTGAAGTGGGTTTCCTGTAAGAATAACATTTCTGTGGAGGCTTTGTAGAAGTGATATAAAATTTGATTTCTCTTTTCAGGGGTGTTAAAGCCCCTGCAATTGTAAGATGAAAAAGTAATATCTCTATGTAATGCCATGGTGATAAAGTAACATAAAGAAATCAACCATCTGCATTGCTTGACTTACCCAGTGAGTATCACAAGGTTCACTATAAGGCAATGGGGAAAGAAAGCGCCAGAGGGCAAAGAAAGCATAGAGAAGAGCACATTATAGAGATAAGAAACAAAGAAAGAATAAAATGGTCTTCCCCTCCCCGGGCACGTAGGGTAAACTTGGCCAGGCCCTGGGAGAGGAAGATAACTGGTGAAATAGCAGTGGCAAACCACTAGGTGGCACCATCCAATCATATATTAATTAGTACATTGTCCAGTTAATAATAAACTGTCTAAACATTGTACAGTGCATAGTAAAGCACCGTATGGCCTATGGGGGAGAAGCTTGAAAGGCATACGAAGCATTTCCGGCCCCTGGGGCCCACGGGTAACTATAATACAAGAAAAAACATATATGTATGCAGCACAGAGATATGGCATGAAACAAGATATAGGGTGTCCTTGCCTATACAACCGACTCCAACCTCAGGAAAAAAAAGGGGGGTGGGATCAGTGGAAAAAATCCGGGTAGGGCAAGGAAAGTAAATCAAAGTGTTGTTCTGTGTAAAGCTTTGAGAGTCAGGGTATTAGGGTTCCAGTCCCCAGATATATAGATTCCTAAAACCAAAAATCCTAACCAGGTAGGAGAGAACACATGAACATCGTTTGAAAAACATGAACTGAACAGGTGAACCCAACTGGGTCAAAGTGGCAGGGTGTGAACCCAGCATAGGAAAAAGGTGAAAACAAAAGAAATCACAGGGTCTTCAACCCTCAGGGTCCTTCTGAGATGAGGATCTGTATTATTTCTTCTTGCCCTGTCTCTGCCATTGGGGAATGAGTGGGAGTCGCAGGTGAGAAGAGCCAATCCGGCAGTGAGACTTGAGGCAGTTCCAAAGTGCCCATAAAATTTGGTAAATCACGCATGGTACAGAACACTGCAATTTTGTCGTCATGGTGTACCCGTAGCTGGAAGGGGAACCTCCATTGGTATTTGATATGGCGTTCTTGCAGTAAAGATGTGAGCGTCTCATTGCTAAGGTTTGATGGGAGAGGTTAGGCAGTACCATCACAGGGGTTTCATTGAGCAAGATAGTATCTTGCGTGTGTGCAGCCCGCATGATTTCTTCCTTAACCTTGTAAAAGTGGACCCTGGACAGCGTATCTCGAACAAATGGTGAGTTTGGGAACGTCTGGCATGGCACTCAGTGTCAGAGGGGGACATGGAATGGCCTGAATGGCTTCTGCTTGCTCTGAGCGGGCCGGAGAGACAGGCGCCGGCGCCATCTTGGATTTTTGCTTGCTCTGAGAAGTGGATGACGATCGTGTGAAAAAACGGCCTAGGTCACTGCTGACATGGCCACAGCTTGCTTGTTCATGATCCTGAGGCTTGGCTTTATACATCTGAGCGGTGAAGGTGCTGCAGGTGTCGGTGAAATCCCCATGGAAGCTTGTAGGACCGAGAGCTGCTGTGAAACACATCCTACAGCTCCATGTGCTTAGCCACGCCCCTCACAAGTTTCCTTTAAGGCAGCTGGGATCAGCTACAATCAATAACAAACTCTCTTCCAATACTCCTATGGAGATATAAGGATAATAATTCAGCTGGTGTTCTCGTAGAAGGAAAATAATTCAATAAAGCTTCTGCACCATTTTTCTGGCATTAATCCCTCTTGTTAATGTGTTGCGCCAAATTCATGAAGTATCTAAGACACTCTTGGCTCTGACTGCGATTTGTGTGCCATATTCAGGAAGTCCTAAAATGTGCCACTTTTACAAGACCAACTCTGTTTTGGCAGAGAGACCCTGGAGCAGACAGGTGCAAAAGTGTTTCTCGTGCATTCTAGACAGGTACATGAATTTGGGGCATGCTGGGCCACTTTTGGAATGAATAGAAAAAATTTTCACAAAATCTGTCTGCACCAGTCTTTATGAATTTCAGGTATAGTGCTCTCTGTATTTTAAAATCAGTATACCTTTATTAAAAACATACTCATGTGTAAAAAAAAAAAAAAAACTTGATGAATAGCTTTTTTGTACAAATCAAGTCAAAGAAAAGCTGTTCCCCATGACCACCACCCACACTGGCTAGCGCTGACACATTGACAATGTTCTCCTGTTGCTGGAGTGTGTGCTCATAGGCTAGTTTCACTGTGGCCATTGCAAGGCATTTCCATTTGTTCTCTCAGTGGAGGAATTTGTAAATCTAAAAAAATGGAAGGGGGGATTTCAAATTAAGTAATTTTACAATTGCAGTTTCAATGGCCTTATATACGTTGCTATCTGCCCCTGCCCATTGTTTCAGACAGCTACAATGACAACCTGGAACATGGAAATGACATACTCCTCAAGAGAGATGGACCAAGGTACTTCTCAGAGAAACATGGTGGCAAACTAGATGGTTTGAAGTTTTAGGTTGTACAGGACATAAAACTGGGACCAGGGAAAGGGAATCAGACAAAATGCTATTAAAAGCTGAATGGATCTTCAAACTGGTTTCCAGGGCATCCCTTGACCCTGATGTAGAATTCACCTTTCTACCATTTATACATGAATAATAAAAATTTGGTGATATATGTGTTGATATTTAATCTAAATTGTTTGCATTTATGAAAACAGTATGTAGCATATATATGTTTGATTGGCGTGAATGTGCAAGGACCATAGGCGGCATGAACACCTGACATTAATATATACTGTAAGGGTATTATAATTTATAGAATTGGTATCCAAAATGGCCACAAGATGGGGCTATTGAAAAGTTGATGATATAGTAGAATCATTGTTTAGTGGTGAGTAGAGACATTACAGGCAATATGGAATTTGTAAAATGTGTCTGTATTTTTGTTTTGTTTGAATGCAGTTATATTTCTAGTTTGTGACACTTTATTCCTGACAACAGGGGAAGTATCTTTGTACAATTGTGCTACTTATTAGCGGGACTTTACAAGGAAAAAGTTAATTTTGAGGGAGTGATAGATACTGCCAATTTTGTATGAGCAGTTACATGCATTTTTGTATTCAAAGTGTCACTTTGAGCAGCTTCTTTTTTTTCTTCTATTGTTCCGTTACTACCTACACATACTTATAGGAGTTTTTCCTTTTTTTGCCAATATTTTCTAATTTTATTGAAAGTACAATAAAAGTTACATTTGAGGTCCTGGTGAGCATTAACCACATGCAGAGGGAGTGAGAGACAGTGGCTCCGGACCCATCGGCTTACAAAACCCCGCTCAACAGTGATCGCGGGCACCTGCCACTCACTCTAACCGCCTCACAACCTCCCGGGAGTCATGCAGAATGGACCGGTATGTACTCCACGGTGGGACGAGCGCACCAGCCATACCCCACCCGGAGAACGTTCCCGCAGCACCACAAGTGGGCAATATGGCCGACGGCCATAACATGGGAGACGTGACTCTACCCCAGCAGCTGTCAGCACCTCTAACAGAAGGAGCGGAGGAGCAGTACACAAGGATGGCCCAAGCTGTGGCTGCTCTCTTATCTCCAACAATTACAGTAGCAGTAGACAGAGCTGTAGCCTCAGGGATAATGCAGGTGAGAAAAGAACTGGGAGAGCAAGGTAAGCGCTCAAATGATCTGGAACACCGCCTCTCTGATCTTGAACATAAAGTACAAGCATCACAGACAAGCAAACAGCAAGTGTCACACACACAATTTATTCTTGACAAACTTGACCTTGAGAATCGTTCCCGTCGAACCAGTCTGAGGGTCATAGGCCTGCCAGAATCGTTTAATGACAGCTCTGTGGCAGAAATATGCGTGGTCTACCTACCACAGGCCCTGGGCATAACAGCCCCATGTGCGGTAGAAAGTGCACACCATTTGGGACCACCCTCCAATGAGCGGCGAACCCCTCGCCCAGTGATTGTGCGCTACCTAAACTATGCAGACAGAGTGGCGATACTTAGGTCATTCCACAGTTCCAAATATTTACATCTGGGTGGTTACAAATTGTTACTATTTGCGGATTACTCGCAAGGAATCTCACGACGACGACACAAAGCCTTCCAACCGATATGTGCTGCCTTATATCAAAAAGAGATAAAGTTCACATTGGTTTATCCTGCTGTCCTGCGCTTCACAGACTCATCTGGCGAGTCAAAAGCTTTCACCCACCCTGAGGAAGCAATGAATTATCTCCAGGCCTACCTGCATTTCCCAATGGAAACACAATCCACTACTTTCCAAACTCCCTCCCCGGGCAACAGAGACCTCCGTAGCCCAAGGAATGACTCTCCTAAATGGGCTCGCTACTCAAGCAAGGCCAAATAAGGCTACACTCATTGATGCAAAGTGCTTATTTGCAGTTTGGCTCTCTTAATCAACTCTGGCTACTTAGCCCAAAGTCTATCAAGAATAGATTATGTCTTTTGTAAGATATACATATACAACCGACCCTCACATTTCAGACCATGCCCCGATCGCTCTAACCTTGACAAGCTTTGAACCCCCTAAGCAAGCGAGATCCTGGAGTTTCCCTTCCCACTTAGCCCACAATCAGGATCTACTAAAAGTTATCAAAGAAACATGAGCTGAATATCCAGAGACCAACTCAGAACACATCAAAGATCATAACTTGTTCTGGGAGGTGGGAAAAGTAGTATTTTGAGGGAGAATTATTGCATTCACCGTGGTGCACAAAAGGACAGTCACAGCTAAATACATAGCTGCCAGCCTCTCCCTTAGAGAGGCACAGCAACTCCTCAACCCACACAACTCCCAGGAACACCGTCAGCTATGGAGGGAGGCAAAAAGTCAATTTGGACAGAGGCTCAGGAGCGATATCAGTTGCTCTTGGACCTCCAGTACCATAAATATTGGAACAAAACGGGGAAACTTCTTGCACGCCTCTGCAGGGGACCCTATTCCCCTATGCACATCCCAACACTCAAACACCCAAAACGGCACGCTGACCTCCTCCCCCAAAGACATCAGCCATATTCTAGAACAGTTCTACGCCAACCTATATGGCTCTGATCCAGTAAAGGAATCCACTGCACAAACTTTCCTCGATCGAGTACACCTCCCTCAGATTGACCCTCCCCAGCTAAATCAACTCAATGCACCGATCACTGACTCTGAAGTAGAACAGGCCAAAGCTTCTCTGGCCCCCAACAAAGCACCTGGCCCAGATGGCTATACATTGGAGTTTTACAAATCTTCTGCAGTCGTATTGGTACCAACCCTCACTGTAGTCAGGAGATCTTCAAGGGAGACCAATACCTACCCTTAGGGTTTCAAGCACACATTAAATTAATACCAAAGAAAGGCAAGGATCCTATGGAACCAGGTTCATACCGCCCAATCTCCTTACTAAACCTGGATTCCAAAATTTTATTTAAAGTTATGGTCAAAACACTGGTGATCTTGATGCCATCCATGTTTCACCCCGCCCAGGCAGGCTTTATGTTGGGGCGATCCGCCTCATCTAACATCCGAAAGGTACTGGCAGTACTATAACAGACGAGGACCAACCCCACCAGTGATATAGCTATTATCATGCTAGATGCTGAAAAAGCATTTGATAATGTAAGTTTCCACTGGCTGCGGTTGGTTCTTCAAAAATTGGGGCAATTTACTCTGCTCCGTATGCCAACGTGATGGCAGCTGGGCTAGTATGCAACAAGATCCCCCTCCATAAAGGCACAAGACAGGGCTGCCCCTTATCCCCCCTCTTATTCAACTTGGCTATCAAACCTCTGTCACGCTACATACTTTTCCTTTTTAACCTACATGGAGTTTTAGTCTGAACCCAAGAGATCCTGTCAGCCCTTTTCGCGGATGACATCCTAATATTCTCCTCGAACCCTGAATCAGACTTGCCCCATATTCAGGCGATCTTCACATGCTTCAGGGAGTGCTTGGGTCTTAAAATTAATTTTACCAAAAGCGAGGTTTTACCCCTCTTCCATACCAGACCACCATCATGGACCACCCACTCAATTTTCCCATAGCTAAATCTCATATAACCTATCTCGGCATCAAAATAGGTAAATCCCCTGCCTCCATATACCACTTAAATTACCCCCCACTCATCTCCAAGATTATAAATGAGTTGGAAAACTGGATTAATCTCCCACTCTCCTTATTTGGCAAGTGTCATCTATTCGAAATGATACGTTTCCCCAAACTATTATACCCTCTCCAAACCATCCCTCTCCTACTGAGACACCAGGATATCCAGTCCTTTTACAAAGTCCTCACCATATTCCTATGGCGCGGACGCCGCCCCCGCATAGACCTACATAAGTTATTCCTCCCCAAAAAGGAGGGGGGAGCAAGTCTCCCCAACATCCGCAACTGCAACCTGTCATGCCTCCTAAGAGTGAGTCTGGATTGGATACCGGGCTCTTCTAAGTACTCAAATTTTGACTTGGAATCACAGATGGTAGACCCAAGTGAACAGAGTAAAAGGAATCTGCGCTTTGTGTCATAAACTCAATACCAATCAGTGTATATATAAAAAAATGTGACAATATAAACCAACGTTAAATTGTGAATCCAAATTCAACACAATGAATTAAATCTGTGTGTAACTCAAAAATGTGATAATAAAAAGTATTAGGCTATGAATATATATCAACATAAACCCAAATATCTTTGCACAAAAAATCATAAAAATCCAAAAAGACAAAGGTGAAGACAAGAGTCCCGTGAGCATGTGACAGTGTTCAGAAAGTCCAATTCTGTGTATTAATTCCAGGTCTGTATGACCGCAACAAATATTCAAATATATTCCTCCACCACACCAATTCAAAAGTGCGCGGTTCCTCCACCAGACAAAGGTTCTCCTTACCAGAGTCACATGACCCTCTATTACGGGGGGTCAATAAGCGCTTGCGTGGACTTAGGCTTCCACACAGCCACAGATGATGAATTTTCCACCTCCAAACCTCATAAACGGTCCATGTAATGAGATGGAAAAAAGGCCACAATAGCGTGATACCGTAAAAACAATTGTATTTATTAATAAAATATTGCACTTACAGGAAATTCGAAAGATCTGAGCATTGGATATCCGATCAATGTATGGACATGAAGTCGCGGTGAGAACAGGCACAGCACTGCAGCTCTATCGATTTCGTCCTATTGGACTTCCTCTGGAGCATTGGTAGACCCAAGTGGCCTGGCCGCTATCTTGCACTGCAAACTAAGCCGATTACCCAACACCTTGAAACATAATCTGCTGATAAGAGACACTAATATCACTTGGAAAGAAATCAGAAATAGATTGGATCTCTCCCCAGGTATCTCAACCCATTCACCTATTATGAGTCATCCCCATTTTGCTGCTTCCCGGCAATTTGCGGCCTTTTCCACCTGGGTCTCACTAAATTTGCTCAATTGTTTGACCCCTCCCATCAGGAAGGGCACTCCCCTTCTCCACTCTTCAATCCCAATTCAAACTACCCAACCACCACTTCATCCATGCACAACAGGCAATACATTTTGCAGTCAGCCTCTGCCCGGACAGGCAAAGATGTTTTCAAACCTCTTTTCTGGATACCCTACTATGTAAAGAGCAACCCAGGATCTCTGATATCTACACGCCTCTATCCTCAAAACTTGTGAGATCCCACAAAATGGGACTTATACTCCAATGGAACAAGGAACTCCCAGGGGACAGAGGACTTTGCGCTAGTGGGCTATAACACCATCTAATGAATGAATTTTGGAGGGAACAACAGTTTAAAATTCTGCACAGAGCCTACATGCCTTTCTCAGTCTCCACAGTTTTGCCAACATCACAACAATGCCCGTGGTGTCACCAACATAGACCAACTTTAATGCATAGGTTTTGGGATTGCCACTCCATCTCCTGCTTTTGGGATTAACTGGAGAATTTTGCCAAATCTCTCACTGGATACACACCATGCAAGGATCCCCTCCCCCTTCTCTTTGGATACCTAGAGACTTCCTCATCAGATACATCTAGAGTCAATAAAGTAGCGATTACACAAAATAAACCCTGACTTGTCTCCTGTTTCATGGCAGCCAGAAGGGTCATTCTCAGACAATGGACTACTAACAACCCACCTACCATCACGGATGTAAAATGCATTTAATTATTCTTTTATTCTTGTACATTCATCTGTGCTTATGTGGATGTGTGGCACGGGTTTTGGAGATTAACAAGTGGAGGGTGCTCATTTTTTTATCTCTAATTACTGGTAAAATGAGAATTATCTGGTCTTATGTGCAAAGGAGGTCTAGACCTAATACTAAACACTGGCAATCAAACCCGCTTCCACAAAAAATGGGACTCCTACAGGACTAAAGTGCTCCGATATGGAGATTCCCTGCAACCTGATAATGGGTGAGACCCTCTCTTCTCCTTACCTTCCTCTTCATCCGGTTGCCTTTTCCTCGCCTATTGCCTATGACGCCTCTTGGCACTATCCCAATCTGGTTCCAGCCCCACAGTCCTTTTTGGTATTAATTTCAATGTTTTGTCCACAGTCTATTACCTACTTCTCTTCTGACCCACCTCCCTTCCCCCCTCCCCCTATATCCCTATACACCCCCCCTTTCCACTTCCCCACCCTCCCTTATTTACTCTCCCCCCAGTTTACTCTACCAATCAATGGTTATGCTTCTAAGGTTATATAAACATTGTTTCTGAGGAGTTCGCCCCCCCCTCTAGGTTATGATACTCATATTGATTTATTGTGAATCACTCTGTTCCTGTGTTCTACTTGTAAAACTTAATAAAAAATAATTTTAAAAAAGGCACACAGCTCTCAGCATAATTTTCTAGATTTGAATAGAGTAGGGAAGAGTTAAAACCATAATAAGATTATTTATCGTTGTCTGTGCCTTTCTACAGAGATTTCCCTTCACTTCTGTCTTGGAGATTAAACTGAAGTGAAAGGAAGGGGAATTGCCTTTTTAGTTGTCACCACAAAACGTGTTTCCATCAAAAGATTTCCCACCTCTTGCTCTCATGACCACTCTAAAATGTAGAGCTTCCTCTTACTTTCTATCTCGATGACAATGATCACCACGAAAATAGAGGGGTGAATTTTTCTAGCAGGGACACATACTGCAAATGAAACTTCCCCTCTAACCAAACCTAAAACAAATAATTTATTATTGGTTGGCATTGACTGGCACTGTTAAAGCGACCCTGTTGCCAAAATATGAATATTCAAATTTTCCCCTGCAGAAATGATAGTAATACTTACTGCTTTTGCCGCCTGTGTCGAAGATCTCTGCTGCATTGAAGAGAAACTGCCACAGAAGGTGGCCAGAAAACCAACATTGATGGAAGTGTCAGATTCTGAAGATTCTTCAGGCAGCAGTTTCTCTTCAAAACAACAGAGATCATCAGCAGGAAAGGTATTTATTAACTACCTCTTTTTGCAGGGGCACTCGTTTTACATTTTATTTTAGTGATAATGAAATGTTGCACTTATTGCTAACTAATATTACTACGTCATTATTTTGTTAAATAACATTACATGTAGAGCACATCATTCTGTTATCTAGTGACATGTGCTCAACATGAAATGTCATGTTTGTTCAAATCCTTAATGTGTCACTCTTTTGCTGAAGTTTTATTAGGTCTTCACAAGTTTGTGCTTTAAGAAGCAAAAAAATGGAATCCCTCAAATCATTATTAAACAAATTGAGAAGTACAGGGCCCAGCACCAATCCAAGTGGTATCATATTCTTAACTTTTGCTATTTTTAACATTTTCTGCTAACAATTACCCTTTGTTTTATTTACATTTTGTTTTATTCCCCTAATTATTTAGTCTTCTATCCCAGGCTATTATAATGTGCTGCATCAACGTGCAATCTTTCCTATGAAACATTTATTTTTGACATCCTATTCTTTTTTTATCTATTTTTTGGTGCCTGACCTTAAGGTCTATGTCTATGGACCTCAAGTTGCATCAAAGTCGATCCAAAGTAGTGCAGTGACTACTTTGAAGTCACTGTGACTTGAAGTTGCACTGATATGAACAGTACTTCTTGGAAGTCATGGGGTACAACTTGCCATGTGACCTTTCAGTTCCAAGTCGTAAGACAAGTCACACAAGTGTGAAAGGGGCCTTACTTGCTAATGTTTGAATTGCTTTTGCAGAAAAGTTAGGTTTAGAATTCACCTAAAATGCCCAGGTGAATTGCTATATCAGGTTTTACATGCAGCCACAGTGCAAATACCATCTCACTTTCAAAAAAAATGTTGAATTTAGTTAGGTTATTTCTTTTTTTGCACTCATATGCCAATTAGGGGTGGGATGGACATTCCAATAACTTACCCCCTCCTACTGTAGAAGAATGTCCAGCCTGTATGGGGTAGCCCATTGGTAGTCAGTAGGAGTACTGCAACAATTAAAGGCAATAATTATTTGTTGATAAATCCCTGCTGTTTTTAATATTATCACAAAAATAAATTTACAAAAAATGAAGTAATTTTACAATGCAGAATGCATGTAGTATGGGGGCCTTGATGACACTAGGTATAAAGTAAAAATGATTTTCTTTATGAATTTTCTCTAAAATTGCTTTGATGGACTTCATGTAGCGACGATTATTTTCTGCTGGCTGCATAAATAGTCACGTTTGTGTGAAATTGTCTTGAACACAAAGCAATCCATGCCTTTGAATGACTGCTGTTGAATTATGCCAGTTGTGGTATGATTCATGTGGCGGATGGGTTGAATACTTCTCAGCTGCCCGTATTCATGTTGTTCCTTTGTTATGGATATAGATGAATTGATTATAATTTCACTGAAATAACATTTCCTTTATAAATATGTGGTAAACCTCTGGATGCTAATAAGTGGAACTTGTCCCTAGCTTCCCCTATAAGTATGTCAAGTAATTCTTCCAAATAAACTCTTGTGATTTTTTTTCATGCACAAGAAAAAAGCACAGCTACAGAAACATTTTATACAAGTGCATTTGATTGGCTGGCTTTTAAAAGAGAAGTTATATATTTATACAGGTTATGTAAACATCCACAAGTTGTTAGTTGGGCATTTTGTGGAGTCTTAGCCACAGTATTAAAGTGACTGTAAAGGTTCATTTGTTTTTCTTTTTTTAAATAACAAACATGTTATTCCTACCTGCTCTGTGCAAGGGTTTTGCACAGAGAGGCCCCGATCCTCCTTTTCTGGGGTCCCCCGGCGGCTCTCCTGGTTCCTCCTCTTCATCAGGTGCCCCCATGGAGAGCCAATTTCCATGGGGGCACTCTAGTGAGCATGCTCCTGAGTCCTGCTGCTGTGTCTATTGACACAGACAGCAGGACTCGGCCCTGCCCCCGGCTCCCATGTCACTGGATTTGAGTGGCATCAGCTGGAGCCAATGGCTCCTGCTGCTATCAATCTATCCAATGAGGACCCAAGACAGCATCTGGAGCTGCTGGACTTGTGCTCGTTGTTGGAATGATTGGGTTCAGGTAAGTAAAAGGTAGGCAGCTGCAGCACAGAAAGTTTTTCACCTTAATGCATAGAATGCATTTCAGTTCCTTTGTCCTAAACTATGATCCAGAAAAGTTTAGTGAAGAATTACACACAACACAAAATCCCACCAATATTTAGGAGTGCTTGATTGATTTTCATTTTTTTCTTTTCTTTTTCTTACTATTGTTGCAAAGTAAAATTATTTTAATATCCACCTGTATACAGTTTCTTTTGTCCAGCCATACAATTGTTTCGCATGACCAGTCTGTCAATTACATGACTTGACCATTTTTTCTCTTCAAGCATACTTTGAATTGATAGAGTGCAACATAATCGAGACTACATTCAAATGTTAATTTAGAATTTCATCAAGCACTACATTAATGTCTCTGATGGTGCCGTTCCCTTTCACACCTCTGGAGGTGATTGAAACGCAGGCCTTTAAAGTGAAGTCTGATAACCAGCGTATGGCAACTCCAATTAGCTTCACTTTGCCCTGAAGTGCATCACAAACAGTAACAAGGTCTCCAAGGACCACTACTTTTGCTAGCTCCATAGTCATTTTTCCTCATTAGTTCCTTTCAATTGCCACTAATGCCGTGTACCAAACATCTGAGTGATAGACAACAAAAAAACATGAAGAAGAGAGAGCGAGAGGAAAAAAAAAGAACGTTGCCTGTTCTACATACAATTATTTTCCATAATTCAAGTCTCTCTTGAATTTGTTTGATAGTTAGAGGCTGGCATTTCTTTATTCTATTAACCTTTCCACCTTGTGGAAGTCGTAGAACTTTTAGTGTGATGCTTTAGTGTGTTTTCTTTTTTATACAATACAATAATAATGATGCAACCCCTCCTTGCTAATCTATAAAATGTAAATATATTCTTAAATTGCCCCCCCAACATAAAACAAATATGACGTAAAAGGTTCTCTAATATAATAAAGCATTATCATCATTCTAAAACCATATCATACAATTCAAAATATTATGTGCAAAAAAATGTGATGCCCTCACCTTACAGTCAAGATTATACAGTATATAAAGTGCTAACAGTATAATAAAAGTATAATACATATAATAGTGTGATAATGATACCCAAAAACATTCTTCTCACAATATATAAATTAACAAAATGAGGGTAGAGTCAGATAAACTTTAGCAGGTTTTAGATTACACAGAAGTGGAACAAAAGTATAAGAAGAATAAGAAATACCTACGTGTTATTAAATGGCAAGTAATGGATAATGCTGAGGACCAGGATACTGAGCATAGATAATACCCATAATGGAGAACTATGTCCATCTACCCCCTAGAATGCTTGAGGTGATTATAACCATTTTAATGCAATTGTGACTGAGAAAATTGAGTACTGTCCGTGATACTTTTTTTATTTGCACTAACATACAATTTTTCAGGACAAGCTTTCGGGGTATCTCCCCTTCTTCAAGGTCCAAGCAGTACTGCTTGGACCTTGAAGAAGGGGACATACCCTTAAAGCTTGTCCAGAAAAAATTGTATGTTAATGCAAATAATACAAGTATCACGGACAGTACTCCATTTTCTCTACCCCCTAGAAGAAATCCTTTATATAACCATTATGCTGGAAATGTTTTTTGTTCAGTGACGAGACTCCTATGTCATCCCTACACCCAATAGATATGAGCCATTGATTCCCCCAAGGAATGATCAGATAAGGGAAAGATCTATTGAATAACACCCCCATAGAGCTAATTATCACCACAATAGGAGGGATTATAATAACAAATAGGCTAATTATAGGTCAGGGTGGACTCAGTGTCATAATAGTCACTATACTTGCCTGCAAGAAATCCCCTAGAAATTTGAGATGGTGGCGTTATATTCCACCTGCAGGCAATAGGACACATTTAGAGCCCTATAACAAGGAATACACTTTGGTATGCTATCTTACTCACTGGTACTATAGACAATCAGAACCTAATAATCATTTTTTTCAGGGAAGGATCCCTAGCTGGCCCCCATGTTGCAACATTTAAAGATATGGTTGTGGAGGACATAGAGAAATTGCAGGTTAAGAAATCTCATGAGGACAAACACATTTGTTTAGGCATAAGGAGCCTTATAGGCAAAAAAGGCTTAGTAGTGCAGCCTGAAGACAAAGGTGTGGGTGTGGGGGGGAATTGTCCTTAAAAACTGGGTTAGCTAAGAGAATTGAATACCATTTTGAGTGGTAGAGCAAGCCACCTGTGCACCCTTAGTTGGAGATCCCACAGTTAAATTTAAGAGAAAACTAAAAGACATTGTAACCAAACGTTATAAAAAGGACATTCTGATCTGAATGTGAAAAAAGGGCATTCTGTTTTAAAAAATAGAGAGAAATGTTATTTGGTGCCATCTTCTCCAAAGATTCCAATTATATATTACCTTCACAAAGTACACAAAGATCCCTCAGACCAATAATTATTAGTGGCACTGGGTCACTAACAACTAGAATCCACATAAGCATCTAAAAATGTGGGAAAATGAAGCACAGTACTCCCTCTTTATATCTATGGGCTTCCTTTACCTGCTCAGATCCTCCTTTAAATAGGTAGTACTGTGCTGCAATTTCAGATGCTTATGTGGGGTAGAGAGGCATATATAATGGTGTAGTCTGCCCTGTCGGCTAGCCCCTTGACAAATTCATATATGACAAAACATGTTGGGGGCGGTGGTGGATTTTTGCTAAGCAGTGTGTGGGACTAGGAGCGTTCCTTCAATGACTGGCTGATACTGTTCTATATTGAGGAGTGAGCACCCAGCTAGCTGCAGGATTTTGCTGAATTTCTGTCTGAGTTTCATTTGTGCTGCAACATTGTATCATTGTGACTACATAGATGTGTTTACTATACATGTATTTTTATCCACCTCAAGTCTGGACACTTTCACCCCCTTCCAGTCCAGGCCCAGTGCTGTCACACTTTGAGTGACAATTACTAAGGCATGCAACAATGTACCCATATGAGATTTTTTGGAGACAGTAAGAGCTTTCTTCTGGTGGTGTTTAATCACCACAGAGTTTTTTTTATTTTTTGCTATAAAAAAATGAAAAACCACTGAACATTATGAAAAAATACCCACTTTTTTCTTTGCTTTTGTTATTAAATTTTGCAAATGAATATTCTTTATAAATGTATTCTGCTACCTTTTTTGGTAAAACAGTATACTGTATATTATTTAGTATGTGTGAACGTCTACAAACTATGGTTTATATATTTGACAATTGATCAGCCCTGATGTACTTACTGCCTATGTCATCTCTTGAGACCCTTTTTGGAAAGCAGTCCAAGGTATTTAGTAAGAGGTGTGGTGAGTTTTTTGAAGTTGTCATTTTTTGTCAGTTTTTTTGAAAATGAAGAAATTGAATAAAACTTTTTTTCCCACAAAGTGGGCATTTTTATTTCTATTTTTCTCACACACAGCATAGGCATACTTGCAATTACACCCCAAAACACATTCTGCTATGCCTTTTGAGTATGGGGATACCACATGTGTGAGACTTTTTCACAGCCTAGATGCAAAGAAGGGTCTGAAATTGAGGGAATAAATTACACATCTATTTTCCTGAATATCTATCACATTTCTGGAGGCCTTGGAGCACCAAGACAGTGGAAACACCCACAAAATTACCCAATTTTGGAAAGCAGACACTCCAATGTATTTTTCTGAAAAACATAATGAGTCTTATGAAAAGGTAATTTTTTGCCACAAACTTTTAAAGAATGTAGGAAAGAAGAGGGAAATGTATTTTTTTTACACAATATTGTCAATACGGTTTTTCTAACAAACAGCATGGACATACTTAGAAATACACCCCAAAACACATGCTGCTACTTCTCCTGAGTGTGTTGACATTAAGTGTGACACTTTTCACAGCCTAGCCACACAGAGGGGGCCAAAATCCAAGGAGTACCTTCAGGCTTTCTAGGGGCATAAATTACACATCTACTTTTCTTAATATGTGTCACACTTCTGGAGACCCTGGGGCACCGGGACAGTAGAAACACCAACAAAATGACCCCATTTTGGAGAGTAAACCCCTCCAGGCATTTTAATAGGCACTGCTGAGTCTTTTAAAGACGTTTTTTGCCACAATATTGTGAATTTTTTACAAAAGTTGTAAATTTGATAAGGTATTTTTCACACATAGCATAGGCATACTTAGAATTATACACCAAAGTACACTATGCTGCTACTCCCAAATAAGGGGATACCACATGTGTGAGACTTTTTCATAGCCTAGCCACACAGAGCGGCCCGACATCTAAGAAGCACCTTAACCGCTTCCAGTCCAGGCCAATTCTGACATTCCTCTCCTACCTTTAAAAAAAAATATTTTTTTTCTAGAAAACTACTTAGAACCCCCAAACGTTATCTATTTTCAGCAGAGGCCCAAAACCTCCCAATAAAGTGACAATAGATAATAAGAAAAAACAGGAAGAAAACAATATCCTTGATGAAGTCACCTGATATGTGACACAAAGCATCGGAGTAGAAGCTAGGTCACTTCACTTCCTGTGGGAAGTCAGCCATGTCTTCTTGAGTCTATGGTCCTAATACATATTGTGAGTGGCTTTTTAATGTTTTTTATTGGGATTTAATACATTTATTGCACTATAAAAGCACCTTTTTGTGTCTTTGAGCCTACTTACCTGCTGCAATTTTACTACATATGGGATCCATCTTCCCCTGAGGCAATCAAATAGACCACCATGGATGTTTACTTTGTAAAGCACTATTGGACCTTTATATGGGTCTGTATTTGAGGTGAGTGTGCATGCTGGCTGGCTGGTGGTGGAGCACAGTCACACTTTGTTATTTGAAGAACCATGGGTGCCTGCTTGTGAAGATTCACGTCCTATTTGGGACTGATATAGTGTGTTTGGGACTCTTTTTTTATCTTGCCCTTTATGATACTGTATAAGACATGAGTATATGTAAGTGGTTCACTCATTTTTGGCACACTTATTTTGAATGTTGCACTTTTATATTGTGTTTGAATGTATTTTATATTCTATACATAGGTGTGTCACTTATTTTCTGTTATTTGACATTTATTATTAGCATATCTTAACATTTGATTCATCACATTACAGGGTGTTTACATTTAATGTTTATATGTAGTCATATTTTCATCTTTACATTTGTTGTCATTTATTGTGATCCACATTCCCTTGGGGGCCACTCTTTATAGTGGAGTTAGCAGCCCTATCTGCTGTTTATTTTATATATTGTTTTGAGCCTTTTGTTGAGTTATTCGTGAGATTGAGCGCTACATCTATATTTATAGCATGTTGGATTATACACATTATCAATTGTCAATTGGTAAATAGTAATGATTGATTATCTATTGTAAATTGGGGGGTTTTAGATGGATGAGCAGTGCAGCATCATTTTTTCATAAGATTTATTGTATATTTGATATGGAAAGACATAGGGATACCTGCAGCAGTTCCTGGATATTGACACTTAGTAGGCAGCACATGAAATTTCTTTTTTCTCTATTTGTTTGAAAAAACACTGCACAAATAGTGCAACACCCACCAATTTATTCTCTATGACCTCTGCTTTAAAAATATATAATGTTTGGAGGTTCTGAGTATTTTTTTAAGTAAACAAAAAGTGCAAAAAAAGGCATGGGGATCAAGTGGTTAATAAAGTGTTAAAAACAATATAATAAAACACTTACATTTAACTGTGCCGTTTCTGATGCCCTGGATGTGGGTAACATCATTCCATCCACTTTCCAGAATCAAGGTGCAAGCATGTATACCTTTCAGCCTAGGTTCACACTGATGCGGGTTTGAAATCGTGCGAGTTAAGTTGAACTTGCACTATTTCAAACCTGCATGTTAGTCCGACTTCTGGAGCGATTTCATAGACATATGTGCGGGTTCCTGCACAGAAGTCTATTGAAATCGCCCCTCTCCCCGAAGACGCCAAAGGTAGTGCAGGAACTACTTTTGGGAATCAGTGCCGTGCCGCAAAGCCCGATGTGAACGAGGGCTATGTGAAAGTGACTTATTGTTTTGAGCCTTTTGGTGAGTTATTCGTGAGATTGGCCAAAGGAGGCATTATACAGGGAATGGTATGAATTTTTTTTTCTGTTTGCCAGTGCCCCAACCTCCTGTAGGTGACAGTATAACCCGCCACTAAGAGAATATGCTAAATTCCAGTGACCCTCAATGAACTTCAAGGAATGTAAGTACAAAACATTTTTTTTTCTGGTGTTAAACCATTTATGCACATATGATTTATGTTGAAGACTAAACATAGTTGACCATCAGCATGTTTTATAGAGGTTTCTGAATAAAATGTTCTTAGTGAGGGGTATCACTCTCTTTTTCTTAATTTTTAGTGATTACATTTTTACATATAATTTAATTTTATAGTAGTCTTATTTTCAGCCTCTGGAATTCTGGAGAACACGCTAAAGTGGTTGTAAACCTCAGTCATGGAATCTGAGCAAAGCACATATATATATATATGTAGTGTTTACGTATATCTCTCCAAAGCTCTGAGTGTCGTTTCTCTCTGGTGCTCTGTTCCTCTGTTATCAGCATGAGTCACTTCTGAGAAGTTTTCTCAACACATGAGATAAAATTTGTGTCAGGAGGTGGGGGGGGGGGGGGGAGAGCTTAGAACGGAGCTTGTCTATTCATAGCACAGTTGTTCTATGTGGAAGGGGGTGTGTTCCTTTCCTCCAATCAGCTCTTACACACTGTAACTGCAGCCTCTCTGTACCATCTTCTGTGCTGCTGACAGATAAAGATTTTTTAACATGATCTGCACTTTTTGAAAGGGCGTAGAGAAGAGAAGACTGCAGATAAACAAGTAAAACCTATGTAGGAGTATTTGTTTAATCTCTGGGTATCATCTGAGGCTGTTCACTTCACTGAGTATAGACTCTCAAGGGAGCCTGCCGCAAGTGTTAATATTAAGTTTTATTGGACTTTTTAATCAAGATTTTGGTATATTATACCTGTTTGACCACCTTGAACCTAGTATATGTGTTTCTCCATGCATGTTCCCTGATATTGTCTTTTATATTGTGGTCTGCTAGTGCCAGTCCTTTGTGCCACGCTTTTGTTTTACTGCACTGGGTATATGTGAGGGTTTACAACTATTTTAAATACAATTTAAATAGATAACCTGTCCTGTTCTGTTTTTTATGCTCTCAGTACAGAGGCAAATTAATAAACAGCACCCTTGCTTATGTGTACAGGCTACATAAATGCTTTTTACACCTTGTTGCAAGGCTGGAATTGTGGCTTCTTTTTAAAATCAGCAGCTTTTCTTTCAGTATCTGCAATGTTATGAACATGGATGTATGGATATTCTTATAATCTTTTGTCTTACTTGCTGCTTCAGTGGCTGTGGTTTGCTTCGTTCCCCATTCCAGTTTTTTGTGTCATTTTTGTATCACTTTCATCTGCTGGTTATGAGGCTTTATACCTTGTATTTCAGACATAATTCCCTCTGTGTCATCCTTATTCCCCTGCTTTTGTCTTGTTAACCTTGCCAGACAGGTTTGGTGTACGCTTGTGTACCTGATGGCTGTTGCAAAGAGTAAAAAAAAGTGGTTATAGGTAAAAACACATGCTGTAGATATGTGTTTGCTGTTTGGCTATGCCTGTGACTCCATTCATTGCCACTAAGGGTCCTCTTACACGGGCTTGTCCGGAATATGGATTCTGCTTGCTCCGCGGGGGATCGCTCCATTAATCCCCGATGAGAAGACTGATGTCAGGTCCATTTCCACTCACTGTGCGGAGACGGACCTGTCATAGCCCTGCTGTCCTCTATGGGAGATCGGATGAAAACGGACGGCCTGTCCGTTTAAATCCGATCGCATCAAATCTGATCCTCCAGACGGATGGAAAATAGGGTTTCCTTCTGTCTGGATTTCACTAACAGGATCAAAATGGATATCGGCGGATGTCAGCGGACATGTCACCGCTGACGTCCGCCGCTCCATAAAAGTGAATGGGGCGTCTGATCAGGTTCGCCTGAAAAACGGACAGGCAGACCTGATCGGAGCACACGCGTTAAAGGGACCTAATGTGTAATAAGGCTTTCTTTGTCCCCGAGTGAGCCTGACATGTTACAAAGTCTAAAGTAAGAAAGCAATCTGTGAAGTTGCAGACTCAACCGCTAAAATTTCTTAAAACGTCTGTATGTGCATTTTATTGCGGTAGACAGTTGAGCAAAGACATTTAGAGGTGACAGTCCCTTGGACTATTCCACAGAGTTTGAAATCTTTTTTTTTTTTCACCTAAAATATAGTGGAGTCAATATGTCACTCTTCCATTCATCACTTTTACATCTTCAATTTGGCTAATATGTATAAAAAGTTGCCCCGAATAGCATGCCACTTACCATTCCTCAAAGCTGTGGAATAGGCTTTGAAGCTGCACCTTCGGTGTTAATCACAGCCTTGGCACATTGATGTTCCTCAATGACAACACACACACATTCTAAATTCATGCTATTCATGAACTTTGCTATGAGCAGGAGGCACATAAAAGTATGTTAATGTGATGCCTAGTAGTGAGTAAAATAAAAAAGTAGCAAATCCAAGACCTAAGGTTTTGTCCTTCAAAAGCCTCTACTTTCCCAGACTTCCTTTTGAGGTCTAAAACATTTTATTCTGATGGGAGGTAGAACTGACACAGGATGGAATATGTTTCAATCAATCAAGAGTTTTTACAAAATTTTATGCAACGATTTTGGTAATATGACAGCAGCAGAATACAGGTATTAATTAAATTAGGTTAAAAATGAATTTATCAAAAGCTTTTTGTAGCAAAGAAACTGATGCTTAAGAAGTTGTTTGAACAATATGGAACATTACAACTGTGGTTATAGGGATGTCGTTCATTGCATGTGAAGTATAAAAAAAACCCTCACTGACCCTTATACAGAGTCACGCAGAAATTATAGCTGTATTGTATAGCATCCCAATAATAATTACATTTATGTTAATGATCTCCTAGCTTTTTAGCATGAATTAATCACTACTAAAAGCACTAATTATGGCCATGATGATTGTATTTAAATTGAAAGTTAAGCTATTTTTTAAAATTATATACAGTAGGGAAGAATAAAGGTTAATTTTTTTTTTTTTCAAAAATAACAAACATGTTATACTTACCCGCTCTGTACAAGGGTTTTGCACTGAGCAGCCCTGATCCTCCTCTTCTGGGGTGCCCCACTGGCACTCTTGGCTCCCCCCCTTCATCGGGTGCCCCTATGGAGAGCCGCTTTCCATGGGGGCACCCATGCGGACACGCTCTTGAGTCCCGATGCTGCGTACATTGACACAGACAGCAGGACACAGCAAGGGTTTTGCACAGAGAGGCCCCGATCCTCCTTTTCTGGGGTCCCCCCACGACTCTCCTGGTTCCTCCTCTTCATCGGGTGCCCCCACGCAGAGCCGATTTCCATGGGGGCACCCTAGGGAGCATGCTCCTGAGTCCTGCTGCTGTGTCTATTGACACAGACAGCAGGACTCGGCCCTGCCCCCGAATCCCGTGTCACTGTATTTCATTGACAGCAGCAGGAGCCAATGGCTCCTGCTGGTATCAATCTATCCAATGAGGAGAGCGACAGCGGCTGGAGCCGCTAGGCTTGTGTGCATCTCTGGAATGGATGGGCTCAGGTAAAAAAAAAAAAGGGGGGGGGGGCTCTGAGGGAAGCCACAGAAAGAAAAACAAAAACATATACCTATTTAGGTACTGTATTTCCTACTACCTGTGTTTTTAGCATGCATATAATAAATATTTTTGGTTTTCTTCATAGTTTTATATACATTCCTGCTTTCAGATTAGCAAGGCAGGGGACCCTAACTGTGGGACAGCTTTTAGCTCTCCTGCTGGATAATTACTCATTGTGTTAAATCACGAATATTCAAACCAAGCAACACTTTTTTTCCCCGAAAACCTGTTATTCAGTATTTTCATGGCAACAATAAGCACTAGTAGTGCCAATAGCACTATATGTACCTTAATGACATTTATGCAAGTTGTTGAGGAATAATTATGTGTGTTTCAGTAGTAAGCTTATTTCTGCACATCTGATTTCCTTTCAATAACATTAAGCGGCGGACAAAGGTAAGTTATCCTCTGCCAATGGTTTTCTTTTTTTTTTTTTTTGTCTATTGTAATCGGTCCTAATCATAGACTGTAGAGGAATATACTTTTTTCTCGAAAATGACCGTTTTTAAAAAAATATTTATATTTTTATATATAATTGTATTATATTCAACTTTTTCATTAATTTAAATGAGTATCTTTAGTGCAAGAAAAGCTCAAGAAAAATGCATCCCTTTAAATTCTATGTATGTCTTCATACTGGTCCACTGTGCTTCCTTTGCGGTGTTAAAAATCTTGCTTGTTGCATTTTTGGTTATTTAAAAAAACTGCACCAAAAAGCGCCTCCCTTGAAATGCATTGAAAACACAGCAAGAATGCATCAATACCGCACCTGTGTTACATTTTTGCGGTTTCTGAGTCACATAATCTATGAAAAACACACCATAAGCACATAAAATTGCATCAGAATTGTGGTAAAATCGTGTGCGTTTTCTGTGCCATTATCAGCAAAATGGCAAAAACACCATTTCTCTAGTATTCTCCCTATGGCCCTGTTCACACTGATCTGACATGAAAGTCGCTGTCTTTGGATCTGTCTTTGCACTGCGACTTTGGTCTGACTTCCATGCCACTTTAAAGTGATTGTAAAGGCTTAGTTTTTTAAAAAAAATAACAAACCTGTTATACTTACCTCCTCTGTGCAGATGGTTTTGCACAGAGCAGCCCGGATCCTCCTCTTCTCGAGTCCCTCTTTGCTGCTCCTAGCCCATCCCTCCTTCAAGTGCCCCCACAGCCAGCAGCTCTCTATGGGGGCACCCAAGCCGAGTCAGAGGTCAGTGTACCCATTCAAGCATCTGGAAGCCCCCCATGAGAATGAGTATGGGCTAACAGTGCAGTGTAACAACATTTTTTTTATATAGCTAATTGGCATAACTGTGTGGTGATGTTTAACGGAGACCCGCCCCCCTTGTGATGTCACCGCTCTGGGCATGATGGGCCAAGCCCCCCCTTGCCCCAAAGCACCCCCCCTGTTGAGGGCATGTGGCCTGGTATGGCTCAGGAGGGGGGTGCTTGTTCACCCCCCCTTTCCTGGCCTGCATGCTATAAGGGTTTGGTTTGCATTTTGGGTTGGATCCCATTTTGTTTTCAATACATTTTTCATTGCTAACATTGCCTCTGAGCACAAGCTGCATGTCACAAGTCGGATCAGTTATCGGGTGCAAATCATGTGTACGCCAATATTTTACATGGGCTGCCTCAGAGGGGAAGGGAGGGACGAGCGCCGCCAGATTACCCAGAGTGGGGATCTCCTGTTTGCTCGGCAGCCTCTGTAATACGATGTCCCGCCTCCTATGGTAGACATCACATGTCCCGGCATTGGACCAATGTTCTGTCTAGGAGCTGGTCCAGGAGGCGGGACTTTGTATTACAGAGGCTGCCGAGTAAACAGTAGATCCCCGATCTGTGTAATCTGACATGAGGCTGCAGATGGGCACTGATCGGGCTGCAATGGTGAGGCTGCAGATGGGCACTGATCGGGCTGCAATGGTGAGGCTGTAGATGGGCACTGATCAGGCTGCATTGGTGAGGCTGCAGATGGGCACTGATCAGGCTGCATTGGTGAGACTGCAGATGGGCACTGATCAGGCTGTATTGATGAACACTGATCAGCTGCATTAGTGAGGCTGCAGATGGGCACTGATAAGGCTTCATTGATGGACACCGGCCCTTATTTTGCTTTGAAGTTCTTTGAAGTACTTGGTGCAGAATTTAAAAAAAAACTAAAAATTTCCATTGTACCAAGGCAGCTTAACTTTTTTTTTTGCTTTACACTTAGCAGTGAGGAAAAAGAGTGGCCAGGGTCAGACATTAAGTTCAGTGTCAAATGGTGATATTCCTAAAATGTATATAAATTTAAAACTAGCAAATATAGTTTTCTGCTGCAGATCAAAGTGCAAACTATTTTATTCAAACATTGCATAGTAAGTAGTAACAAATGAAAGCATGATAAAGTCTAAATAAAACAATGACACATTGTATTTTAAGAAAGTGGAGCTAATTAAGGCCAACTCTCTTTTGGTGTACAGAGAGAGAAACTGATGCAGACATTTTGCGAAAGTGTTTTGCATGCACTGTCAAAGTGGCGCAGAATGCACCAAAATCAAGAACAAGTTCTAGACTGGTACATGAATCAGGCGCATTCTGCACCACTTTATAACACGAGAGACACTTTGTGGAAAAATTTGTCCGTGCCAGTCTTTATTAATTGCAGGGATAAACTTTTAGCCACGCTTACTTTTCCTATGTTTCTGTTACTTCATATTTACATTTGCAGAGCAAAAGATTAATTTTAAAGATTACTCCAGGATGCTTCTGGTTTTCACTGCAATGAGCATGATCCCCCCAGAGACTACAGCTAAACATGACGAGGTTGATTTACTAAAACTGCAGAGTGCAAAATCTGGTGCAGCTTCTAGTTTTTTGTTTTTTTGTCTGATTGATTTCTATGCATGGCTGCACCAGATTTTGCACCAGTTTTAGTAAATCAACCCCGAAGCACTTCTGTGCCCAGACATTCACAGGGAGGCAGCTGCTGTGTAACAGGACTTCTGCTCCGCATATCCCTCTGCTCAACTGATATCAATGAACAGCTAGCCTCTACCTCTCCATGAGGCTGGGCTCACACTAGTGCGAATGGAGTCAGTTCACACATGTCCGTGGCTGCTGCAAAGCGGATTGCGCAGGAGTCCCGTGTGTCTTTGGCTCCATTTCAGGTCCGAATTCAGGCAAAAAATTGGGCCTGATTTGTCCCTGAAACAGAGAACAGAGATGCACTGGACCCCTGCTGTGAGCTGCATTCGTTATAAGTGTGAATTCGGCCTTATGTTTCAGTAAAGAAATATATCTGCCCCCTACAAAGCAATAAAGTGTATTTAAAAAGAAAAACTCTCTACCTACCAGATTTTGATAGAAGGCTAACCTTGTCGTGTTTCAGCATCTGCCCCTACACATCAATAAAGTTTATCAAAATAAAAAAAGAAGATTGCTGTAATATGTCCTCCATTGCAGGAATATAAAGAGGGGACCAGCAGAAAGTATCTGAAATGTCAGTATGCATGTGCAGTGCAGCGATTGCAAGTGTTAATAGGACATGTCGACAGGCCTTCTAAATTTGAGTGGAGGTTCAGGGAAGGGCTTCTACAGGGACACGGTGTGGAGGTCATGTCTGCATTGTAATGTAAACGTCCATTTATAAATATTATAGAAACAAAATAATTGAAATGTGAAGGGTCTTAAATGTACATTTTTTTTAGAGAATTGAATACTACTTTAGGTCAGACCACCTGCTCTACATACTTGTTTTGCATCAGTAGCCTTAAAAGTACCGATGTCCCTGGATCAGCATAGCAGCCATAAAACTAGTATTTTTAGAAAGTGAGGTCAGCAATGGCAACCTCTTTACCTTAGTATAGCTTTCCAGTAAAATCTGTTCCAGCATATTTTAGCTAATGCATGTTGCTATATAGCCTTTCACTGCTTAGTATTTGATATTCTATTTCAGACTTTACTGAATGAATGGAGCACATTAGCTGCATTTATATTTACCACCTTACTTTATTTCAAAGATCTATATTAAGAAAAAATATACATTTTTAGTGGGTCACACACAGTCTGGTTTGGTTTAACATTTGACTTGGTATATCAGAGCTCCCTCATTGGTTGCTGTAATCTGTTTAACGTATAAGGCCGCTGACATCTTTAACCACTTGCCGACCGCTTTGCGTACATTTACTGCAACAGGTTGGCTCCACTGCACAGGTCACCGTCTATAAACGGCAAATCACGCAGCCACTCTTGTGCCCGCCGCACTCTGTGAGTGTGCCCGCGGGTCGGGCGGACTCGATGTCCGCCGGCGACCCATGATCGCCTTCTACAGAGGAAGAACGGGGAACCCCCGATGTAAACACGGAGGTTCCCCGTTCTGACAGGCGGCATGACAGGGATATACTGATCCCTGTCATCGGGATCAGTTAGATCTGTCATGCCCCTGCCAGCCCAGCCCCCACACAGTTAGAACACAGTGAGGGAACACACTTACACCTTGATTGCCCCCTTAGTGTTAACCTCTTCCCTGCCAGTGCTATTTACACAGTAATCGGTGGCTATTTTTAGATCTGATCGCTGTATAAATGTCACTGGTCCCAAAAAAGTGTCAGTAATGTCCGATCTGTCCGCCGCAATATCGCAGTCCTGATAAAAATCACAGATCACCGTCATTACTAGTAAAAAAAAAAAAATAATAAATTGTAAAAACACCATAAATGAATTCTCATGGTTTGTAAATGCTGTAAGTTTTGCCAACCAATCAATATACGCCTATTGCAATTTTTTTTTACCACAAATATGTAGAAGAATGTATATCGGCCTAAACTGATGAATACATTTTTTCTTTATATATCTTTTTGGGATATGTATTGTAGCAAAAAGTTAAAAATATTGTTTTTTTTTTGTTTTTTTTAATTGTCGTTTTATTTTTTTGTTTATAGCGCAAAAAATAAAAACCACAGAGGTGATCAAATACCACCAAAAGAAAGCTCTATTAGTGGGAAAAAAGGATGTCAATTTTGTTTGGGTACAACGTTGCACGACCGCGCAATTGTCAGTTAAAGTGACACAGTGCCGAATTGCAAAAATCGCTCTGGTCAGGAAGGGGGTAAATCCTTCCAGGGCTGAATTGGTTAATTGGTTTTCTTCTGGGGTTGGCCTGTCTTGATTGGCTGTGCTGTGAAATGATGTCACTCCAGTGAATACGTGGACGTTCATTCATCTCGACAGATGTGGTGATTGTACACTGAGCTGCACCAATCAGCGTAGAGTGCAGACAAGCATAAAGAATTGAGAACTACAAGCCACCTTCTGCAGTGGCAGACAAGACTCGTCGTTTATTCATTTACAGAGCTCTGTGATTGAATGATGCAGCTGTGCGGTTGGAACCTGGCACAGCTGCGCTGCTGTTATAATATGACAGTGGGTGCTGTGAGAATAATCCCTGTCTGCTGTCAAAGCGATGGGATGAAGGAGGAGGTGGGGTGGGGTGGGGGTTCTGAACAATGTTACATGTACCACTCTAAATACAGATGCAGCATGTTCAGGAGATAAACTTAGCTTTTAAAGTCTATAGCAAGTTATCTACTATCGATTTACTGCATTCAACAGAATTTCTGACTGTAGCCATGAATTAAGACACTTTGAACAGGTTTTGAAATTTGTAATTCTTCAGTAAAATAAGCCCGGATGTTTATTTCATATTATACAGTATATTGTGTTATATAGTGTAGTATATTTAGATATATACCTATTGCAATGTTACTTTCCCCAGCTTTTGTTCTCTATTGTCTGATGAGTGAATTGTTTTTAAGTCTTTCACTTAAATAGTTTTTCTCTTTTAATTACATTTCTCCTTTTTAGTAAGTATTTATAAGCAGACTTAGAAACATAGTGCTCAGCATCATTTTACTGGCAAAAGTAAGTGAAACAGACATTAACCTACTTGCCCTCTAGTGGCACGTTACATGAAAACATCCTGTTTTACAGACATGAGGGACTGGAGTTGGGGGTTCTCACTTTGAGCTTGGATGTAAAATATTGTAGGATATTCAGTGAGCAGAGCTGAATGTCAGCCTTTCCCGGAGGAATCCTCTGTTTAGAGCAGGAAGGAACATTAGTCACAGGAGGAGCAGAAACGATCCTGCAGTATCAGAATCAGGACAGTTACAATCACATGAAATTAGAGCAGCTTTATAAAGCATAGTGTGTAAGATGCCTATTTGCAGCCTTGAAAAACAGCCTGTATGGTTACTGCTTGCTTTACTAGGCCTTTAAAGTTTGTCAGTCCAAAACTTTTTCATTTTTATAAATTTGTATATTTTGATATTGTGGGGGAAGAATAAAACATTTATTTTTATTGCCCGCTATTAGTCTTGGTAACCATTGTCTCTGGTACAGAAAGTGATGGGAAAATCCATTTTTTTATGTTGGTACGGGAACATGAGGTTAGAAAGATTATTCCAATGGGTAAATCTATCCTGGTGCCGATATCTCTTCACTTTAGAGAGATCTTTTCTTAATTCCTGCTCTGTATTGGGTGGTAAGTGAAGGGAAATTTTTAAATTTCCTGTGAATACTTTTTTATTAAATATTATATGATACAATACAATAAATCAAAGGAATACACAGCATGTGATTACTCAGGAAAAAAGAGGATATGCCATGCAGGGCTTAAGATGATCAGTACAGTAACATGCAACATGTCATGAGAGTAATTACAATTAAAGAGGTATAGTAATATTATAACAGCTTGCAACCCATGTTTCCATAGCTTGTCAAAGGATGAATGTATAGGCGAGAGAACATCCTTTCAAACAAATAGTGGAAATTAATTAAATCTATGACCCCTGAGGGATTTGGAGCTATGTTTTGTTTCCAGTTAGTTATGACTCCTTTTGCCACTATTAGTACATTAGTTATTACTGTCTTATACATTTGGCTGTGTCAGGATGCCTGAGAGGTCAGATATAATAATGAAGATTTCCCTGGTGAGGTCCTTGTAGGACCAGAAGCTGTGGAGTAGGTTTCTTACCTCCAAACTCAGAATATTGCTGCGCCACCCTACTGACATATAATCAATTAAATATAAAGTGATAAGTGCTGTGTTATATGTACAAAAAAATCATAAATACACTTAAAAGGACAAGTGCTGTGCTATGTATAACACATATAATGAATACATTAATCCATTCAGAAAGTCCATAAAAATAAATAAAGTGCTCAGTGCTCCAAAGAAGTGCTCAGTTTGCAATCCGTGGTGCTCAGTGCCATCCCCCTCTTGTGGCCCCACTCACCAGAAAACATGGACCCCCAGCTTTTCAGTCTGGGGGTCAAAGCAGACTTTTGACTGGTGGTGTGATGGAGATGGCAATGAAGAGGATTGTTTCTATCGAGCTGCTAAGGCATCACTTTTCCACATGTTTTCTCAAAGGAAAAGAACAAACTCCATAGTGAAGTACTGTATGAGATATTTATTTGCGCAGAGTAAAAAACTTACTTACAAAAGATCAGATAAATCCCGCTTTGACACAAAAACAGTCTGTATAGGCAGTATGTGGCGTTTGGCTCCGGCGTGCGTTCCACCATGGGCGGACGTGACGTCAATGAGTACGGAGGACCGGAGATGATGTCTTGAACTCAGGGGGCAGACAGGTGACAAAATCCAAAGCCAAGCCAGGGGTCATACACAGGAAGCAGGTCATGCAGAGAGATGGGACAAGCTGGGTCATACACGGAAAGACAGATCTGTTGCGATGTTGATAAGCCAAGCCGGAGTCAAACATAGGAGAGCAGGTTCAGGAATCATAAGCAAGCCGGGTTGTTTAACAAGAGATCACAAGATGTTGAGAGATAATCCAGCCGGAGGATGGATAAAAACCAATGATGTTTTTCTAAAAATGCAAAAAATCTGATTTTTTTTTATTTAAATCATTTTTTTTTATTTAATTTTTTTTTTATCAAATTTATTTTAATAAAATGCTTTTGGAATAAAAATCTATCTAAAGATAGTTTTCTGTTTAGGATATATCAATAATTTAGTTTATTCAGTATGAAATGGAGCTTAGTCATGTAGCATAAGGCTGTATATTCTGCAATAGTTACATTTTTGGAAAACTAATTTAATGAATCCAAGCTCTGCAAGCTGAGAGAACATGCACTGCATTGATGCATTCACACAATTTCACAGTAGCCATGAGATAAAACACAGTTCAGGAATATTCCTTTATCCCATTGTTTTGCAAATCCATGTACACCACAAACTGTATGATTGAATCGGTTCTGATATCGCTGTTTTACTAACCTGATGGCTTATTGTTCTAAATAGGAAACCTTAATTTTGTTTGCAAATATTAAAGATCCTAACTACCAGCAAGAATAAGTCCTTACATTAAAAGAGCACCTGTCATTTTACATCCATCATGGCAGAGCCTGTTAGCGGGCATCCACTCACCTGCTGCTGCCACGTCCCTCACCTTGTTGTGTCACTGCCGCATCACCAGCCGTCCCAATTAAGTGAATGGGACTGTCGATGAGTCAACAGCGGGTCAGAGGGGGCTGCTGTGGGACAAAGATGACAGTCGCTCTTTAAAAATTATGATTTAAATCAAGCATTTTTACTAGTGATTTAGATCATGATTTAAATTGTGATTTAAATCTACTTGATTTAAATCAAATCCATCCTGTGTGAAGCCCAGATATGTGCAGATGGGATCGAATAGTTTCTGTGAGGGGTTCAATCACAAAATTGAAAATAGAGGGGGGAAGGCGGCAACACTGGCAAGTCCCATTAGAAATTCTCAAAGATTTAGACAGTATAACTGAGGTGTAAACATGGGCAGATGGGTCAGCGTATAATGCTAGAATTGCCGATAGGATCATGCCCCAAAAACCAAACGTGCACCCTGTGAACGCCTTCTCAGCGTCAGTAGAGAGAAGGGAACGCGTTTCCGTATGGTGTATGATGTTGATTATATGTCTAGTAGCATTGGAGGTTTGCCTGCCTTTTGTGAAACCCAGTTGATCTGGTTTACCCATTTCCAGCCAAATCACATACTTGTACATCATCACTGGCTTCAAGTGGTTGTACCGGAGTTACCATTTTTTTTAGAGCTGACAGGGGGCTTTTTTGTAATAACAGCCAATGCGGCTAAGCAGCCACTCGAATGTTATTACAAGCAGTGGGAGGGGATCCCCCCCCCCCGTAACCTTCTGCCGCTTGCCTGGGCTCTCCCATCCCACCAGGAGGCCCGAGCAACTAGCTGGCATGTCCGCTGGTTGGCCAGAGACCCGAACATAACCGGATTTAGCTGTAATCGGGTATCGGATGTAGTAACCTGGAAGCAACGTCCTAACGTTACTTCTGGTTTACTCGGGAGCCAACGGCACCAGTTTTCAAAAATCAAAAGTATTCAAAAACGTTGATCCTGGCATTTTGAATACTTTCAAGTGCAGAGAAGGGGTTTGAGGTCCTATAGACCACAGATCCCACCATAAAGAGGACCCGTCACTGCCTATTACTGTCGCAATGGATTTAAACATTCCTTGTGACAGCAATAAAAGTGATAACATTTTTTTAAAGGGACAGTGTAAAAAGAAAAAGGAAAAAAAAATTGAAAGCGCCCCATCCCTCTATGCTCGTACGCAGAAGCAAATGCATACATAAGTCGTGCCCGCAAATGTAAACCGTGTTCAAACAACATGAGAGGTATTACCACGGTCATTAGAGTGAGAAAAATAATTCCTGTGTCTTTAAACTGGTAACCATTAAAAAAAATTTAAAGCGTCGCCTATTGAGATTTTTAAGTATCGTAGTTTGTTGCCATTCAACGAGTGTGTGCAATTTTAATGCATGAGAAGTTAGGTAACTATTTACTTGGCGTAACATCTTTCACATTATTCAAAAACATTGAGCTAGCTTTACTGTTTTGTTTTTTTTTAATTCATTGAAGTGTATTTTTTCTAAAAAAATCGCATTTGAAAGACCCCTGTGCAAATACAGTGCGACATTAAATATTGCAACAACCGCTATTTTATTCTCTAATGTATCTGCTAAAAAATATAGATATAATGTTTGGGGGTTCTACGTAATTTTATAGCAAAAAATACTCATTTTAACTAGTAAGCAACAAAAGTCAGAAAAGGGCCTGGTCTTCAAGTGGTTAATCAGTGTGGGGAGAATGTCTAGGAGCCATCTAGCTAAAAGTTTGGCATATATTTTAACATCTGAAGTAGGGATATGGGGCGAAATTTTGCAGGGGTAATTGGAACCTTGCCTTGTTTTGGGAGGGTGACAGTATGGGCAACTAACATTTCCAGTGGGAAGGACGCAACAGATGCTGCCACACTAAACATTTGCAAGTGAGGTGTAAGAGAGGATTTAAAGATCTTTCTACTCTACTCTTTTGTAATCCTGTCAGGACCAGGAGACTTACCCTGGGGTAGGGAGTCAATGGTTTTCACTATTTCTAATGTAGTGAGTGGGGCATTCAATTGTTAAAGCTGGAGTTTAGCTAGGGAAGGAACTCTAATGCATGTTAAAAAGGATTAAATGTAACTCTCTGAAGCTGGGTTCACACATGTGTGGTGCGAATTGAAGCTCTGTTTTCACAGCTAATTGACAAAGTAGTTGTTCAGTGTTTCATGTCAGTTTTTGATCAGGATCAGGTCAGGTTTACATCAGTATCAGTTCAGGATTTTACTCTGTTCACAACTGAATGACATGTGCGATTTGGAAGCGTTCCCATAGAAGTCAAATGGCCTGAATTCGCACCTGAGCCAGACCACACTGCTCAGAAAACTGACAGGACTCTTTTTCAATTCGCACTGAATCTGCAATCCAGCTGTACCAAACATATATGAACAGGCACAATAGAAAGCAATGTTCTTGCATGTGTCATGCGAGTTGGATGCGGTGTAAGCCTGAGGGTTGGAAAGCAGAGGTGTCCTCCTTCAAATTATAAAGAGAGCCATAGTGATCAGAAAAATCATCTGCAATTGCTTGAAGCTTCAGAAGTTTCTGGTTAGTCAAGGGGAGGAGTATGTGAGGAATTCTGGTCTTAGCTATTTGCTTTTTCAGCCTGCTGGCTAGAAATTTGCCCACTCTGTTATTATAGGCATACGAGTTGCCTCAGGTCATGCAGGTATTTGTTGTGTTGTTTGCACAACAACCTTCTAAGGTAATTTCTCAATTTTAGCACTGCAGTGGCTTTATGGGTTGATGGCGAGGATTTGTTTTAACATGTCCAGAATCTGAATTTCAGCCAAAAGAGCATTGATTTTGGTTACTTGTTTTTTTTAGGTCTGGAGCTCAGCTGGAGTAATATACTCCCATATATGCCTTATGGGCATTCCACAGGATAAATGCATTAGTGTATGGAAGGTCTTTGTGCATTCTTGGATATGTTTGGAGATTGACCCTTGGTAGCTGGGGTTTTGTAGTACTGAGTTATTGTGACGCTAGACCTGTTGGTGGGCAGGAGTTCCTCTATGGTCATGGTTATGGCATCATGGTCCGACCAGGTGATTTCATGTATGGAGGAAGAGGACACCTTTTGTAATAAGCATTTGTCT
>BLSH010102277.1:1399189-1418486 GCA_018402905.1 Glandirana rugosa
TTTCAACGTTCACCACTGTACCTTGGAACGGTTGTATGGATCTCTGAGGTAAGTACGGAAAGTAAGATGTAAACTCAACACAAGGGCTTCAATCTTCCACATGAGACTTGGGGGTTCGTATGAGACGTCATGTATGACGAGTCCAAACAATAAATACCTGGAAAAAATACACATAACCGTCGTGAAGTGACGACTAATAACCAAGAAGAAAAGATGAAATAACTGACAAGGACAAGAGAGAGGCATAAACCCGTTGAGGGGTAACCTAAAAAGGATTGTTGGATTTTTTTCGTTAGCATCGTACAGGAAGTGGTAATCCGAGTAATAGCAGAAGTGACAACAAAAGTCTTTTTTTAGGTTGTTAGGAAAAATCCAATGGGGAGTTGCCCAAATACGGAGAGAGAACAGGAACAGTCAATAAAGTAGAAAAGAAGAACCAATAATCAGCAGTGAAGTGCTGCCAATACACATAAAAAAGGTCCATAAATAACAAACCTGAGCAGTATGTACTGCAGAGTATGCTTGGGGGTTCAGAGTACACCTTCTAACTTCGGGAACACAACTCAAATGTAGAATGAAAGGCATGAATGGAGTCTCTAGGTATGTTGGCAAGGTTCCATGTCACCACTTGCAACTTTGACGTGACTTTGGCCTTGACCAGTGATAATGGACAGCTGTTGCACACAAGTTGCATTGTAAAACATTCAGGTATGACTTTCATGCAACTTCTGAGGGTTAACATTGAAGTCTTTGGCCCCCAAGTTGCATGAAAGTCGGACCAAAGTAGTGCATTAACTACTTTGATGTTGCTGCAACTTTAAGTCTCGCATATATGAATGGTTATCATTGGAAAACATGGGGAACGACTTGTCATGCAACTTTGATGTCCAAAGTTGCATGACAAGTCACACAAGTGTGAATGGAGCCTTAGTCACTGAACAAAAGCTTTTAGTATTAGGAGAGTCAGGGTAAAGTAATTGTTGTTTCACCTGGGTTAGTGACTCAAACTATGAAAATGTGGGTTAACATGAAACATAGACAGCTAGCATATGTGGAACAAATTAAAAATGGCTGTCTCCATCTTTCCATCAGCAAATGTTTTATTCAAGGACAGCTAATGACTCAGGACTATGACTAAGGCTACTTTCACACTGCAGCTTAGCCGTGGTCGCGGTAACTCCCCGCTAGTTTTAGCGGAGTTTTACCTGCTATATGGCTCCACTATGTAGTCGGGAGCGTGGCGCTTTTAACCCCCCACAAGGGGTTAAAACGGGGTTAAACGCGCCAGAGCTCCGCGCTACCGAGTCGGTGTGCAGCCGCGTCGGAAGCTCTTGCCATTCATTTCAATGGCTGGGGCGGTAGAGGAGCAGTATATACACCGCTCACTTCACCACCCCTAAGATGCTGCTTGCAGGACTTTTTGTAATGTCCTGCAAGCGTACCGCCCCAGTGTGAAAGTACTCAGGCTTTCACATTGGGGTGGATTGGGGGGGATTTTTGAGGTGCGCTTTACAGACGCTATTTTTAGCTAGATATCATCTGTAAAGCGCCTCAGTGTTAAAGTAGCATTAGAATGTGGTGGCCACCCGCTCCTTAACAGCCAGGTTGTTTACTGCTTGTTAAGGATGCCGGTGGCTGACGATTCCTTAAATATATCCCATGCCGGGACCACTACTTATTTACCGCATGCATTTTTTTTTTTTTTTTGTGAATTGACTTTCACTCCTAAATACTGCATAAAGCAGTTGTTAATTGACATATTCAGGATCGTATGCAGGATTGGGAAAACACCTAAATACCGCATGTGACCTGGTTCTGTGAATGGAGCCCACTATCATTTAACTTTTTAATGGCTGAGAATTTGGATAGGACTGGGAAATGTGTTAAAGATATCTCACCACTGGAGCCCCTGTGTTTTGTTACCAGGCCACCAGTGGATATCATTGAGTAGATTCATCACAAGAGCCTAATAATGTGAAGTGTGGTTTGCTTGGAGAATTCACAAAACCCTTTTCTGCTTAGGCTACATGTAGCCATCTCCCCTTTGTTTGCAGACGTCTGACTGCAGGAGTCCAGGCAGTTTTACAACGGTACATAATGATTTTCCTATAATTTGCTTGCTGACAACGTGGGATGTGAACAGGCCGTGATGACTCATAAATGAAACAAACACTAAATTCTGGGTTCATCATTTATTTTTCTATATTTGCCTGTTAGAGGCATTTTATTATTTTAAACAATGTCATGTAAGATTTCTGGCTCCGGGTGTCTTGGTTTGGCCATTAGACCTAGGTGAGTATCTCCTTAATCCTGGGGTGGTGGGGGATAGGGATGACAACTTGTTTAACTCAATTTATCCATATCAATACATGGTTCCTCCACTCCAGTGTCTTTGTGGGGATGGATGACAAAAAAACATTGGTATAATATGTATTTTTTGTACAATACCTTTCATGTAATTTTTTGTTTTTAGAAATATTTATTGCTGAGACTGTTTTTTCTGAAGAAGCGGGTATCCGGGAAACATGTCAAAGCATATGTTGGATGAACGTCTTATATGACCTCCTCCCAGGGGCTGTGATTCCGATTCTCTAACAACCAGTTTCAGCGCGTATTTCTGTATTACATGTCCCATATATGTGGTTTCCACCTACCTTATTGGTGGCTTGTTCTTAAATCATTATATTTTTATATTATTTTAAGTCTATTATGTACCGGCAAAGTCCATCATTGCCTCCAATATTGTTCCTTTTCCAATGTCATGTAATTAAGTATATTTTGTTTTTTGGTGTCTGTACAGATGTGTAGAAGTCATTGCAAAGGAAGGCCGAAGACTCAAAGAGCTTTATTTGGTAACCTGCAAGATCACAGATCACGGTATTTATACTTCTACCTTCTATTTGATACTTGCTTCCACTTAGCAAATTTATTTATGAGCTGTTTAAGAACATGCTCAACATTCTGTGAAATCTGCATGCTGGGCAATAAATGCAGATGTTACTGTATATGAGCCCTTTCATGCTTGCATAAATTGTACAAGCTGAAAAGGCACAAGCAATTAGGAAATTAGCAGGTTTAGTAATTGTTGACCTGTATACAATACCTGCAAACTAACAGTGTCAGGATGTAATTACATTTCTCCTCACCGGGAATTTATTGGACAAGTAATACACATTTATTTGTGTACTTTAGCTAAGCGACATATTTGTCTTTTGTGCACCAAGGCATGGTTGTCTTTTAGAAAATTAAAAACTAGGATGGAAAGCCATAATTACCAAACATTTAGAAGCCATAAGTAAATATACTTTCTGACACATTGTGTGTGAACTGTTGTAATTCATATGTATTGAAGTTTCTGTGATGGTTATCTTTTGATGGAAGGAACTTTGCACAGGCAGTACATGAAATTATTCAGAGCACTGCTAAGCATTAACACGGCAGAGATGCAGGTTTTGCTTATTGGACCTCAATTTTAAACTATTTACAGAGATTTCTAAACGTATCACTTTGTTCACAGCTTGATATTTTTACCATTATGATCTTGTATTGTAATGGATTCATAGCGAAAGTAGAGGGGCTAAAAATATATTACTTTCTTTGAAAAGAATTGTAGCAACCAATATTGTGTAAGTAAAAATGGACGTGCTTCTACATTTTGTGTGTGTGTAAAGCTCATGTCAGCAGAATGCAGTATTTTGCAGCATGAAATGTCTGTAAAAATTATCTTTTACAAGTGCTTGTATTTGATACATGTGTAATCCAGACATTTATAGTCATTGTTAAGATTCAACTGTATATTCACTGTGGCTAACCAGAACTCTTTTAAAGAATAGGTACAGTTGAAAGTAGGATTAAACCCAAAAGCAAACAGGTATTATATTGCTATGTATAAAACCCAGCTCTGTCTGTGATCAATTCTATACAAAGTGATAAATAATATCTCTATTCGCATTCTCAATTACATATCAAACAACCTATGTAAAAAAATTGAAAAGGGTATAAGCTTGGCGCCTGTTACTGTATAATACACTAAATGTCCACAGTCTATAAACGTCCATAAATATCCCAAAGAGACGGTGACAACAGTGCTTGTGCTCAATCAAACATAGGTGCTCCAGTTGTGCTCGGTGTACCCCACATGGTTGTCCACTCACCCTTCCTCCGGTGACCATCTATCTCTAGTGTGGTCTAATACCCTGTGGGTATTCCAGCGTTCCACACCTCCAACAGTTAATCCATTATGCATGCCACCATGTATAAAGAGAAAAACCTCATAGCGCAAATACCATTGGATAAAATGTATTTAAACGATTAAAAATTGATAAAACTCACATTTGTCGGTGCCTGTATAGCCTGGCACTTGGACATAAAGGCAGCCGATTCACTAATAGGGGGAATCAGCCCTCAACGAGGTGGCTGTGATTACCGTCGGAACGGTCGTTCATAACGGTTCCCCGTGGATTCCCTCTTTCGGCGCAGGCGGAAGTACGTCACGATGGGGCGTGAGTGGACATCCATGTGGAGTACACCGAGCACAACTGGAGCACCTATGTTTGATTGAGCACAAGCACTGTTGTCACCGTCTCTGGGATATTTATGGACGTTTATAGACTGTGGACATTTAGTGGATTATACAGTAACAGGCGCCAAGCACAGTGGCTTATACCCTTTTCCATTTAATAAGGCCATTCGCCAATTTATTCACTGCAGCTGGCTACATTTTATTAACATTTGAATCCAGGGCGCTGAAGTCTTTTCTCGGTTTTATTTGATGTAAAAAAATTGTTAGTAAAAAATATCGTGAATAGTCATATGAATTATAACATTTCACATATGATTTTTGTGCCAATAAAGTCCTTTAAAGTGCAATTCTTGTGCTGATAAAGTGCAAAAAATTACATTCACGAAGGTGCTGTGCTCCCCCTCCTCTTGTGCCCTCACTCACCGTGCGCCTGTTAGAAAAATCCTCAGTTGGCTCTGCTGGATAATTTTCAACCTTCTAGTGTGTTTCCACAGGGCTTATGTGCTCTCACATTCATGCATCATGGAGGATGAATTAAGATGTATCCATAGCGTGATTCCATTTTCATAAAAAATGCTTTTATTAGTATAAAGTGCAAACAAGTGTAGCGCTACCCCCCAGGAGCTGCTTAAGTATGTTGTATACTCTGCTTCTCAACCCCAATAACAGTCTCTGCCCCTCTTGGCACACCTGGCAATAGTGTAATTGCAATGACCAATGAGAAACACACACGTTATGATAAAACACAGAAATTGTCTTTACGGCAATATTTCTGTGGAAAAGTAACAGACAGTAACAGTATATATATTCAAGCAATCAACTGGAGAGCAATAACTGAGATCAAGAGCAATATAGCTCAATGCTATATTCAGGCTGCTTTCAGGGGATTCCAAACCTGAGAATGTGAGCAGAGGCACACTTGAATGGCAAATAAATCACAATATGACACTTTATATTGAATTGGTTACCTTTACTCAAATTTGGCTCTGAGTCCAGGCAGAAGGAGAGCAGAAGACTGGCCCTCTTTATGTCAGACCTCTCTCTTCTCTCCCCTGACACCACAGGCCCAACTACAAACTCTGTACTCAGTTCAATATTTAGTGGCTCAACTTCTCAGATAAACTATCCCGCACACCCACTACATATACAGAGCCCTGAATGTGTGTGTGAGCCCGTATGGCAACAGTAACTTCAGTCTCTTTGAAGGAAGATGAGGCTTTGGATTCTTCAGCTAGCCACTCTCGGTTCCCCTAAACTCTTTAATAGCAGGGCTAAACAACACAACTGGCCCGGATTATTAAGTAAAGAATGCAAGATCTTCCTCAGCAGGGTGAAAGGACAATGGTGTCTGTATACAGTGTCTCTGTATCAAAATGGCCTTATGTCCTGTGGCACTACAAATGTCAGCAGGGTCACTAAGAGAAATGACGTCTGTATACAGTATCCACACAACTGTATCTGTGTGCAGTGTCCTTGTTTCCTGCAAATGGGCAAATGCCCCCTCACCCAATCCTGCGAGCAAGGCCCAAATGAACGTCCTGGAACAGGCAAGCTCCTCTAGTGACCCGACTGATCACCTCACACCAGAATGCGTCACACCGTCGTTGCAGATATGTCTGGATATGCACCTGGGATCCCCCTCTCTCAGACTGGATGTCCCCGACTGTCTGTGGATACCTGGATCAATGCGGTGTACTGACCTGGGAGGCAGCACCTCTCCCATAAGTCCACACTGTTCTCCTGCCTCGTGTTAACTTTTCATATGCAGGCCGCAACTTGGCCTCAGCACTCTCCAACTCAGAGCCCTGTTTGCAGATCCAGGCTGGCATTCTAAGAGCGAGATCTAGGTCTTTTTATATCCTCTCTCAGCAGCCTGTTTTTTTACTCACAGCGGGCTGGTAATTGTAGTTGCCTATCAGTTCAAAACAATGTGCTACTTGAGCCCTGGTATTATAATTCCCTGTATGCTTTGCTCTCTGGTGGTAAACACTTTGCTGATAGGATGTGATGACACAGAATCTTAGCTGGCACTAGAGGCAAACCGTCTCAGTGCAACAATGAGTCTTTTGATACTGCAGGTAAGATAACCAGCTCCCTGCTACACAAGCATAAAACAGGAACTCAATAACCGCATTTTGTGTTCCAAATGTGTTCCAAATGATGTCACCGGAAATTCCTGTCTTCCTTATGCAATGATGTGTCAATGATACCAATGTGAAAAAACAGCAGCGACTAAACCATGTGACATAAATGCAGTTAAAAGCAATGCATAACAAAAAGCTGTGCTAAGAAAGCATTGTGAATAAACATATTAATTGAGAATTGCGATACTTTATGAAAATATAAAGTGTTCCAAACACCAAAAATAAAAATTAAAAGAATTTCCATCTGTGACAACCACCACCTCTAGAGAGGTCAAATGAGCTTTAAACACAAATCTCAATAGAATGAGATGGATGGGAATATCCTCCCCAGTTCCTATGCTCCCACTGTTTGTCTCTGTCATCCACAACCATTACCGTGAGTTAGGGTAGGTTAGGGAAAAAAGCTACAAATTGTGTAAAATCATTTATCTTTTTAATAAAATAGTTTAAGATTGCACTTATATTCCACAAAAGTAAATACGCTGGTTCAAAAGAACAAGCTCTCTTGTGGATTGTATCAGTTATAGGCATGATAAAAACCATTTAAAACTGGCAGGGTTGATTGATCAGCTTTTATTTAGTTATGTAAAACCTTTATCACAAAAAAGTAAAAAGTATTAGCTGGAATTTGGATTCAGCATCTAAATCTGCTGGTACATCTAACATCCCCCTCGCCCCAGACTAACAATGCTGCTGTCCAAATGTACCCCCTGTGCTTCTTCATCCAGAGTGTAGGCACTCTAATACAGGAGGTGTGTTACCAGCCACATCAAGATGAAAACAGAGCAAAAAAGCCTGAAAAAGAAAACAAAAGCTGCCACCACATCTAATGATAGTTTTGGGTTTAAAACTGCTTTACATAAAACGGATACCAATTAAATACCATTCGCTATCCTTTTTTTTTCACAATTGTACCATTCACTATCCTGAGCCTCTGCATAAATAAATGTGAGAAAATCTACCGTAAAAACTAACAAGAAAATTGTTGTTGGAGCAACACAGGGACTGTCATTATGCTACTGGCCAGTATGTTAAGAATTTAGCTCAGATGGTTTACATGCTGCACTAGCTTTGAGCAATTATCTATACAATAATATACCCTCTTGTTGTTCCGGGAATATTGGTGACACCATAATCCTTAAACCAGAACTGGTCAGGACTCATTTCAGTCATCAATATATCATGTGCTCATGGACTGTCATGGAAATCAGCAATTTTTTTCATAAGCAATTGAAAAAAAAATAGGCAAACTCGATGGGCCGAATATTTATGGATTGTTTTTGGCCAACATTACACAGCAAACAAATAATAAACAAAGGCATTAGTGATGATCTTAAAACAACATGAAGTGTTACTAAACCCACAACAGTAAAGTCTGTATATGCAGCATAGCATACTTGTTATACTCACTGTGGAACTTAAGGGGTTAATTATTTGCATTGTGTAAAAAAGGCTGTTTTATCCTGTATGCCATAAATCCTTCCCTCCTGCACTGTCAATCTGGACAAGTCCATATAATAGACGGCAGGGTGATGAAGTTGCACATGCTCAGTTTGGTCTCTTATGCTGGATAGAACATTTCCTGTTTCAGTTGAACTGTTCAGGTCACATGACATTGACATCACACATGTGGGCGTGTATAGAGGCTGTAGTGGAAATCTCCTCCTACTTGAACACACAGCTGTGGACAAATTGTGTAGGTAATCAGGAAACCATGGTATACAGATCATCCCAAAAGGTATATAGTGGCAGTTTTTTAATGTAAAAAGAAGATTTATAGCTGTGGGCGCTGTGGGCACTGTGGGGGGGGGGGGTGAACTATTTTAATATTACTGGGTTTAAGCTTTAAGAAGTTTTTTTTTTTTTTTTTTTTTTAATGTATTGTGATATTGAAGAATATAAATTGAAGGCATGAAACAAATCTTTCAAAATAAATAAACTTTTATATCTATAATACATATACTGCTTGGGCATCCATTTTTTTAGTTAATTTTGCATTTAATTATTGTAGAAGAAATGCAATATTATGCAGGTCGTACACAGTGCAAATTGCTTTCCTGCAACCACAGGTTGTAAATAAGGAATTTGCACGATTCCCCCATAAACACGGACAGTGCTGACAGGGGAATCCCTGTCTGCTCTTGATCAGGGAAGCCATCCCTGCCGGGAGAAGACAGTGGTTATCGCTAAGGCTATGGTATCCGCTACCGATAATCGTAAGAGAATTCGGCAGGCTGGTTGTACCCAAGTTGATCGATCGATCCATGCGGTACATTCAGCCTGCCCCTTAACGGTTGAATATCGGCTGTTTCCTGCTGAATCGGCTAGGATTTGGCCAGCCTTAGTTTCCTCCTTAGTATCAGCCCAATATAGAGATTCCATGTGTAGCACTACCCTCGTGAGGGCCATTTATAGAATCTGTACCCCACTGGTTGCCCCGACTCTGCACATCCTCTGACACCCTGGGTTCAGTCATTTTTTTATACTGTTTGACACCAATAATAAGAAAACCACACTGTACCAATGAAACAGTTCAAGTTTGTTTACTACGTCGAGGTTAACACATAGGTTGCATAGCATGAACCGGTATTACGTGAAAATGACCAAACAGTCTATAGTTCTAATGTCAAGAGATGCAATTTAGAACTATTTTAGTGAAGCAAAATTGCAACGTAAACAGTATCTCTAAATGCAATCAAATCCTCTACCTTTAAACACAACAACCTATGTGAACAGGCAGTAGACCAAAACTTTGTGTGTATGTAAGGCCTTTCCTGTCTATCTCCCCAACCCACAGGTCATTAAAGATAAAACAATTGTCAAAACACTCAGGGACTGATGTATTTAACTTGGCTGGCTCCTTTAAGCAAAGTTGCAGAGAGTTGAGAGTAGACCACTTATGTGGCACACCTCTAGTCAATAATGCAAATGAGGAGAGAAATAAGGGATTAATAATCACTCCATGGCATCTGGCAATTCTTCAGCTAGCTCTTTGTGACTGATTAAAGAATGCAATTTTGATGGTAAATCAGAGTAAATTAACTGCTTGTGGTTATCCCTTGGAAAACTTTCTTGTTTGGAATAAGCACTTGTAATCACTATATGTAAGGCTTCAGTACTTTGTTGTTTCCAAAAGTGATTTGCAGATGATTAAATGGTGATCAAAGCACCGCTGTATGCAAACAATGTCATTGAAAGTAAATGAACTTGCCTTTGATGGAACTATCAGAAACTTAGGCAGGGACAAAGGTGTGCCCGTTCACCAAACATCTTAACAGAAGTTGCTGATAGGAAGAAGAAATGGTGATACTTTAAAGGATCTCCCTCTGAGTCCTGGCTCAGGGAAATGGTGTCTGACCTCCGTCACTCCGCGCCACCACCTACTCTAGTGGTTCTCAACTCCGGTCCTCGGGACCCCCCAACAGGCCAGGTTTGCAGGATAACTGAAATACGTCACAGGTGATATAATTTGCTGCTCAGTGATTGCAGTATTCTAGTCTGCATCTTCCCAAGGTAATACTTAAAATCTGGTCTGTTGGTGGGTCCTGAGGACCGGAGTTGAGAACCACTGGCCTACTCGGATCTGATGTGCAGGTAGCGATGAAGGATCTGAAACAAGCTTTGGACCACCATAGACACGAGGCGATACTATCTGCAGCTATCCTGCTGGCTGTGGCCGTAAACTCCTTCCTATGCAGGTCGCAACTCGCCCACCGCTCACTATGGCGCAGAGCTCCTGTTAGCAGATTTAAGCCAGCGTCCCAAGAGAGCGATCTAGGCCCAAACCAGCCCCTTTATCTCCTCTCCAAGTGTTCGCTTCTCAGTGCATTCTGGTAGTTGCAATTCAGACCAGTCCTGCTGGAACAGAAACCCCAGCATTCAGAACTACACCGCCCACAATTATTTTGCTCTGCTTTACTTTTAGAGAAAAACAAAAACATGGAGTCCAATCCAACACTAGAGGGAGCCATCGCCATATAAATATCATTGCACTTTGTCCCTGAATTGCAGGCAACAACAGCCAGCTTCTGGCTACACATGTTAAACTAATATTTAATAACAGGAGGTTCAATCATTTAGAAGCGAGAAGTGATAAAAGGTACTTTTGGATTGAACAAAAAAAAAAAAAAAAAAATGATTTCCTTGAAAGTAAAGATAAAAAAAAATGAATTTGGGGTGTTAGCCCTCTCAAAAATGGGTGTTTCATAGTAATGGAGATGGTCAGCATTTGGCTTCTCTCTTCCTCTCAACGCAGAAGTGTGTACCTCCTTCCCCTTCCCAGGCCCGAAACTTCAGGCTCAGCCTCTTCTCGTCTCTTCTCTTCTCTTTTCTCTTCTCTTTTCTCTTCTCTTCTTTTCTCGTATATTATGCATGTACAGAGTCGGGTGCATGGGGGTTCAGTGGTAGGAATGCTAGATGACATTGATATACACCATTGGAGTGCAGAGTTCCAGGGATACTTGGTTTTTCATTCGCATGATTACAAAGGCCATCTGCTTGTATGCCTTTTTCAGCAGATATGGTGCAGCCTCCTGGACTACATTTCCCTCTGATCTAAAGTAAATGCAAGGGGGTTTAGTTCAAATGGAGAGGGGGGCCATCAGGATTAAGATAAACAAAAGTAAAAATTTGCCTTTAGGCCTCTTTCAGATCTACGTGTTGCACTAATGTGCGTTTTGTTTTGGTGCTCTTTGTTTAGAATGGTACCCCAATTCACATGTCTTGCATTGTGGTATGCTACATTAAAAAAAATACGTCTGTTTTGTTTTTTTTTCATGTTGCCATGCATTGATAAAATGACTTTAACCACTTCAGCCCCGGAAGGATTTCCCAGTTTAGCACCAGAGCACTTTTTGCGTTTTGGCCCTCACAAATAGAGCTTTCTTTCGGGGGTATGTGATCACATCTGCTTCACTTCTGATCACCGCTATAAACAAAAAAATAGCGACAATTTTGCAAAAAAAAAAAAAAACATTATTTTTTACTTTTTGCTAAAATACAAATCCAAAAAAATATAGAAAAACAAATGTATTCATTGGTTTTGCACGATTTATATCCTAACTCATGTTTTTGGTAAAAAAAATTGCAATCTGCATTTATTGATTGGTTTGCGCAAAAGTTGCCGCGTTTACAAACCATGAGAATTCATTCTGGTGTTTTTACAATTTTTTTTTTTTACTGGTAATGGTGGCGATCTGTGGTTTTTATCAGGACTTTGATATTGGGGTGGACATGTCGGACATTTTTGACACTTTTTTGGGACCAATGACATCAGAAATTTAAATATCCACTGATTACTGTATAAATGTCATTGGCAGTGAAGGGGTTAACCTGGAGGGCTCTCTAGGGGTTAACTGTGTACCCTAGGTGTGTTCTAACTGTCAGGGGGCTGGGCTGTCAGGGGCACATGAGATTTAACTGATCCCGAGTACAGGGATCAGTAGATCTCTTAGATGCTGCCTGAAAGCGTGGGGAACCTCTGTGGTTACATCAGCGGTTCCCCGTTTTTTTTCTGTGTCAAGCAATCGCGGCTTGCCGGCGAACATCAGGTGCGCCCAAGCCACGAGCACACTCCTGCAGAGTGTGGCGGGCACGAGAGCGTGTTTAAAGATGGTGATTCACGGGATGCTGCCACTCTGCAGCAGTAAAAGTTTGCGAGCTGGTCGGGAACCGGTTAATGCAACACACATTAATTTGTATGCAGTAGCACACTGCAATGGAACAACATAGTATAAACGGGCCCTTAATATTTTAATCTGCATTGCAGGCCATGTGATGTGTGGACTATGAGCATTTAAGAAGGTGCTTCCTAAAATGGCAGGCAGAATTGTTTTTCATATGTTTGACAATGCTTCCAGCCTATGAAATCTGAGCTGCTATATTATGTGTGTTGAGATACTAACAAATATCTTTTAAAGCAGTTCATCATTCATTAAAGTGGTTGTCAACCTGTGACAACCACTTTAACCTACAGGTAAGCCTATAATAAGGCTTACCTGTAGGTGCCCTGCATATCTCCCAAACCGGCACGGTTCAGGTTCAGCACATGCGCAGTGAAGGAACGGCCTCCGTGCCGTTTCTCCACTGTGAATGCGCCGTGACGTCACGTGACTCTGGCCAGTCACAGAGCCGGAGATCACGGCCCGGAAGAGGGGCTGAAGATGGTCATGACCTGCACAGGGGACATCGCTGGATGTTGCTGGCTTAGTTTGCAGGTAAGTGACACCTAATGGGCTACTATGTGATGCATAGTAGCCCATTATGCTTCTACCTTGCAGGGGAATACAGAGGAAGTAAATCCCATCAGGGTTTACTTCCTCTTTCATTTTGACTTTTTATTGTTAAAAGTATAAAAAACCTAGATATTATTGTTTTGTGACTGATTTCAAACAGCATTTTCCGAATATTTTCCTCACCCTTGCCCAAGGGGTGCAGTACATAACTAGGAAGATGTTAAGCAAGGTTGTGGAGCACCATGCTGGTCACACAGTGTAGATGTTCCTGGAGCTATGATGTATATAACTATAACCTACTGCAAAAATGCTATACTCCTAAAGGGAATGGGGCGGCTAAACCAAGTTTTCCTGAACCACATATTTTTATCCTAGATATGCAAGCAATGGTAGCCAAATGCAGTGCTTATGCATACCGTGGTAGCATTAGTGTTGTCGCATCTTTTGGATTTAATAATGTGTGTCACGCATTGGTGATGAAGACAACCTTTTTGTTTAATATTATATTATGTCTCGTCTAAATCTAAATGGTAGCAAAAAAAGAAAAAAAAATCTTGTCCCTAAGCTTTTTTCTGAAATTGTAATAGCATGGAGAGATGAAACACACCACAAAACACTGCCTCAGGCCATCTGAGTCCACCAAGAGTGAAAAAAAACCACATTCCAATATGTTCAGTCTTTTCATGAGGTATCAGTAACCTGCATTAATCCTTTGGCTTCTTTTTGTCTTCTTGCAGTTTTATTTTCTTTTCCTCCTTATAGAATAATTGCATTAGGCAGGGAGAAGTGACTGGAAAGAATGGCAGAATTGAAATAGGCAGCAGATGATAAGTTGTTAACTGCGAGGAAGAAACCCATCTTTTACTAAAGACCGGTAAGAGGCAGCTGCAGGGAGACTGTGTGTCAAATGAATTACTCTGAAGGCAAGATGTATCGCTGTGAGAAAGGACACAACTCACGGATAGACTTGTGAATCTGTCTTTCCAATTTTCTGCTCTAGTTCTGGAGTTCACTGCTTCCCCAGGCTGTGGTACTTATTAGCAAGGAAAATATGTTCTCTTGAAATATAACTGGGAGACAGAGAGCAGGAAGGAAGTATTGTCATCACTCTATGAAAGGGTCAGCTAGTTGTGGCACCAACATACAGGCAAATACACATTTATTACCTGTCATGTCTAATGCTGAGGTGTAATTGTCCCCATGATACTAGTAGACATGTACAGGCATCTGTGATATTGCTGGATGACTCTTTTCCCTGAACATAAAGATATTTGCACGCAATGTGATATATTTGACATTTTTAATACTGTATTTTTGCTTTCGGTAGTTAACAATAAAGAAGAGCAGGGCCACTGTCCTGCTTTTACATTGCTTAGTGGACCATAAAAACATTGTATTTTATGGCTGTCACAATACCGGATTTCATTAGAGGTGCCTCCACAAGTGAAAACTGTAATTGCACTTGTCTTTATTGAAAAGATCCACCAAAGTTATTTTAGAGATTGGTTCCAAATAAGCATAATTTGTGTTTTCCTGTAAACCTCCCTTCAGAAGTGATATACCTGTGCTAACACTGCTGTATCTCCAGAGTTGGGCATGTAACCCTTAAGAACGATGAGTAATGCATTGTTTTTATGTGCTAAGGGATACATGTTCCTTCCTATGCCACTACACTCTGTTTAACTTTGAAATACCTGGTGATTCTGTAAGTTGCACTTCCCTTCTCCCTGTTTCTTTCCGACCACACTTGGCACAGAAAACAATTTATCCTAGTAGTCAAAGTTTGCTTCTCTCTTTCTAACATAAGAGCTTCAGGACACCATGCTGAAACACAGTGTGCAAGTCCCATAGACAGACTGCTACTGACCCCCCCCCCCCCCACCCTCTGTGGACACACCCACCGCGTGCTGATGCAGCTTTGCCCTATGCTGTAGGCAGGGAATATCCAGGGATGTCAATCATCCTTGCTTACAGAAATAGGACTCTACTGCTGCTCTTTAGATTTGTGACATTGGCAGAAGCTGCCAATCATCACAAGGAGTCTCTACTTCCAGCCCCTAGATCCCAGTCATAAAGCTGTAAATAGCAGTCATATGGTGGCTATGAAAACCACTGTAAAAAAGGTATCTAGAATATTTTTCATTCTTTTTTTTATTAACTTATTAAATTTTATTATTATTGGACCCTATATAGATTTTTAGCATGATCTAAATTACATCACTTTCGGTTAACTGGAGCCTTAAAGGTGGCAGATTTTTCTAAAAAAAATGTCAGTATTCAAAACAGCCAAACTTTTGAATGCTTTTAAATGCAAAGGAGGGATTTGGGGTCCCCAGATCCCTCCATAAAGAGTACCTGTCACTGACTATTACTGTCACAAGGTATGACAAAAAGAAAATGAAAGGGACAGTGATAAATAAGTGGATAAATAAGAAAGAAAATTAAAGCGCCCCATCCCTCCATGCTTATTCGCAGAAGCAAACGCATAAGTAGGTTGCGCCCGCAAATGTAAACCGGGTTTAAAACACACATGTGAGGTATTGTGGTAATCATTAGAGCAATAATTCTAGCACTACACCTCCTCTGTAACTCTAAACAGGTAACCGTTAACATTTTTTAAATCGCCACCTATGAAGTTTTTTAAGTAACGTAGTTTGTCGCCATTCCACGAGTGTGTGGAATTTTAAAGCATGACATGTTTAGGTATCCATTTACTCAGCGTAACATCATCTTTCACATTATACAAAAAATCAAGCCAACTTTACTGTTTTGTTTCTTTTAATTCATAAAAGTGTATTTAAAAAAAAAATTGCTTTTGAAACACCGCTGTGCAAATACAGTGTGGCATAAAAGATTTCAACGACTGCCATTATATTCTCTAGGGTCTCTGCTAAAAAATATATACTATTTGGGGTTTCTAAGTAATTTTCTAGCTAAAAATGCTGATTTTAACGTGTAAGCAACGAGTGTCAGAAAAAGGCTTAGGCGCGAAGGGGTTAACTTTCCAGGAGATTCCAGTGTTCTGAGAAGATGCCTGATCAAATGAGAGCACCTGAGTTCAGAATGCTAAATCCTCTTCTTTTGCAGTGCATTGGTTTCTCCATTGAAAGTTAGTGTTTCAGGGACATGCTAGCCTTTTATTACTTTCAAGGGGTTAAGAAGGCATGTTAAAGGTGCCATATAGGATTATAGAGAAAATATGGCCTATCTGCTTTCTTTTTCAGTACATACAGTTTTCTCTTACTGTTGCTGACCTCCATTTGATAGTATGCTTACATATCAGATGGCTGCAGTTTTACTTTAAGGGCTCTTTTACACTTGCTGCACAACAGGGCGTCAGACAGGCGTTGTTAAAGCTCCCTTAACGCCAGTCAAAGCCCATATCACTAAATAAAATGGTTAGCGTACAGTCCTGTTTGCACATTGCATTGGCTTGGCTGGGCTTCAGCTTTGCGTCAAAAAATATACCCCATGTAGCTTTAGCCAAGCTTCAAAGCCTCTCCAACGCCTCCATAGAACGCCTCCTCTTCGCTTTGTTTTGTAGAAATCGCAGGTGTGAGATATCAACAAACACACAGGGCGTTTACCAAGCTTCAACAATGCTTTAAAAGTGCATCACTGAAGCCTCGTCAAAGCCTTGTAGAAGCCTTGTTGAAGCCTCACTACAGCCTGTTCGAAGCACCGCCGAAGCCACTGAGGTTTATAGGTGCTTCCCGGCACATCCTAAGCCTAGTCCACAAGCAGTGGTGGCTGGTGAAATTTTAGGATGGGGGGGTTCCAGACCCCACCCTTCCTTTATGACCCCTCCCACTTCTCTTAAGCCCCACTTATAGTTTACACCCCTTGTGTCAGGAGTATACAGCCCAGCATCACCAGATGGGGTATACAGCATCACAGATAGGGTATACAACATCACCAGATAGGGGTATACAGAGTCACCAGATAGGGTATACAGCATCACAAATAGGGTATACAGGATCACCAGATAGGGGTATACAGTCACCAGATAGGGGTATACAGAGTCACCAGATAGGGGTATATAGAGTCACCATATTGCAGTATACAGAGCCCCAGATAGCAGTATACAGAGTCACCATATAGCAGTATACAGAGTCACCATATAGCAGTATACAGAGTCACCATATAGCAGTATACAGAGTCACCATATAGCAGTATACAGAGCCCCAGATAGTATACAGAATCACCATATAGCAGTATACAGAGCCCCAGATAGGAATATACAGCATCACCAGATAGGGGTATACAGCATCACCAGATAGGGGTATACAGAGTCGCCAGATAGGGGTATACAGAGTCACCAGATAGGGGTATATAGAGTCACCATATTGCAGTATACAGAGCCCCAGATAGGAGTATACAGAGTCACCATATAGCAGTATACAGAGTCACCATATAGCAGTATACAGAGCCCCAGATATTATACAGAATCACCGTATAGCAGTATGCAGAGCCCCAGATAGGAGTATACAGCATCACAGATAGGGTATACAGCGTCACCAGATAGGGGTATACAGAGTCACCAGATAGGGGTATACAGAGTCACCAGATAGGGGTATACAGAGTCACCAGATAGGGGTATACAGAGTCACCAGAAAGGGGTATACAGAGCCACCAGATAGGGGTATACAGAATCACCATATTGCATTATACATAGCCACCATATAGCAGTATGCAGAGTTACCATATAGCAGTATACAGAGTCACCATATAGCAGTATTCAAAGTCAACATATAGCAGTATACAGAGCCCCAGATAGGAGTATACAGAGTCACTATATAGCAGTATACAGAGCCCCAGATAGCCGTATACAGAGTCACCATATAGCAGTATACAGCATCACCAGATAGGGGTATACAGAGTCACCAGATAGGGGTATACAGAGTCACCAGATAGGGGTATGCAGAGTCACCATATTGCAGTATATATCATCACCATATAGAAGTATACAGAGTCACCATATAGCAGTATACAGAGTCACCATATCGCAGTATACAGAGTCCCCATATCGCAGTATACAGTCACCATATCGCAGTATACAGAGTCACCATATCGCAGTATACAGAGCCCAAGATAGCAGTATACAGAGTCACCATATAGCAGTATACAGTGTCACCATATAGCAGTATACAGTGTCACCATATAGCAGTATACAGTGTCACCATATTGCAGTATACAGAGTCACCATATTGCAGTATACATAGTCACCATATTGCAGTATACAGAGTCACCATATTGCAGTATACAGAGTCACCATATTGCAGTATACAGAGCCCCAGAAAGGAGTATACAGTCACCATATAGCATTATACAGAGCCCCAGATAGGAGTATACAGAGCTCCAGATCGGAGTATACAGAGTCACCATATAGCAGTATACAGAGCCCCAGATAGCAGTATACAGAGTCACCATATAGCAGTATACAGAGTCACCATATAGCAGTATACAGAGCCCGAGATAGCAGTATACAGAGCCCTAGATAGCAGTATACAGAGTCACCATATAGCAGTATACAGAGCCCCAGATAGGAGTATACAGCATCACCAGATAGGGGTATACAGCATCACCAGATAGGGGTATACAGAGTCACCAGATAAGGATATACAGAGTCACCAGATAGGGGTATACAGAGTCACCATATAGCAGTATACAGAGCCGCCATATAGCAGTATACAGAGCCCCAGATAGCAGTATACAGAGTCACCATATCGCAGTATACAGAGCCCAAGCTAGCAGTATACAGAGTCACCATATAACAGTATACAGAGTCACCATATAGCAGTATACAGAACCCCAGATAGGAGTATATAGAGTCACCATATAGCAGTATACAGAGTCACCATATAGCAGTATACAGTGTCACCATATAGCAGTATACAGAGCCCCAGATATCAGTATACAGAGTCACCATATTGCAGTATACAGAGTCACCATATTGCAGTATACAGAGTCACCATATAACAGTATACAGTCACCATATAGCAGTATACAGAGCCCCAGATAGGAGTATACAGAGTCACCATATAGCAGTATACAGAGCCCCAGATAGGAGTATACAGTCACCATATTGCAGTATACAGAGTCACCATATAGCAGCATACAGAGTCACCATATAGTAGTATACAGAGTCACCATATAGTAGTATACAGAGTCACCATATAGTAGTATACAGAGTCACCATATAGCAGTATACAGAGTCACCATATAGCAGTATACAGAACCCCAGATAGGAGTATATAGAGTCACCATATAGCAGTATACAGAGTCACCATATAGCAGTATACAGTGTCACCATATAGCAGTATACAGAGCCCCAGATATCAGTATACAGAGTCACCATATTGCAGTATACAGAGTCACCATATTGCAGTATACAGAGT
>BLSH010102277.1:1419152-1437176 GCA_018402905.1 Glandirana rugosa
CATAACAAAAGTTTTTTTTTTTTTTTTTTTTTTTTATTGGTCAAACTAGATGGACTTATGTCTTTTTTTTGAACTTGACTAACTATGTAAAGATGCATTTTAGCCATGAATATTTTTTGAAAACAATACATGTTTCTTACAATTATCCTATGGTACAAGTAGCAGGTATTAAAATTAGTTTAGTTGATTTGTTGATTAGGTTTAGCAAAGTAAGTCTGGTTTATTTATGGGTATTTAAAAGAAGCAGGGAATTAGTGCCTATGGAAATATCGGTGCCATAATTTGTACTAAACAAAATATAAGTGTACAGATTTTGTAACCTTGTGAGAACTCTTCTTTAATGTCTTCATTGCAGTTTTCTATTGTTTGAAAGTCATCACACACAAAAAGGGTTGTCAAAAGGTCTATGGAAGGAAATACCTGAACTGTTCACATTAACAATCCTGCACCTATCACCTCTTAGTATCATCCCCTCTGCATGTGTTACTGTATTGATTCTAGGGGGAATTGACAAATGCTGGTGTTTGGGTAGCCTAGCTGCTGTATTGGGGTTCTTATTGTTTTATCATTTGTTCATCAATGTAAATGTCCCATGTGTATACATTTGATGCTTTGGTACAGCATGAATACTGTTTTAATGTATTCATCATGAAAGATGTATTCTATATATGAAAATTAGGATTGTTGTCACAACTTTGAAGTTGTGTGTGTATATATGTAGATATATACATATCTATATATATACAGTATATATATTTACCTTGAAGACATTGCTCCACCAGGGGACAGCAACGCTTTCTTCAGCTGAATGTCAACTTATCCAGGCCTGATTAGTGCTGTCAGGCTTAGATGACAAATTCTATGTATCATAACATTTATCATGTTTTAGGCTTCCCAGCACACAAAAAATGGCATTTGGTTTCCAATAATTGAGCCCAAAGAGATCCCCTTTACATTGCATATAAAATTTTTACAAGTGGATTGGGATCATAAAGTACAGCCATGTAAGAAAGCCAAGCATTTTACTTGCATTTTTATTATCTTATTTGTATCATGTTTTATCATAGTTGTTCTTTTTTTTCATAAAATGCAATTTCGATTTTGCCTTTGCTGATGCTCTTGTGCTTAGCTTGGATAGATATGTTAGTTCAGTTTTCCTATTAAGATCACTTTCATTTTATTTGTATAACAAGATCCTAAATCTTGCATTTTTAAATTGCAGTGTGTTATTTTGCTAATTCTCATTTAAAAAAAAAAAAAAAAATAATCAGTCACTTGTTTTCTTAGGACATGCAGGGAATCCCATCCATCCACTACATAGTGCCCCTGTGAACAAATATCCTTTGTTACATGTTCTTCTTTGGAAGTAATTTTCCTCTTGCTTAGTACATATTATAACGTCAAATACTGCCAAGTACAGTGTTGCAGATTCTGTCTGTGTCTATAGAAATTGGAGAGTGCCAGATATTCACAGGGATACAACATGACCTATGGTATTCAGCAATGTCTAATAAACCATATTGTGATTCAAAATAATAAAGAAAGGAAAACATGCAAACTCTGTCAAAACTATGTTGAGTCTATTGCAACCTGCTGAATAGAACTTGATACAGTAAGCCTGCTTCTGGTGCCACATTCCACTTCATAGAATGAGATAAATGTGTCTTTAAAGCAGAACTATACGGTATCTGAGCACCACAAACTTAAAATTCTGTCTAATTAATTATTAATATTCATAGAAAACGCCACCATTCATCCATGTCACCTTGCTTTAAGTTGTTGAAAAATCACTTTGAAAAACACCCCCTTAGCATTTCTAATCGTGGCCAATTTGAGTAAGGGTAGATGAATCATATAGCATTTACTTCATGGGATCTATCTGCCCTTAGCTCAGGCATGCAGGCAGGAGGGTGTGCTTAGGTGAGAAAATCCCTCCTACCCTCCTCCAGATTAAATAAATATGCCCACAAAGACTCCTGGGATTAAAGACATTATTTTGGCCTAGGCCAGAATCCAGGAAGCAACAGAAGAAATATAAAAAAAATATATAATATACCTTCCTATCTATTTACTTAGGATGCATTAAGGTGAAAAACCTTAAGGCTTTAGAACCACTTTAATCCATTCTGGTTAACACTATTTCCATCAAATGATTCAATTTCTGAGCTGCTAACACTATTTATCTCCTTGAATGGAGATTCTGCATTGCAGCGCTTGATTTGGGACACATTGTAGGTGTATTTCCAAGGTGTTTTCATCAAGCAGATAAGCTCTATTAAAAGTAATACCAGGGAGGAGTTGTAGGGGTCGGAAGAGAGAGGTATCACAAGCCAAGCATGTCAGAGACCCAGCACAAGAGAAACAGATTTACTGGTTTCAATTGCACCCTAAACTACAACTCAACAGGAGAGCACAACAACAAGCAGTTCTTTTAGAAATGCTTGTCATGGGTAGACATGTATCCCAATTTGCTCACTCTAAATCAGCCCAATCTCATGTTGATGCTCAAATCAATGACTCTGGTTAGCACTCCTGCGTGTATTTAAGCCAGATTATTTCGGTTTTAGTAAAATGTAAATAGTTTTTTAGGACCAAGCTGGTCCAAACAAGCTATTTACTTCAATAACACCTGCGGTTGAGTGCGCTGTATAAACTGTTTGTAGCGTTGTGTTCCAGCTTTGGGACAGAGACGATTTGTCCTGCACCCGGAGAAAAATTGAGTCAGGCTGAGTGCTGCTCAGCCATTCCCAGGGAGCTTTGTATTATGTAAATGAATACAAAGCATTTTCCGATTGGCTGTGGTGGACAGGTGTGCAGATGGCATCACAGTCTTTTCCTTAGCCAATCAGAGGAAGTTTTGTATTCATTCAATTTTGTTCTGGCATGGGAAGTTCCCATCCCACTGCAGGAACACAGCGCTCTATACTGTATATAGCTGAGGCTACATGCAACTTATGAATACATAATGAAAACATAACTGTTTTATTTGTCATGACAAGCGTTTTACTGGAATTTGGATGAAGCCTTTTACTTTTTTTGTGTGGAATATATGCTTTTTAATAAATATACTCCACTATATGTGGTTCCCTGATTGTGGCTCTGTGTTGTGAGTGCTTTTTTCCCCAGTGTCAAGCAAGCCTTCGACTGTCCCCAGTGGTGAGAAGCGGTACTGCAGGGTTTCCCCATTGTGAATGAAGGATTTTCATTAGCTGATGAAAGACTCTTTATTTGCATATTTTGGAATCTTTTGCATTGGACTTTATTTACACTGATTTATTTTTATTATTTTTTAATATTGTGGATGCTTTTGCACATTATAAATGCTGTGTTGATAGCACGTGCTTTGTTTGTAATATTCTATATTTGGAGGTGCTGCATTATTTTCTTTGTTGGTACATGCAATTTATACAGCGCACACAACCACTGCAGGTTTGTTTGGACCAGCTTGGGCCAAACTATATAAGCTTCACTAAAACCTGGAGATCTACCTTATTACCCTTTATCAATAAATCTTTACTCCTCAAGGTTGAAATATACTCATGGGAAACTATAACAGTTTTGGGAGGGTGTCAATCTCCATTCCTGGAACCACAGGAACTCTTTTGTTTTTCCTTTCTTCAGCCAATGCACTGTAATGGTTGCCTCTACGAGTGATTAGGGTATATATAGTATCTCACAAAAGTGAGTACACCCCTCACATTTTGTAAATATTTTATTATATCTTTTTATGTGACAACACTGAAGAAATGACACTTTGCTACAATGTAAAGTAGTGAGTGTACAGCTTGTATAACAGTATGCATTTGCTGTTTCATCAAAATAACTCAGCACACAGCCATTAATGTCTAAACCGCTGGCAAAAAAGTAAGTACACCCCTAAGTGAAAATGTCCAAATTGGACCCAAAGTGTCAATATTTTGTGTGGCCACCATTATTTTCCAGCACTGCCTTAACCCTCTTGGGCATGGAGTTAACCAGAGCTTCACAGGTTGCCACTGGAGTCCTCTTCCACTCCCCCCTGACAACATCACAGAGCTGATGGATGTTAGAGACCTTGCGCTGCTCCACCTTCCATTTGAGGATGCCCTACAGATGCTCAGTAGGTTTAGGTTTGGAGACATGCTTGGCCAGTCCATCACCTTTAACCTCAGCTTCTTTAACATGGCAATAGTCATCTTGGAAGTGTGTTTGGGGTTGTTATCATGTTGGAATACTGCCCTGCGGCCCAGTCTCTGAAGGGAGGGGATCATGCTCTGCTTCAGTATGTCACAGTACATGTTGGCATTCATGGTTCCCTCAATGAACTGTAGCTCCCCAGTGCCAGCATCACTCATGCAGCCCCAGACCATGACACTCCCACCACCATGTTTAACTGTAGGCAAGACACACTTGTCTTTGTACGCCTCACCTGGTTACTGCCACACACGCTTCACACCATCTGATCCAAATAAGTTTATCTTGGTCTCATCAGAACCACAGGATATGGTTCCAGTAATCCATGTCCTTAGTCTGCTTGTCTTCAGCAAACTGTTTGCAGGCTTTCTTGTGCATCATCTTTAGAAGAGGCTTCCTTCTGGGACAACAGCCATGCAGACCAATTTGATGCAGTGTGCGGCATATGGTCTGAGCACTGATAGTCTGACCCCCCACCCCTGCGAACTCTACAGCAATGCTGGCAGCACTCATATGTCTATTTCCCAAAGACAACCTCTGGATATGACGCTGAGCACATGCACTCAACTTCTTTGCTCAACCATGGCGAGACCTGTTCTGATTGGAACCTGTCCTGTTAAACCCCTGTAATGGTCTTGGCCACTGTACTGCTGCTCAGTTTCAGGGTCTTAGCCATCTTCTTATAGCCTAGGCCATCTTTATATTGAGCAACCGTTCTTTTTTTCAGATCTTTAGAGAGTTCTTGGCCATGAGGTACCATGTTGAACTTTGAGTGACCAGTATGAGAGAGTGAGAGTGATAACACCAAATTTAACACACCTGCTTTCCATTCACACCTGAGACCTTGTAACACTAATGCGTCACATGACACCGGGGGAGGGAGAATGGCTAATTGGGCCCAATTTGGACATTTTCACTTAGGGGGGTACTCACTTTTGTTGCCAGCGGTTTAGACATTAATGGCTGTGTGTTGAGTTATTTTGAGAGGACAGCAAATTTACACTGTTATACAAGCTCACTCACTACTTTACATTGTAGCAAAGTGTCATTTCTTCAGTGTTGTCACATTAAAAGATAGAATAAAATATTTACAAAAATGTGAGGGTGTACTCACTTTTGTGAGATACTGTAGCTTAGTATAGCAATACCTTTACCAGTCCCAGTTTCTAAGCCAAGCAAGCCTAACCTACCGGTATGTGGATGCCCCCAGGAATGCCATGTTCACTGGCCAGGGGAGTCCATTAAACAAGATAAAATTAACCAAATTAATAAAGATATACTTTCCAATGTCTGGGGTAAATCGTTTGACAGCAGAGTTAGTGTTCACTACATTTTTCACAGCAAGCAATATATTTAAAAGAAAAATAAATAGATTTGCATATTTTAGCTTAGAGAATTCATTGGCACTGAGGATCATTACACATTCAAAGGCCATTAAATTTCCCAACAGTGTAAGCATACAATTTATTTAAAATGCTTTGTTGTACCAAAGCAGCAACTGGTCTGGATAAACCGCACCAGACAGTTAGTGGGTACTAGGATTAGATATCATAAAGTCAAGGTGGTTTTCAGAGGTGAAGAACCTGTTGTAAACCCGACATTGGTCATATTGCAGGTTACTTTGGTCTGGCAGAGTTAACCTGCAGGAGTCTGGTAGGGGATATGAGTAAGCTCGGAACGAGTCCTCTGCTTTTTCCAAGTGTGATTACCTGTTATGTGAGTACCTAGTCTAGTTCATAAAGTAGTTGACACAGAGTATCTCCTGAAAGAGGTGTCAAGCAATTATGCTCATCAGCATTATCAGCATCATTAAGGGTCATGTTGGGGTTTATAATGTGCTCTGAGGTTGAACAGACGTTAATGTGAAGGGAAGAGACCATAAAAGGAGTGCTGTATCTTATATGGGGAGAACAATTCAGAGAAAAGGTTCAATATTCTTGAAATGTTCCCTTTGGTTAGTTTGTGAAGAATGGCTCAGTTAAAGTAGAATTGGAGGCATTTGGCAATGTTGAGTGGCCTGAACCTGGGACACCAGTTTTTATTTTGTGCCTTGGAACTGTGTGCCATTTTTGCAGTTTTGGTTTTGGTGCCTTGTCCAGTACACAAAGGTCAAACGTACCCAAGAATCGAGGTAGCTTACTGAGATGTAAAAATATGCTGTTTTTGTAAGCAATGAGTTGAAACTGGCCCATTGAGAGACTCTTGACAGTCACAAGCATGACTCCCAGAGGCAGAATCATTATGGGATTTGTATTTTTACCACAGCTGGACTAGAGCATCCAGGCTAGAGTGCTGAGTAGGGGACAGCAGGCTGGTAGCAGTGGAGTGTATGGCCACCATCTTGGGGTCCACATCTGCATTCAAGCCCTTTCTAGATATTGAGACTGTGGTACTGATGTAATAAATGGCTGTTTGGGTGCTGCTAAGGTTATGAACCAGGCGCACTCTTTTTCCCATTGCATGAAGAGCATTAAGCATACGTTGTTGTAATATTTCTTATATATAAGATATTTCATTATTTTTTTAAAACATTATTGCTCATATTTGGGTTGCACAAATTGTTCCCCATATTTTAGATTAATTTTTTACAAGGACAATACTATACAAACATTGCATCTTTGCTTTTGCGTTTGCCAAGCTTAGTGCTAGCCAATATTCTTATGGTGTTTGGCAACTATAATTTGCCCAATTCTTTTCTCTTCTATGCATGTCTTAGGTACACAAGCAACACAGAGAGTAGCTAGAAAATCAAAGTTTACTTTATTGCTGTGTCCCCTACTCACACTCAACTGCTTTATGCCTGCTGTCTATTTTATCACACACCCTCCCCCAAACAATCCACTTTCCTGAAGAAGTAAAGAGGAGAAGCCCATTGTAAGTTCCAAGTCACTTTGATCAGAGGTTACACAGGGCTAAGGGTACTGTCCCTGTCCATGTCCCAACATAAAGGTGCCTGTGCCTGGCATTTGGCTGATCATGCACACGGAGCTGCATCATAGGAGAAAGAATGAGTGTTAAAGTTCCATATCCAGCAATTCTGGGTATTGCTGCTTCTGGTGGCTGAGTGGTGAGACTCATTTATGCAAACCTGTTTCTTTAAGCCTTGGTTACATGGGTGTGCTTAAGCATACATCATATGATGGGCTGTGTTTGCCCACATAAGATGCACAGGTGTTCTATATGTCTACATGCAGGCAGTCCCATTCGGGTGCGTGTTCCCGAATGCCGACAATGTGAGAGCAGCATCTGTGTCTGTGCAGCTGCTGCATCCCAAAAGACATGAGTGGAACTGCCTGCACATGGATGCATAGAACACCTTTGCATCCCACAAAGGCAAATTTAAACCTTCACACGGATGTACACTTCAGTATGCCCATACGAATGAGGCTTTACTCTGTATAGGCAAAGTACAAGTTCACTTTCAGTTTTCTTTTAATTGTCTATTTTGTCATGTATCATGATCCTCCTACAACAGTGTTTCTCAGCTGAGCTGTCACAGGACCTAGTTTGGCCTTGCTCAGTATCATGAGTTGCCATGGTGAGGGCAAGCCAGCCACCAGCACCATAATAAGATGCTCTATGGCCAGGACCCATGGTGTTATTCATTGCTGTGGTGATGGCAGACCATTCTCCCACAGCATGGCAATGCATGACTCTGATCCAGGGCAGAAGGCACGTAGGACTACTCTTTGCATTCAGGAGAAGAAGAAAGTCTACCCCTCCAGAGCTTCTCCACGTCCCGCTCTCTGCTGTGCTGCTGGAGCCAAAAAGGTGGGGGATTGTGTGATTGGGGGGCTCTGTGATGGGGGACTCTGATATAAAGAGGGGGGGGCTCTATTGTCATGGAGGGACCTTTGAGTTGATGATTGACTCTGATGTGAAGAGGGAGTTTTTGTTTTGAAGTTAAGTTCATCAAGGTGGTTTTGTCCATTGTACCAGACTCAGGTTTCCAATTAATAAGTAACATTTAGGTTTTTTACACTTTAAAATGAAGTACCCCGAGATTTTGCATACTTTTAAAAGGTGCCACAATTGAAAATAGATTGAGAAACACTGTCTGACAATACTGTATATCAAATTCCCTCAGAGATTTTATAATACTTCCTAATTTTGTGTCATCAGTGAGTATGGCCGCATTATTTTATTTTTTTTATCCATCAGATAATTCATAAATCGAGTAATAAACATTGTTTTAGTGTTGCAAGTGAATTCCGATATGGAACTTGAGCTTTCAGATATGCAGCTGAATCAAACCTAGCAGTCTAAACCTTCACCTCTAAATATTTATTCCTGATGATTATACAATGTATGAGATGAACTCAGTGCAGCCTTATCAAACACGAAGCAGAATGATTAATAACTTACCACCACAAAAATGGAAGACGAACATGCAACATTCAGGGTCAGGGCTAATAACCACTTCATTGCTTATAATCAGAATACATGGACTTATAGGAGTGTTAATTAGCAACCATAGTCTGTTGATTTACTTTTGTGTTGTATTGTCAAATAGGCATCACAGAAGATCACATTCTATAATCCGAAAATGATTAGACCTCAAGTCCTTTTCTAGTGTCATTCTCTAAGTACTCCGAGGACAAAGAGTGTTAGGGTGTGATATAGGGAGTAATATCTTACAACTGCTACAGAGTTCAATAGCGCATATTATATGGCACCATGCTATTTCTGAACATAATGTGCCTTTATTTCATGCCTTATAAAGGCTTCGTTTTCCCTTTATGTACCTGATCTACGCAACATGGGGTGAAGTTATTATATGCTGTGAAAAAGTTCATTTCATGCAGAGAGACATGGATTACATTCCTTTCAGTTTGTTCATCTAAGCTTGTTAGGTTATATATATTTTTTAAATATTATCACTGTGATCACTGCTGGAGACCAAGAGGGATGGGGAGGGTGTGACAATACGTTTTTTTGCTTTCGGCAAACCTTGGGGATCTTCAGCTCAAGGTTTCATGATCAGAGAGCCCACTGTATCTAATGGAAATGGATATTTGTAAGTTCTATATTTTCACTTTTAAATTAAATATGAAGCCTAGGGACTTTTTATAGGATAATTACATTACATACATTACATGTCATTTACATCTTAGCCTACTAGAGACTGCTGTGCCTATTTCACAACATTTTCCCTTTTAATACCTTTCATGCTGAAGTGCAAAAGAATAAAGAGGGAGTCATTCAAAAAGAACATGAATGATTTTCTTTAAAGACAGTGAATAGAATGCAGAGCCTGTTGTGTTTACTCAAGATGTGTTTTTTCTTGTCTAATTTGGTGGGTTTATTTTATTTTTTGTACATTTTTTCCAAGTAGTTCATTATGTGTACATTGTAATTGCTTCCATTTAATGAAGAAATAGGCTGTAGTATTCAGTACATTATGTTTTCTTGTACATTAACTTAATTAGCACAGGGACTAAGGTAGGCTTTACTTGGTGACAAACATTAGATATTTGTATCTGTAAATTCTCTATGGTGAAATTAAAATGAGGGCCCACAGTATCCAGCCTGCAGGAGTCAATACATTAGCAGCCTTAAAGTGTACTCTGTGTTGACAAGGTCTGTATATGTGACAATGTTACCAGTGTCAACAGGACAGGAATAAATAGGGGAGAATATATTTTCTTATACTACATGCCACATGACAGCTTGGTTATGGCTAACAGACGTAGGAGCTTCCAATGCTTGACATTTAATGGACAACTATACCATTACATGAAAAATAACTATTAATCTGATCCCCATTTTCCAAGCATGCCCCTCTGTTGTGCAGAAAGTGAAGTTTACAGTGCAGTAGTGAGGCTGTGCATATGCTTTACCAATGCTTCCAGCTTTCATTAAAATTATATGCTGGGGATAGTCATAGAGCATAGGAGTTTGGGCCCACTGCATGTACAGAGGTAAACTTTGGGATGGACGCTATATGGGGCAGAACCAGCAAATGTGCAAGATTGCAAAGAATACTTGGAAAGTCAGTTGACAGCAAGACTGCCATTTTGAGCACAGTGTTAATCAATAGGTTTAGGGTTTAAAAAAGTGGAGGAAGGGATGCAGTTATAGATAGCAATAACAATATTTTTAATCAAATGTAGATGTGGTTTTGTCATGTTGTATCATGGCTATTGAACTTTGGAAGAAGTTTTTTTTTTTTTTTTATATACTCAATTGGATGATCATTTTGCATTATATGAGCCTTCCATAATTCACTGCACATCAGAATAAAGAATGAGATGGAAACATTTTGCACTGTGGAGTAGTCAGGTCTTACCGCTCTGTAAATTGTTATCAGTCTGTCATACAATACAGTGCAAACGTTTTAGACAGGTGTGAAGAAATGCTGAAAAATAAGAATGTTTTTAAAAATATACAATGGGTATATGAAAGAATCACCCCCCTTTAAAATAATCACATTTTGTTGCTTTGCAGCCTGAAATGAAGACAGACATGGTTTTTGTTTTATCCAGCTGTATTTACTAGTGCAACTTATAACATCCAAGTGAAAGATATAACAGCGACAGAAAAAATATAAAAAGTTGAAAAAAGGATCACCCACCTTATGTCAGTATTTTGTTGGACCACCGTTTGCTTTACTTACAGCCTTTAGTCTGTTGGGATATGTCTACCAACTTTGCACATCTAGACTTAAAGCCACCTCGAAGATTCTGAGGCCACATGGAAAAAGGTGTTATGATCAGATGAGACTAAAATTTAATAACTTGTCCTCAACACCAAATGATATATCTGGTGGAAATCCAATGCAGCTCACCATCCAAATACCACCATTCCTACAGTAACGCATGGAGGTAGTAATATCCTGCTATGGGGGTGTTTCTCTGCAGCAGGGACTGAAGCACTTGTCAGGATAGAATAAAAATGGATGGGGCAAAATACCGTCAAATTCTTGAGGAAAATCTGCTGCCATCTGTCAGAAAGTTGTCAATGGGAAGAAGGTTTACCTTCCAACATGACAATGACCCAAAGCATACAACAAAATTGACCACATAGTGGTTGAAGAAGGATAAGGTGAATGTCCTTGTATGGCTTAGTCAGAGCCCAGACATTAAACCCCATTGAAAATCTGCGGAATAACTGAAAATAAAAATGTCCAAAATAATTCAAATAGCCATTATGTGAAGGGTGGTTTCCACCACCACTTGAAACTATGCCATATGCTTCTACCCGTGGTTGTGGATGCATAGCCAAGTGAATAAATCACCACCAGCTGTAATAGGTGTAATAACAAATTCTAGGTGGTCTCATTTGAGCATGTTATATTAGCGATCATCCATCTACAGCTTAGCTTCTGGAGTCATATTCAAAGCCCACAGTCACAGGATAATCAAAGACACTTAGGAACTTCCAAACACACCAGTAGATATTTACTCTTTGTACCACCACTCCACCATGTCCATTAATCACATGTAAAAGACAAGTTTGGGGGGGCATGGCTTGTGCTGACATCCTCACTCCCGCTGAGGGTAGCCATAGGTGGCGGTGATTTACATGCGATTGTTATCAGTATCTATGTGAGTAGTTACACAAACATTTGACTGAGTAAAAATGCAGGTTGCACTATGGAATGTTCCCTTGTCTTTTAAATGAGATTAATGGACATGGTGGAGTGGCAGTGCAAACAGTAAATCTCTGCTGGTGTTTTTGGATGTTCCTAAGTGTCTTTGATTGTCCTGTGACTGGGGCTTGCCATATAACTCCAGAAGCTGTGTACATTGTATGATTTTTAATTTATTAGTTCTTTATAGTGATTTAAAGGACACAGCACAACATTTTATTTCTATTTCTATTTGTCACACACTCATATTTAGGCCACTTTCACACTAGAAATAGCCTCTAAACAATGCCTGTAAACCGCCTCAAATCTCCCGCCCATTCTTCTCAGTGTGACTCTTCACACTGGGGCGATGCACTCGTGGGACGTTCACAGAACTCCTGCAAGCAAAATCTTTGAGGAGGTGCAGGAGCTGTGTATACACCGCTCGTAAACCGCCTTGCCCGTTGGAATGATTGAGCACTGCTGCTGAAGCGCTGGCAAATTGCTTCGGCAACGGCGCTACACTGGCGCTTTTAACCCCTTTTTAAACCTTTCAGGGGGGTTAAAAGTGCCCCACTCCTGCCTCAAAAGCAGCGCCACTGCGTCTTACCGTGGCCGCGCTGCAGTGTGAAAGTGGCCTTAATGTTTTCTTGAGTATGGCTGTGTGTTTATTTGTTTTTCTTTTTTTTCCTGTGATTGAGCACTATGTGCAGTTTGTTTTGTTTTATATACACATACTGAGACCAGTTTAGACAGGACCCAAGTAACCTACCAGCATATCTTAGGAGTGTGGGAGGAAACCAGAGTACCCAGAGGAAACCCACTAAGGCACAGGGAGAACATGCAAACTCCAGGCAGGTTGGGTTGAGATTCAAACAGATGACCCTAGTCCTGCCAGGGGGAAGTGCTAGCCACTTAGCCACTGTGTTTTGGGGTCAATACTGCTTTAAAGCCAAACTGGCAGCCTCATAAGGTGGGGGTTCCTCCTCCTACAGAGAGTTCTTGTCAGATGTAATACATCTGGATAGTAATTTTACTGAACATTTCCATCAAACCTGTTTCATTTGCCAATTTAGCTTATGTCTCCCATGTGCAAGTTTTTCTCTATGTTCCTTCCACAGTAGGGGGCCATAATCATGCAAAAAAGTTTGCCATGCTTGTAAATATCCCTTCAGATTTTAAAGCTTAGCTGTCCCTTTAGCCTATTCTACCCATTCATCTAGGGGCTCAGTATAGGCTGAACTGTACCTTTGGTTCATATATCCTCCAGCACTCCTCTTGCGCTGGGCGTTTTCTGAGTATCTCTTACTATTCATTCCCTTACTTAAAGGACTTGTAAAGGCAGAAGGCTTATTATCTAAATGCATTCTATGCATTAAGATAAAAAACCTTTGGTAGCCTCCCCAACACCCCCCCCAATCACTTACCTGGGCCCCTTCTCTCTGCAGCGATGTCCACCAGTGTCTTAGCTATCCCATACATTCCTCCTGATTGTCTGAGACACAGCAGTGGCGCCATTGGCTTCCGCGGCTGTCAATCAAAATCAGTCAGCCAATCGGGAGAGAGGGGGCAGGGCCGGGGTGGGCTCGCTCTGACATGGCTAGGGTGCCCCCATAGTAAGCTGCTGGCTGAGAAGGCACTCACCAGAGGGAGGGGCCAGGAGCAGCAAAGAGGGACCCCAGAAGAGGAGGATCTGGGCTGCTCTGTGCAAAACCAACTGCACAGAGGAGGTAAGTATAACATGGTATTAAAAAAATGCCTTTACAACAATTTTAATTTAATGCCCATAAGAATTGGCCAGTATTTTCTCTTCTCTATTTATGCCTATACCCTTTTGCTCTCTAAACAAATAGTACAGCGAATCTGCAGTAGTCTCCACTTATCTATGTGGATAGAAGGGGTTAATGACAATAGAAAAAAACACTTGCTAAGAGACCCTCCTCGTCTTTTCTCTGTGGGTTTCATTCTGACCCTACCATGTGCCTCTGACCCAGGTTGCCTCAAAGGGTCAACACAGGGGACTGCAGAGGGTTTTCGCTATCCAGCAGATTCCCATATCCCCAGGATGCAATCTCTGTGTTTAAAATGTCAGCTTTACCAAAATGTTTTATTACATTCTATTTTATACAGAAGATAAGAAAAGGGGTAGTGTGAGATGTTATTAAAAACCAGAAAGTAGAATACTGTCACATTTCATGTCATCAGCTATGTCTAATAGTTGTAGCTAAAACCTTAAGAAAGGAGGGGAAGAGAGAGAGAACATTAAAGGAAAGCTTAGTCTATGTTATGGGAAGGACACAGAGACATTGCAAGCAAAATTAAAGATGAATTCAGCCCCCCCAGCAAAGTAGCAGCAGCTACACATACTACTGTAGTCTCTTGTGCTTGAATGAACAATACAACGAAAGTCCATGTAAGTCCCCATAGGGAAGATTTCCCTTGACTTCCTGTTCTGCTTGACAGCTGTCATATAGAAAATGGGAGGATTTTTTCTCACTTCCAGTTCTGTCTGTGTGACAAAAATCTCACATATGGTGGCATAGACAGCAATAGCAGGTTTACAGAGTTAAATCCCCTCCTTACACAAAAAAATAAAAAATAAAAGTTTGGTGGTGGGCCTTATTAGTGCTTGTTTGTCTAACTTTTGTTTTCATGTGCAAATTTAATTTCTCAGCTGACGCCTACCAATGTGATACTGATCATTTACAAGGATAACATTCAAAAAATGGGCTGAGTATATGCTGCAAAACTGTATTGTTTTTACATGATTTTCTATATTGTGGTTTGTCATTTTGTTTTATTAATGTATAGCTATGCATATTGTGAGGCACTGGTTGGCAAGATTGACAGACATAGCGAGGGGCTCCAATATATGTGTCCTAAACAAACATTTGTTTTCTCATAACTTTAAGTCCTGTCTTGGAGCCTGGAGGCTTTTTTGAGCTTTGGGTGGAATAAAGCCTACATTCTTAGGTCCACATCTTACCTGGTAGCCAGAGCTCATTAAAACGCCAGAATTATAGAAAAGCACCAAGATGTTTAGTGTACAACGTAAAGGGCAAAAGGTCCACTTTATTTAGCCTTAGCTTTCCACTGGCCTTTATTTAAGTGAGCTGATCGATGCTCAGGGCTGTCTATCACTCTGTCTGCTATGAGATCCTGCTGCTGTGTAAAATGTTTGACTACTGCTAGAACACTATGGTACAACTGTTGTTTGTATGTTTTGGGGAACCTATTAGGGGACTTCATGTTAATAAGGAATTGACCTGAGTTTGTTTTGTGGCTCGGATGAAAATTTGTTGTGTTTGTTTTATGGTATGGGCTTGCTGTACAAAGCCCTCATGCACTGAAACCACCTCTACATGCCTTGCTGAATAAAAGTGTAGGAGAAGCCATATTTAGACTCTTCATGGGTGCCCATGTCTTGTGCATGGCTTACCATTACCAATACCAGTTGAGTCTGTCTTCCTTACAATAGATAGAATATCAAGATAGATATGTTTAGATATTACTAACAAATAGAGTAAAACTAATTTTGATGCAGAAATAGTAATGTATTTAGTCAAAAACGATTTAGCCTTGAGATTAGAAAATGAGATTTTAATGCAAGGCATGGTAATGCTGTAAAAGAGCAAATGCAAATTTCAGTTTCTTATTAAAAATACATTATACTTATATGGGATTGAATATCATCTTTAAAAACTGAATAAAAAGAGAATTGTTGCTGGAGGAATGAATGTGTTCACTATTCCCAAGTCTTTGCTCCTGACATCACACCCTGATACTCCATCCTCATTTGCACTTCTACAGCATTGTTATGATTTTTCTGGAAGAAAAATATACATGTTGGCACCTTGGGAGGGTTGCATTTTCATATTTTTGTTTATAATGAAATCATGACATTAAACACACATCTACTCACCTTTTATTACCAGATTGATGAGGTAAAGCCTTAAAGGATAAGTTCACCTTTTAACGAAAAATAATAAATGCACATTTTTTTGCAGGAAAAAAAATGTGCATTTATTATTTTTTGTTTCTGGAGCCTGCAAAGCATTGCACCAGCGAAGACTGCCGAGACTTGTAGTTTTCTTTTTTTTTTTTTTTCAAATATAATTTTTATTATTATTATTAATGCCCGGAATGGGCAACCATCTTCACAATACCATCAAAGTACAGTTATCTCAGAGACAATCAGCTAACAGACAGAACCTTCTGATACATTGGTCACATTACACTTCACTCTTATTGTCAGTCAGCAGCTGGTTAGAAATGCATCCTAACGTACGTATGTGTATTGCTATTAATCCGGTCGCCCTGTCCGGGGCTTCTATTTTCCATACATATAGGAAAGAAAGGGTGAAGAGAAAAAGAGAAAAAAGAAAAAATAGGGGGGGAAGATGGGGGCAGTGAGAAGAGGGGATAGAAAAAGGGGGGAGAAGGAATCCAGGGGGGGGGATGGGGAGGGAAGGGGGAGGTTACGCGAGGCAGCAACCAAGAGTATCCTGAGTGCCGCAGACGCAACCATGCCATTACATCTTGTCAATTCAGGGAGACACATCAGTGAGCAATTTTTTCCCTTCCTCTGAAAGTACGAATGTGTTCCAGAATCCCCAGGTCTTATTATATCGTTCCCTTTTATGTTGGGACGTGAGAACTAAATCTTCCATTTTATTAATGTGTTCTACTTTACGAAACCAGCTAGAAATGGTAGGTGGGTCTGTTTTTTTCCAGTTGAGGGAGATACACGCTTTGGCTGCATTAAGTAAGTGGCGTAGGATAGATTTACTGTAACGTTTTGGGGGTATTAGGGAGACATGTAAAAGAAAGAAAGCTGGGTCTTTAGGGATCTGGTATTCTGTCATTTTCTGAGCTATGGTGTGAACCTTCGCCCAATAGGTCTGAAGTCGGGGGCAGGTCCAAAATATGTGGAGTAAGGTGCCTTTGTCTTTTCGGCATCTCCAGCATCTGTCCGTGGCCTCGGGGAAGCACGCCTGTAACCTAGTGGGGGTGTAGTACCATCTGGTGAGAATTTAGAAATTTGCTTCTTGGGTCTTTGTGGAGATGGATGATTTGAGTGTAAACCGTATAATGTTTTGTGTTTGTGCTGCCGTGAAGGTACGGTCTAGGTCCCTTTCCCATTTAGACAGGCACGGTAGCTGGGGCTGTTCCAGTGGGGTGTTCAGTAGGTCGTAAGATTTAGATAGAGCTTGATGTAAGTCCTCTGTATCCGTGCAATATTCTTCAAAAGTCGTCAGTGGCCTAATAAACTTAGACGGGTCCGGCAGTGAGCGCAGAAAGTGATGTAAACGTAGAGCTGGCCAGAATTTGAGGTGATACGGGCCTTCTGTAGCCATTAAAGATTCCATCGAAACCCACTGACCCTCCGACATAAAGTCTTTTGCCTTGTCTCTACCTGCTTCCCCAAGATGACTATAGTCCCGGGTTTCCAACCCCATCGGGAAGTGTGGATTCCCCAAAATAGGGTACAGCGGGGAATCCAAGGTCGTAAAGGAAGTTCGCCCCAATTCACTAGAACCCAATCGTAAGGTAGTGCCAATGGTGGGGTGTGACTGTAATTCGGCAGGTAATGTCTCAAAGCACCAAAGCGCAGTCTGTAACGGTATATGTGTTTGTTTCTGTTCTAATTGCACCCATAATTTCCTTCCGCTGTGGCGTCGCCAGTCGATTAGTCGGCTTATGTGTGCTGCTAGATAATAATGTCTGAGGTTGGGTACAGCGAGTCCCCCATACTTCTTTGGTAGGGTCATGTGTGATTGTGATATGCGGGGTTTTTTAAAGGCCCAGATGAATCGGAGGAACAATGATTGTATCCGTTTAACCACTTCAGCCCCGGAAGGATTTCCAGCTTTAGGACCGGAGCCCTTTTTGCGATTCGGCGATTCGTCGCTTTAACTGACAATTGCGCGGTCGTGCGACGTTGTACCCAAACAAAATTTGCGTCCTTTTTTTCCCACAAACAGAGCTTTCTTTTGATGGTATTTGATCACCGCTGCGTCATTTCTGATCGCCGCTATAAACAAAAGAAGAGCGACAATTTTGCAAAAAAACCCAAATTTCTTACTTTTTCCTAAAATACAAATGCAAAAAAAAAATATAAAAAAACATTTTTTTTCACCGTTTTTGGCCGATTTATATTCTTCCTCATATTTGCGATAAAAAAAATCGCAATCGGCGTTTATTGATTGGTTTGCGCAAAAGTGGTCGCGTTTACGGATGATGAGAATTCATTTTTGGGGTTTTTAATTTTTTTTTATTTT
>BLSH010102277.1:1437186-1447793 GCA_018402905.1 Glandirana rugosa
ACCAAACCCTCTACATTAGAGGACTTTTACCATTATGATGGTTTCAAGAATAAAAATAAGGTTCGGGAGGGTTAATTCAACGGCGGTCGAATGGAATTGGTGAACGGCTGGCGGCTAGCCGTAGACTGCCGCCGTTTCACCGAGCAAGGGCGTTTAGCGGTAGTATGCTGCCGCCGACGCCCTTGCACATATCACTCGCGCGCGCGCGGCGGCCTCCGCGCGGGCGCGCGAGTGACACAAGCCCCTCCCGGTCCCTCGCCCACGCCGCCGAAGCTAACGGCGGCCGGTGGGCGCTACGGGGGGGGGCCTCGCTTACTCGCCTCCACGCGCGCTCACTATACACGTTCCCGCAGCCGCCGTCGTATGATGGCGATTTGCGGGAACGAGCCACTTTGCCGCCGTCAGATGCCGATCGGCGGTCGGCAAGTGGTTAAGGTAAGCTGGCGGCAACTTAATTGGGAGGGCTTGGAATAAAAATAAGAACTTTGGTAGTATTACCATTTTCAGGAGATTACATCTCCCAAACCAAGAGTGGAGTCCCTTATGCCATTTTTCAAGCAATAGGCGGGTCTTGGCTGCTAAGGGTGGAAAATTAACTTCAAACGTTCGGGATGGGTTTGCTGGGATAAGGGTTCCTAAGTATTTCAATGCTGTGGGAGCCCATTTGAAGCTGAAATTGTGTTGCAGTGCGTGTAGTGCGCCCGGTGGTATAGCAACCCCCATCGCCTCCGATTTATCAAAATTTATTTTTAAGTTCGCCAAATGTCCGTACACGGAGAATTCCCGCATGAGGTTCGGGAGGGATGTGATAGGGTTCGTCAATGTGAACAGAAGATCGTCTGCATAAGCAGAGATCTTATATTGACTGTCTCCTATATTAAGGCCCTGTATGTCTGGGTTCCGCCTAATTCTGCACAGGAAGGGTTCCAACGAGAGGGCAAAAAGAAGGGGGGACAGCGGGCATCCTTGTCGCATTCCATTTATTATTGGGAACGGGTCCGATAATATTCCATTAGCTTTGACCTGGGCCGTAGGGCCTGAATAGATGCCCGCTATCCACCCCATCATCGTCTCCCCCAGACCAATATGGCGGAGTACTGAGAGCATGAACCTCCAGTTTACCCTGTCAAACGCCTTCTCGGCGTCTGTGCTAAGAAAGACGCAGGGCGTTCCAGTTTTTGAGGCTATATGTACTAGGTTTAGAACTTTGGTCGTGTTGTCTCTTGCCTCTCTCGTTGGAATAAAACCCACCTGGTCTAGGTGTATCAGGGATTGCAGGTGTTGTGCCAATCTAATTGCTATCACTTTCGTAAACAGTTTAAGATCGACGTTTAAGAGGGAGATGGGCCTGTAACTACCACAACGCGTGAGGTCCTTACCCTCTTTAGGGATCACCGTGATGTGAGCCATTAGAGACTCCTGGCGAAAGGGGTTATCTTTTCTTATTGCGTTGAACATCTTTATCATCTGGGGGCCCAGAGTTGGTAGGAGGGTCTGATAATATGATAAAGTGAAGCCGTCAGGTCCTGGGGCTTTCCCTTTTTTGGTGGCCACTACAGCTTCCTGAAGCTCCTCCAGGGTGAGAGGGCGTTCTAGCTCTATTCGAGCCTCCTCGGGTAGTGAGGGGAGCAGGGAGTCTGCAATGTAGCTGTCAATGTCTGTCTGTGGGGGGTTACAATTCGGTAAGTTATACAGTTTTGAGTAGAAATCTCGGAATGATTGTGAGATCTGTTTCGGTAATATATTTTTAGTGCCCGTCGGGTCGGTGATACAGGGGATATAGGAGGAGGATTTGCGTTTCCGCACCAGGTTTGCTAGATTTTTTCCACATTTGTCTCCAAATTCGTATCCTAATTTTTGACAAGACTGTAGGGCCGCTTTGGCCTTGTAGTGCAATAAGTCTGAAATTTGTTTGCGGAGCAGCATGATCTCTGTATCTAATGTAGGGGTCGAGGCGTGTTTGTGTCTTGCTTCTAGATGGTGCAGTTTACCTAATAATGATGCTAATTGCCTGTTCCGTTCTTTTTTAATCCGGGCACCATGCTTGATAAGAACTCCCCTGATCACTGCCTTGTGGGCTTCCCACAAGAGTCTGGGGTCGCAGCCTTCGTAGTCGTTGGTACGAAAATACTGGTTTAATTCCAATTGTACTTCCTGTAATACCTCGGGCATCTGGAGAAGGCTGTCATTAAGATGCCAAAAGTGGGATCTAGAATAAGAGGCCTCCGAAAGGGCATATGTCAAGGTGATTGCTGCGTGGTCAGACCACGTAATCTGTTCTATGGTTGTATTCCGAACCGCATGTAGCTGGCCGTGGGGGATCAAGAAGTAATCTATCCTTGAATAGATTTTGTGAGGGGGGGAGTAAAATGAGTAATCTCTGTCACTTGGGTGTTGTAATCTCCACACGTCCACTAGTTGTGATCTATGAAGGGACCTTGCTATATTCCTCTGGGCCCGTGGGGCCACTGAGGATTTGCCGGTAGACGTGTCCACGGCGGGAATCAGGGGGACATTAAAGTCGCCTCCCAGAATTAGTTGGCCCTCCTGGAAGTCCGTAAGAAGTCGTAATTTAGAGGAGAGGAATGTATCTTGTTGGGTGTTTGGGGCGTAGATGGTAGCTAACGTCACTTTGTCTTCCCCAATTTTCCCCCGTAAAAAAAGAAAACGTCCCTGAGGATCTCTGCAGATATCTTCACAGGGCCACGGGAGTTTACTAGAGAGCAGATTAGAGACCCCTTTGGATTTAGCTTCTGGATTGGAGGCATGGTATACCTGCGGGTAATATCGGTTGGTTAGAATGGGGAATTTCTCATGTTTGAAATGTGTTTCCTGTATGAACGCTATATCTATTTTATTGCGTTTGAGATCTGACAGGAGAATGCGTCGTTTCTCAGGGGCATTCAGGCCCTTCGCATTAAGGGACATCACTTTGATGTTATCCATTGCTGCCCCGCGTCACCTGGAAGGGGGGAGGAGAGGGAAGGGGAGAGGTGTATCACAAGGGGGGAAAAAGAGGGAAGGGGGGGGGAAAGAAAGTAAGAAGGAAGAGGAAAGTTGTCGGGGTGGGGCAATATTGTCCGAGTGACCGGAGGGTTCGGACTCGGCCAATACGCCTCTTCTAAAGACAAGAATTAACCTTGTTGTAGCGTGCGTGTGTGCCTAACGGTGGCTCACACGGCGCCAGTCTAAGTGGGTGAGTGGGTGGATTAGACACGTTCAAAGACGAGTCCAGCCCTCCCCGCATCCCCAGTAATAGGAACATCCACAACATGCATATAAAAACAATAAAAGTTAACGAAACACTGTACCCAATGTACTCAGCCCGGGTCACCCGCCCCGCTGCCTTCCGTCCCCCTCTCAGGGCGGCACATCTCCCGGCGAATCAGGGAAGTATGCACCCTGTCCGGGGACGGAATCCGCCTCCCCTCCGCCCCAGCTCCATCTGAACCATCAGATAGCGAATCCAAAACTAAGATTCTAAAGCTGGTCTTTAGTTTACAAGCCTGGAGGGAGAAAAAGGTTAAACAATCGGTTTATGCAACAGGTATCCCACTCCCCCCCTCCCCCTCTCCATTAACCATTCAGTTAGTTAACACCCTGCTGCCCATGGAGTCCATTCTGCTGCAAGTTCGGGTTAGAGATCCCTGGAAGTCCCCGTTCTGAATCAGCGGGCTCCGTATGGAACTGGTGCTGGTATTCCCTGGTGTTTTGGGAGGCCCAGCCCCCACCCTTCTAGCAAGCAGCCATCCCAGACCCCCCGCGTTCCTTAACCCACATCACAAATCATACCCCAAGCTTTCCAGTGGTACTGCGGTGCAGTATATGGGATATGTAGGTATCTGGTGTGTCCTCATATCGCACATTATTACCAGTGGGTTTCCCTCTGTGTGTCCCATCTCGGTTTGGAGCGTAGGGGGGTGCATTGAACTGTCCCAGTCACCAGATGTCTTAGGGGTGGGCATCTGTACAGCTGTGCGGGCGAGGGGGTAGAGTGGAGAAGTGGTTTCATACCTGTAGGTAGGGTCAGTCCTCTCTGGGCTGGTCAAGCGACAGCCTCCTGGGGCGCCTGCGAGGCCTCTGAGGTCTAGGCGGTGCATCACTGCCCGGCGCCGAGCCCTGTCTACCCGATGGGTGTGGGAGGAATGTGAGCCAGTTTGGAACAGTGATCAGTGCCGTATTCATGAAGGTGAATAGCTCAGGTAGGTCATCTGGAGTGTGCAGAGTAAAGGTATCCCGTCCGCTTCGGAAGTTCACCGCCAGTGGGTATCTCCAGCGGTAGGTGATATTCAACTCCCTTGCCAGTTCTAGTACCGGGCGGAGTAGTGCTCTGCGCTGCAGGGTTGCCTTTGAGATGTCTGGGAGAATCTTGATCGTGGCGCCGTCAAAATCTTGGTCTCCTGCTTCCCATGCCCTGCGGAGGATGGTTTCTTTATGCGTGTAGCGGTGCACCCTGCATATAACATCTCGCGGTTCAGCGGGACGCGGTGCCAGGGCTCTGTGGATACGATCGAATTCCAGACCCGAGGGGAGGAGGTCTTCACTCAGCCGGCGGAGGATCTCAGTAGCTGTGGCAGTCAGATCTTCCGGCCCCGTCGCCTCCGGGATACCCCGGAACCGTAGATTGTTCATACGGCTGCGGTCCTCAGCTTCCTCCTGACGGAGCTGTAGTTGTATGGCATTGGTTGCTTGTTGCTGTTGAGTGGCCTCCAGCTCCGTGATCCGGCGTTCCAGGTTTGTTAGAGATGTTTCCCCGGACGAAAGTCTGTCAGACAGGGTTTTAATGTCCGTTTTCACTATCTGGAGCTCTCTGCGGTGCGCCGCTTCCACCCTGCCTATGAGCCCCTCGATGTCCGATTTGGTAGGCAGTGCTCTCAGCAGAGCTCTCAGTTCTTCATCTGCCCGGAGGCTGATCGAGGGGGTTGGCGAGTCACCGTTCACCGACCGAAGTTCTGGTGGAAAGTCCGCATAGGCATCCGAGTTAGTTGAGGCAGCTGGCGATGCCGGACCTCCTGATTTCTCTTGATGGGGCCCACGTGTCGGCGCCATCTTGTAGCTGCTGGTGGAGGCCGCAGAGTCTCCGGCTTTTGCGAAGAATTTCTTTAACTCCCCGCTCTGTTTGGGTTGGCTGGTGACCCGCTGGGTGTATTTAGTTTTTTTCTTCTTTGCTGATGACATGTCTATTGAATCGCCGTGTCAGAAAGTCAGGGATGCCGGGGAGACGGCCGGGAGCTCAGGAGAGACACGTCTCTATCCGGCCATGTCCAGACCACGCCCCCCCTGTAGTTTTCTATTTATTGAATGAGTGAGGCAGCAAGGGCCTGCAAAGTCCCACTCGGCGGCATTTGTTTTAAAGTGTGACAGCTAGTGGGAGTGAGAAGATCCCCCACTAGCTGTCACAATGGGGGAGGGGGGGGTAAGTGGGGACAAGTCCATTTACACCCTGAACATGCGTCTAACATGTTGTAAAAGGTGAACTTGGCTTTCTAGAATCACATGTATTAGAAAGGTGGACAGATGAAAACAGTGCAATGCTCCAATCCTCTCGGTGACATAAACATTAATTGCTGGATTATTGTGTGCCTTTTTAGACTGCATCACTCCGAATTTTCACATTGGTGGTATATTGTTCAGGGTGATTGATTCACCTTTTTCACTGAAGGTATGTGGGTTTAGGTTATTTTTTAGTTTTTTTATATAATGTATTATTGCATTCAGTTTAAATCATATACTGTTTGTCATTAATACACTAAAGCCTCATGCACACAGGACTTTTTTTTTTCCCCTGGACACTTGGACATATGCCTAAGGCTATTTTCACTCTGCAAGCTTAGCAGAGTTTTACCAGCGATATGGCTCCGCTATGCAGGCGGGAGCATGGTGCTTTTAACCCCCCACAAGGGGTTAAAACGGGGTTAAAAGTGCTGGCCCTCTGCGCTACAGAGTCGGTGTGCAGCCGCTTCAGAAGCACTTGCCATTTATTTCAATTGCAGAGGCGGTAGAGGAGCGGTATATACACCGCTCCCCTCACCGCCCCAAAGATGCTCCTTGCAGGACTTTTTGTAACGTCCCGCAAGCGCACCGCCCCAGTGTGAAAGCACTCAGGGCTTCACATTGGGGTGGATTGGGGGGGATTTTTTAGGTTCTTTACAGGTGCTATTTTTAGCTAAATAGCATCTGTAAAGCGCCTCAGTGTGAAAGGAGCCTTAATCTGTTTTTTTGCAAAAGCATTTAGTCGCATCAAGTGGTTGGGTGTTCATTCATTAATTCTATTGGCCAGAATATGAATTTATTCTGGTCATTGAAATAAATTAATACTCAAGCACTAAAAACGCCCAGCATTTAGGTGCATGTAACCACTTGCCACCCAAGGCAATTCTGGTATGTGTCTTCTACGTGTAAAAGCCATCACTTTTTTGCTAGAAAATTACTCAGAACCCCCAAACATTATATATATTTTTTAACATATACCCTAGGTAATAAAATGGCAGTCGTTTGTGAAAAATGATTTTACGCCGAGTAAATAGATACCAGACATGTCATGTTTTAAAATTGCGCACACTTGTGGAATGGTGCCAAACTACAGTACTCAAAAATTTCCATAGGTGATACTTTAAACATTTTTACAGGTTACCAGTTTAGAGTTAGAGGAGGTCTAGTGCTAAAAATATTTCTCTTGCTCTAACGATCGCATCGATACCTCATGTGGGGTTTGAACGCTGTTTACATATGTGGCCACAACCTACATATGCATTCGCTTTTGCATACGAGCACGAGGGGATGGGGGACGCTTTAATTTTTTATTTTTTTACACTTTCCCTTGCATTTTTTTTTAAGTTTCAATATTTTTATTGAGGTTTATACCCTTTTCATTTTTTTGATGACTTTTATTCCTATTGTAGGGAATGTAAACATCCCTTTTAATATGATTGGGCATGACAGGTCCTCTTTAAGAAGAGATCTGGGGTCTATAAGGCTGTGCTGGAAAGCCTGAGATAAAAAAAATCTATCTCAGGCTTTCAAAAATGGCAGTGTTTACATTTGCCAAAGCAGTAAGTGATGTCATGATGTCACTTTCATCCTCTGAGGATCATAGAGATGGCCGGGGACCAGCTCTGTGGTAAACTTCCGCTTCAGCCGTGTTCATTCTCTGGCTCCCTGATCGCATGGGAGGGACCAGAGTAGTACCGGAGGGCTGCAGCAGGGGGACATTTCCTTCCGCCGCCTGTAAAAGCAGTCAAGCTGCTTTTACAATGTAGGGAATCGCTGACTGAAAAAAAAAGATATCGGGATGATGGCTGCAGCTGCAGGCATCATCCAGATATCTTTACTCAAAGTAAATGACTTCATATGACATCTACCCAGGGGAAGTAGTTAAACACGTTTAGGCGCATCTATCGCTTTTTCCACCAAAATGCTTCTCTCCTTTTTTCTGCCTCTAAACACTCCTGCTCCTAAGCACGTCACTATACACCTATGTGTGCAAGAATACACAGGCTAAATAGAGAGGTGCTTAGAGGCAGAAATACAAGTAAAATGCCATAGCTGTTTTTAACGCCCTGTGTGCACAGTCATCTTTTACATGAACTTAGCTTTGTCCTTTGTTTTATTTTTTTTAATGTGTCAGAATTGTTTTAAATGTATAGTTTGAAAAGGAAAACAGCCTGCTCATATTTTCATATTTTAAGTGTATGGCTGTGTTTAGCTACATACTGCTGCAGCAGGAGATATCATTTATTTTTCCCTTAGGAAGTAGCACTTTACAGAACTTTTAACTTTGCCATTACTATATTTCTTTGGAAACTTTCTGCTGATTGGTCACCCTGATCACTAATTGCAATCTCAGAGGAGCACGAGTACACATTATTACAACCTAGTATTGCATTATTTTCCTATATTTTAATAATACAACATATGTTGCTACCTTTTAAAATACAGAGCCTTTGACTTGATATTTTTTAAAGGTGGATATCTCCATTTTAGTGTCAGTGCACATCATTGTGTATGTGTGAACTGTAAAATTGATAGAATTGCTAAAATTATTCTTCATATTCTTCTTATAATTTGTCTAAGTCATGGGAAGTGGGGTTGCCATTTGTCCTTAAGCATGGATGACAGATGCATTTAGAATTTAAATGTAAATTTAATTCAGTCACTTATTCAGAAAGTTTGGTCAGAGTCTATTAATCTGTACTTTCAGTCACTAGTACTTAGCAGAACTAACTGTATTAATGATCCTTTTATGAACTAATGAGCCAGGAAAAAGTTGTGCCTATTTAACTCCATAGCAAGTGAACAATTAATATGTAACGCATTAAAAATGGATTGTTGGAATTTGATTTGCAAATTTAAATGGAAGTCTGGAGCTGTGTATTGTTCAGTAGCTTTTTTTTCTTCTCCTTCCATAATACTCTGGCGCTCTTTGTTTTATCTGTTATAACCTGCATTAGCTTGATGTTCTCAGAATAAGTGTTTGGCTATAAGGTATGTCATAATAACCTTCCCATCTTACAAACACTACGTAATGATATACAGTACAAGGTTTATGAAATATACCTATACAGTTAGGTCTATAAATACTTAAAAATAAAAAAAAAATTATTTCCCTCAATGCCAGCAATGGCGCTAGACTATCAGCGCTCAACCACTCATAGTAAGTATGAATGATGAAGTTAAAAAATAACCCAAACAATAACAAAGACGATGTTACAGACCTGTGATGGAACCCCTTGGCACCCCGCTTGGGTGCTCTCCACAAACAGTGCCCCCTGCTCTCCAAACCAAGAGCTAATACCAGCCCTTTTACCCCAAGCATCGTACACTGACACAATGTTGAGGTAAAATCCAAAGGAATGACTATTTATTGAACAGAAATACAGGTATTTATACACTTGAGAAGTAGGACAGTCACCACATGGACAATAAAACCAAATATTTACCCAAAACATCACACAATGCATTATATAACAAGCTAAAGTTGACACATGGCTAATCCCATCATAAGAACCTCCAATAGTTAGCAAGATTAGCCAACAGACAGAAACAACTAAATTAACTGAATTACCAATAGGAATGCACACCTAGGAGGCACACAATGGGAGAGACACACTTTATAAACACATAATACCTTAATAAATAGATTATAACAGGAGACCCCCAGCATCAGGTTGCTTGAGCTGATTATATTAACATCTGTTCTGAGTCTCACAGCTTGAAACATTCATTGCTGGTTTGTGCATAGAGACCCCAAATATGTATATGGGTTCCCTGGTTCCTAGACTCTGTGTATTTGGGGGAAACAAGCACTTGAATCCAAAGCAAGACCACTCCAAGAGCCCCCAGGCACACAACTCCCAAAGAGTAGTGTTCCATTAAAAGCCAGGGTCCCTAGTCCCCTCCAAAAGCCTCCACCCCAGTTTGGTCTGTCACTGGACCAAATATAATACAGACCAAAATTGGGGGCTTTATGAGTGGGTAGCTCCTATAACTAGACAAAAGGTACTGATGATTTAGGGGTGCTGCTATCAACACGGAGGTGGAACTCCATCTGTAAAACAAAGAGGAAGAGAGGGAGACAGCCTGACCACTCTGATGCAATAAGTTCCAACAAGGTTTAATTACAAAGAAAAGGTAACAATGAATACTCACAAAAGTATAAAAAACACACATATATATGCGAGTCCACGGAAGAGGGTGAGCCTGTGATGGAGGCACAGTCCTGAAAGGGTGCAGATGGATGGATGATGAGCTGCTGCAGGCACACAGTCTGGATCTCTTTGCCACTGATTGTTAATAGGGTAATGGTTTTGACAGCCCAGCGAACATGTGTAGTGCTGCGGTTTCCTCGTTCCCAGTGTCAGTAGGCGATGGATGGTAATGTCCGCCTGAAGTCCAGGGTCACAGGACGCCTTTCAAGGAACCTTCCTTTTTCTTCAGTAGTAACCAGAAATTTAAAACGCGCTCACTCTGTGTACCCAATCAATAAATAAATAATCAATAATTCATAAAACAGTGCAAATAGGTACAAAAATAAGTGAAAAAAAATTGTCCAAATCAGTTCATATAATGAGCCTTAGGAGAAGCTTCAACAATCAAAAGTGACTTAGTGCAACACAGTTCATGATGGTGACAACGTCTCCACAAATATATATATATTTGTGGAGGCGTTGTCACCATCACTCCCTGTCATATATTTGTGGAGGTGTTGTCACCATCACTTCCTGTCATATATTTGTGGAGACGACGTCACCATCATGAACTGTGTTGCACTAAGTCACCTTTGATTGTTGCAGCGCCACCTAAGGCTCGTTATATGAACTGCTTTGGACTATTTTTTTTTCACTTATTTGTGTACCTATTTGCACTGTTTTATGAATTATTGATTGTTTATTTATTGGGTACACAGAGTGAGCGCAGTTTAAATTTCTGGTTACTATATATTGGTTGCATTAGCAACTATACACTATATACGCTCTCTCATATTAACAATTTTTATTAATTAATTCTCTATTTAATCACCGATTTATCTAATCACATCCATCTGCATGGAGAAGGGTTAAGCTATCTTTGACCATTGTTTTCACTTCCTTTTCCCCAGCTGACCCCCC
>BLSH010102277.1:1447803-1457896 GCA_018402905.1 Glandirana rugosa
CTTGTCTTCGCTAAAGGGTACCATTCCCCGGGGTGTCAGTTTACCATCCAAAGCACAGCCTATCTCGGGAGGCTGGATAGTTTATTGAACCGGCTGTGTTTAGAATGGGTCACTCTCTGTCAGCTCTGGCTGTCGAGGGTGTAGGCAATCTGGATGGCTACCTGGACAGGTTGTGCTTAGGATGGATCGCTCCAGTCTAGAACTTGTAGTGCATATTCATATATTATTTCCTCAGATTCAGGCAAATATTGCCAAACTAATAGCATGGCCTTTACCTTATACAAATGGACAGTGACCCCAAAATATTTAATTTGACTGTGGGGCCCCTTACCATGGGAAATCGCTTCTGTTCCCGAGAAGCAAAAATGATATGTATCCCCTTTGTGACCTGTAAGGAAGAGTCAGTAATATTGTGTGGATGAGCTGTTGGTGAAGTTACTTTAATCTGAAATATGGCAAAGAATTCTATTGTTTAAAAAGACTGGCACAATCTACACTGAATAAAGCATTTCTTACAAGCAATAAGGTACACCATATATCTGGATTTACAATGCATGCATTGTTTCACCTCATAAGATTTTCCTATAACTAATAATTTAAATTTGGACAACTCGATAAGGCTGACCACAGTTGATCCTATTCCCAGCACATCAGTACGTGCCAGTATTATATGTCCATGTGGATGCAGCTGTAAAACCCAGCTATAAGCTTGAAAATAATAGCCCCGAGTTGTAGAATGCTTAAAACGAATAGATCTATATTTAATAAAGCCTAAAAATGTATTTCAGTGTGTGGAATGTAGTATTTCCATTACTATTATATTGTTTCTTTTAGGGCCATTGGGAGTTTAGAAGGTGGATACTAATTATACATGTACATTCAGCATAGACCTAGAGCTCAGATCACCATGCTTTAAGCATGGTACACACTATCATTTGTTTCTTTTTTGTTCAGCCCGCTGGGCTGGGCTGAGAAAAACCGAGGAGCTTGGTAGGAGGTTGCTGTATTACCTGATGTTAGTGCAGGGATCTCCCTGCTGAGCTATTGTGTTCTGACAGGGTGACTGCCCCCCCCACCAGAACACACAGGTCAGCGCTTGCAGCCATTGGATGAGAGTGCTGATCGGCAGATGTTTTTCTGGCATGTCAGGCTGCCGTACACACTGGCCAAATGTCGACCGGTTTCTGTTGATCCGGCCCATATTCGGCCTGTGTGTATCAAGCTTTAGTTTACTGTTTGCAATGCAAGACCCATATGGATAACCTCAAGGCACAAATCTTTGATTAATTTGATTTTTTTTTTTTTTTTTAGTGGAATGGAAAACAAAAGCAGCAGTTTTCCTTTTTTTCTGCAGTGGTTATACATTTATACAGTATTTTATTGCAAGTGACCACATAATCTCTGTTTTCAGCTAAATAAGGGCTTTAAGAGCTAGGGGTAGAGAGGCAGCAGTATACTGATCTTCCCAGTGAATGGCTGTGCAGGGGAGGGCATGTCAGCAGAAGTCTGATCATTGGAGGACAGGCAGGCTGTTCTCCCTGCACAGCTAGAAAACTGACCATACTGGGATAAATGTGCTTTCATGCCTAGTGCGGTCAGTTTTAAAAAAGAGAGCAAGGGAAGGCAAGAACACCAGGTATTTCACACAAAAGACGCAATACAAAGAAAACAGGATATATTTGAACACAAGTATATGGTACAACGGGCACATATCTGGAATAGGAAATGTTGTGGTACTATACTCTTTAACCATTTGACCTCTGGAAGATTTATCCTACATCATAGCCAGGCCATTTTTTTTGTGATACGGCACTGTGTTATTTTTAACTTACAATTGTGCAGTCATGCAATGTTGTACCCAAATAAAACTAATGTCATTTTTCCCACAAATAGAGCTTTCTTTTGGTGGTATTTGATCACCTCTGCGGTTTTTATTTTTTGCACTATAAACAAAAAAGATCAACAATGTTTTTTTAAAAATATATATATTTTTTACTTTCTGCTATAAAACATATCCAATAAAAAAAAATAAAAAATCGAATTTCTTCTGTATTTAGGCCAATATGCATTTTGCTACATGTTTTTGGTAAAAAAAAAATCCCAATAAGTGTATATTGATTGGTTTATGGGAACATTATAGTGTTTACAAACATTGGGATATACTTTTGGAATTTTTTTATACTAGTAATGGCCACGATCAGCAACTTATAGCGGGACTGTGATATTTTGGTGGACTATTGGATACTGACACTTTCTGGGAACCAGTGACACTAATACAGTGATCTGTGCTAAAAATATGCACTGTCACTGTACTAATGGCACTGGCTGAGAAGGGGTTAAACGTCTAAGGCGTTAACTGTGTGCCTAGCCAGTGTTTTTTGTGTACACAGTGTGCTGCTTTCCCTAGGTGAAGAGATTGATTCTAGTCCCTGCTTTGACACAGGACCTCTCCCTTCCCCCCTGTCATTGAGATAAACCTTGTTTACATAGCTCAGTTCTCTGTGTTTTACTGACAATCGGTGGGTGCCAGAGGACAAGCTTTTGCTTTGAATTATCACAGCAGAAGTGGCCCGTTGGCGCCCCTGCAGGCAAAAGTGCAGGATCATGTGTATATGTACGTGATTCTGCGCACAGCTGCCGCCCTCTAGCAGTAAACGTGTTATAGGGCGGTGAGCAAGTGATTAAATAGACAATTCCAAAAATAACATAAAAAAATGCAAGGCTTTATACATTACATTCTGAAGTGTTAAGACTGGTCTGTTGATATTACGCATCTTTCTCTGCAACAAGGTAACAAAATAATAATGTGTGAGAGTCACTCAGGCCAGGAGTACTGTAGGCGCAGAATGCTTAATGATAGCCTGGAACCACAGAAAGTGGATTGAATGTTACCCAACCTGGAAGGCAATTGCCACTGGACCTCGGAGTGCTAAGTCTGCTAAATACAGGGACAAGGCCATAGCGGCATATTTAAAAGAAAAAAAAATAGAGGTCAACTTTAGGGTATGTTGCAGCATTTTGTTTTTTTGTGAACCCCTAAGGGCAGGGTCTTTGTTACAACTTATCTACCTTGCCAACCGCTCAGTGTCCTCCACCCTTCTCTGCCAATCTCTCCACTGGCTTCCACTCACCCAACGTATAAAATTCAAAGTACTAACAATAATTTACAAAGCCAGCTACACCTCTAACCTAGTTTCAAAATACCAACCAAGCCGCCCTCTTCGGTCCTTCCAAGATCTTCTGCTCTCTAGCTCCCATGCTCGCCTCCAGGATTTCTCGAGAGCTTCTCCCATCCTTTGGAACTCCCTACCCCAATCAGTCCGACTGTCTCCTAATCTATCCATCTTTAGACAATCCCTGAAAACCTTTCTCTTTAAAGAAGACTATCCTGCTTCTACCTAATACTTTCTTTCTAAATCAGCTCATACCCTACAGCTTTTACCTTTTGTATCAATTGACCCCCCCTCTTAGATTGTAAGCTCTAACGAGCAGAGCCCTCTGATTCCTCTTGTACCAAACTGTGATGTAACTGTACTGCCTGCCTTCATTTTTGTAAAGCGCTGCGCAAACTGCTGGCGCTATATAAATCCTGTATAATAATAAAATAATAATAACTTAAGTTACTAGTGTTTTGCCCTTTATGTCAAGGGACCAAGTGTTATTTTGTTTATAAGGTCATAAGGACATAACCGTCCTAAGAGGATAAGAGATTTGTGTGTGTACGTGGTACATTTATAAGATGATTATTAGCTTTAGTTGGTGAATTCAGTGTGTAAAGTCCATTTTTCCTAGGAGAAAGTAAAATTATTAAAGATGTTAGAAATATAAGCTGACAAAAGAAGCAGTGTATTTATGTGAATGAGTCTTAAAAAACTCTGGTCATCAAATGTAATGCATTAGCAATGTTAGAAACATATTACTATCACTAAATGATAAAACACAAGATTCACTCTCTCCTTTGAGTGTTAGGAAATGAATTGCAGCAACATAACAATGCGGCTTGAGCAGAAATAACAATGTATCACTCAATAAATTGATAGCATCTCCAAGGCAGTGATAGGTGTAATCACTTCCATAGAAACAGCAGGAGGTCCGCTCCAAATCTGAGCACAGAAACTTCTGGCACAATTAAAGGCATACAGTGTTTTAACAATGCTTAGTCTACCAAGGTAACATCACTGAATTTCTTATATAATAATGGTGATATTTTGAGAATATCAACAGCTTTATGCAGTACTGTATATCCAATATTTGTTCAGCCTCTTAGAAAATCTAGAATCAAGATCTGTGGACTTAGGTACCCGACTTCTGCCTTCTTTTACCATTCCAATGTCACTGCTAAGTTTTCCACATATTCGTATAACCCCTTTTTGACTGGATGCTGCTTTAAAATGATATGGAAGCCAGCTTGCCAGTGAGAACCTGTGAGTCTTTACTGTAAGTACATCTCATGGAAATTGTTGACATTTTCTAATTATTTGTACAGAGAAACACTAGATCTTTATTCATTGATTGCCAACAGAAAGAGGTGATATATTTGAATAAGAACACAAGAAAAAATTGTCTTTATAGTTATTTACCTGTGTGTACTGTGGAAAAAGTAGGTACACCCTTTGCATTAACCACTTAGCGCCTGCTTTGTACTGCGGATGCTGTTCGGCTGTGTATATTCACAGCTCAGAGCACTGTGTTGACATTCAACACAGGGCTCTGTACACAGGGAACGATCTCTGTGTTTCTCATCCCTGAGACACTTAGAGATCACTAGTAAAAAGCAGCACACATTACACATAGTTAGGCTCATATTTTACCTCTTGATTGCCTTAGATGTTAACCCCTTCCCAGCCAGTGTCATTAGTATAGTGGCAGATAGTCATTTCCCCCCGGTGTCAGTCCGTGTCAGATTAACCGCTGCAGTATCGCATTCTCATTATAAGTCATTGATCGCCACCATTAGTAGTATACAAAAATTAATTATAAAAATTCCAGTATATACCATAGTGTGTAGGTGCTATGACTTTCACGCAAACCGATCAGTATACACTTATTGGGATTTTTTTAAATCAAAAACATGTATCAAAATACATTTTGGCCAACATTTATGATGAAGTCAGATTTTTTTTTTAATTGGATATGTTTTATAGTAAAAAGTAAGAAATATTGTTTTTTTTTTTTTCAAAAAGTTCTGTTTTTTTTTCCGTTTATATTACACGATAAAGAACACAGTGTTGATCAAATACCAAAAAAAGAAAGCTATATTTGTGTGAAAAAAATATAAATTGTATTTGGGTACAGTGTTGCATTACTGTGCAATGGCCACTTAAAGTAGTGTAGTGCCGAATAGCAAAAAATGGTCTGGTCATGTAGTGATAGAGGAGGACTATGGCCAAAGCTTTTTTGGCCCGACTTCTTTTATGGATCAGTTCGTTCTGCACTCCTGTGGCACGTTTTCAGGCGACAGCAGGACATCGCAATAAATAACGTGAAAACTAACAGTTCATAGTTCTTAGCAGCGCAAAAAGACATAAATTGTGACACTTATAATATAACGACACATATAAAGTGCTGGTGCTAACAAAGTCCATAAACGTGTAATCTTCAATGCGTGAAGTAGCTCTAATGGTTAAATCCTCCACCTGTGCCACCACGTGAGAAAAGTAATCACACTTAGGCTCACCAGAACACAAAGAGTTAATCAGCCCTTCCAGACAATCGGAATCCTGCTAAATCTGTGCATTCCATCCGCTGGCCGTCATGAATGCATTAAAGGTGGTCAGCCAAACCTGAGTCCAAAGCTCATGCTGTCTTCTTATTTCCAACAATGATGTTTACTCATGCAGGGGGCAAGCAAAGAAAAACTCCAACTTTAATTCTAAATAAAATGCGCTTACATGTAAAAGGAAGCAATCAAGCATTGATGTTAAAACATCGGAGTCGTTTTTACAGATCCGTGACCGCCGCTCCTCCAAGCCGTCACTGTCGGATCACACGTACTCCGTCTGGGTCGTCGTATGGCCACGCCCCTGACCTGTTTCGTCACTTCCGACTTGGTCACAAGGGCTGGCCATAAGATGATCCAACCCTGCTTAAGTATCAGCTATAGTCCGCCACTAGGTGGCAGGGGCATCTCGTTCTCAATATCACAGAATTATCCGTCCTTCCCATTAACCCTGTATCCACTGATCAAAATCAGGTTCAAGGCAGTTTAAGGACAATTCAAATACGCTGAACAAGTACTTATATTCCTACTTCAGCCTTTGTGCCTAGACGCCTTATAAGCTGTACTTCATATGGCAATACAAATACAAATCATACATTCCCACTAAACCAATCCCCATCTGTAATATTCCAATAAATGCACTAGACATTGTTCATATAATCTCAACACAATGCATGATTATATAATAAATTGAAATAATAAATTCAAACCACTCTCAATAAAAGTGGAAGTAGAGCTCAACAAGTATCCTTGTTGACCTACATGCTATTGTGATAGTACTGAATATTTATAAAATTAAAACAGACGGAATCATAAAATGAGACCATAAAAATGGGAAGAGGATATTGAAAAAAATATATAAAAGAAAAATGTAAAAAAAATATATAAAACTCGTTGGAAAAAATTGGAAAAAGCAACAGAAGCATTGGAGAAGAATACAGTTCTACAATAATTATGGAGTTTATCCCCCATGAATGGAACAACACTCATCCTCTCATTACCTCACTCCTTCAAAAACATATAGGCACCCAGTCAAACATGGGACTAGACCATTTCACCCGTTAAGTGGAAACCACTAACAAGGAGAGTCTCACCACTACTGCTTATATGTAGAAGTCCTGATTAACACTAATAAATTAAGTATTACTCAAAAAACAGTTCAGATCTAGATCAATGTTTAACCCATCCGGATTTAGAGTTTTTAAACGATGGATCCAGCGGGTTTCCTTTTTAAATATTTCCCTTACTTTATTTACTCCCCAGCGGGACGTTGCTTAGCTGGTCCAGGCTGGGGAAGGACATTACAGTCGGGATCAGATGCTTGTACTGGCAACTGGGGCTCAACCTCTCACCTGCGTCACTGGGAAACTGAGCCAGCTGCTCCCTCTTCTCCCCAGCCCAGTGCTCCAGTGAGGGCTGAAGGGGCAGAAAAGAGAGCTGGTGATGGACAGTCTCTGCTCAGAGTGAAGGGGAGAATTAAGCAATCAGGAGTGTTTGCTCAGTTCTCAGGGCAGAGGTGGCATGGAACAGATGCAGTATCGGATCGATGCTGCATCCACCTGGGCAGGTATAAGATTTTTTTTTTATACCCCATACTTCTCTTTTAAGGCCTCATACACACGGACGTTTTTTGACGCCGGCGTTTTCTGGCGTTTTTTGTAGCTCTCCATGTTAGTCAATGGCCCCATAAAAACGTCGGCGTTTCTGAGCTGTAGGTGGCGTCGGCGTTAGTGAGCAGAAAGTAGAACCCATGGCCATCGCGTTCTGAGGCTGTAACGTTTTGACGTTTTTTGACGCCGACGCCACAATATGCCAACTAACGCCAACTAATGCCAACAAACGCCACCTAATATCGTACCGGCGTTTTCCGGCGTTTTTTGAGGCCGACGTTTTTAGGTTGAAAAATAGCAGAGGGATGATTTTTTAAAAAAAAACGCCTATTGACGCCGACGCTCACTAACGCTCAAAAATGCCAATGCATAACGCCGAAAAACGTCGACTTTTTTTCCTTGACGTCGGACCCGACGTTTTGTTTATTTTTTTAGATACGCCCGTGTGTATGAGGCCTAAAAGCTGGTATTGCTGTGAGTATATATACTTTTAGCGATGGCTGTTTATCAGAGGTTCTCAACCTTTTCAGCCACTTAAGTAATTTGGTAACTGGCCTCAAGCCACAATGAAGTGAAATGGTTCAGAATTTTGAATAGCTTAAAGCGGTAGTAAACCCGCTGCTAAAAAAAAAAATAAAAAAAAATCCTGCAAGACAATAGCATAATATGTTAGTATGCATCGCATACTAACATATTATGAAATACTTACCTTAGAACGAGGCCCCCGATGCCCGAGTCGGTCAGCGCTAAGGACGCTGACATCTTTGTCCTCTTCTCTCTTCCGGGTACGCGGCTCCGGCGCTGTGAGTGGCCGGAGCTGCGTGACGTCACTCCCGTGCATGCGCACGGGAGCTCTTCGCTCCAGCAGCCAGCTCTGAGTTGCTGGCCGCCTCGGCCGGATCGTCAGAGCGCATGCGCCGCTAATGTCAGCGGCTGCATGCAGGGCGAATATCTCCTAAACCATGCAGGTTTAGGGGATATTCTTTTTACCTACAGGTAAGCCTTATTATAGGCTTACCTGTATGTAAAAATAGCTTTGCGGGTTTACTACCGCTTTAATGAAGATTTAAAACAGCATTTTTTATTAACCAGATCACCATTAATCACACTCTCATGCTCAGGTGTGACCAGCCCAAAAAGCTCTGAACCAGTGTTGAGGCCTTCACTATATCAGGGTCTTTGCAGCCATCCCTTGATTTTCCAAAACAAGGATTTTGGACAATCTGAACAAAAAAACAACAGACCATGGAAGTGCATGCCCTAGTAGTACACTTAGCTCTTCATTAACCAGTACAGATCCACTCTATAACGGCTACAGCGCTAATCTGAATTGCCGGGGGGACGTCCGCCCCTTTGCACACTCCCTGCGCGCACTCACAGCCGGCAGCGGCGTGCTCTCACGGCCGCTGCATGCTGGGTGGGCGTGCCCGCGGGTAGGGCGGACTCGATGTCTGCTGGAGACCCGCGATCCTCTGTTAGAGCAGCAGAACAGGGAACTGCTGCGGTAAACACGGCGGTTCCCCGCTCTGTGAGGGGGGGCATGACAGATCTACTGATCCCTGTGTTTGGGATCAGTTAGATCTGTTCTGTACCTGCCAGCCCAGCCCCCACACAGCTAGAACACATACAGGCAACACAGTTAACCCCTTCACTGCCCCCTTAGTGTTAACCCCTTCCCTGCCAATGACATTTATACAGTAATCAGTGGCTATTTTATAATTTCTGATCGCTGTATAAATGTCATTGGTCCCAAAAAAGTCCAACATGTCCGCTGCAATGTCGCAGTCCTGATAAAAATCGCAGATCGCCGCCATTACTAGTCCAAAAAAATAAATAAAAATGCCATAAATCAATTCCCATAGTTTGTAGATGCAATAACTTTTGCGCAAGCCAATCAATATACGCAGGTTGTGATTTTTTTTTTATACCAAAAATATGTAGAAGAATATCGGCCAAAACTGATGAATAATTTTTTTTTTGGATATTTATTCTTGCAAAAAGTAAAAAATATTGTTCTCTTTTCAAAATTGTCGCTCTTTCTTTGTTTATAGCACAAAAAATAAAAACCGCAGAGGTGATAAAATACCACCAAAAGAAAGCTCTATTTGTGGGAAAAAAATTATAAACATTTTGTTTGGGTACAACGTCGCACGACCGCACAATTGTCATTCAAAATGCGACAGCTCTGAAAGCCAAAAAATGGTCTGGGCAGGAGGGGGGTTTAAGTGCCCAGTAAGCAAGTGGTTATAAAGGCAGAAGGTATTTATCTTAATGCATTCTTAAGTCTTCTATGTGCAGCAGCCCCCCCCCCCCCAAATACTTACCTGAGCCCCCTCAAGATCCAGCAATGTTGTAGGAATCACACAACTGTGAGAATCCACTTTCAGAATCCCTGTATGTATGCCACCAGATGTAATCCACTCTGCTAAAGGCTCATCTTCTCATGTCTGTATGTTAGGAAAGAGAGAGAAGAGCTGGGAGCCGGCCGCAATAGTAGCTTGTATATAACAGCCACTTAGATTATGAAGGTCCAGGAATCATTCAGTAGACTGGTATGCACCCGAAGGAGGCTGTGCGGGTTGGCATAGATTTGAGGTCGCTGGCCAAATCAGAAGGCTTCATGGGCCATGGGTCGATCACGCCTGCTGTATATATTTATGTGTAATTATACTGAGAGCTACCTTTTAAACCAGAAACATGTTGTATGTTTGTACATACTTGGCCAAATAAAGCTGATTCTGGACATTTACCCTAACACCCTATA
>BLSH010102277.1:1470914-1491562 GCA_018402905.1 Glandirana rugosa
CCCGGGATAGAGGGCTTTCGTTTTTTTTTTTTTGTGAGCCCTGACCTCACAGTGTTCTGCTGTCGGGATCCAACCATTCTTACATATAATAAAAAAACATTACGTCTGTTAGTTAATCCCTCCCCCCTCTACACTCCCGTCCCGGCCTGACCAGATGGCCCTATAAAGGTCCATCCGGTGAACGTGGCCCGACGAAACTCGACACCGATATCGTCGCAACTAGGGCCCACGACTTCTCTGGAGGAGAGGAGAAGTCGCCGATAGAGGGAGTGACAGTACCTCGAAACAACACTTAACACAACACTCAGGGCGGAGGTTCAGGATCTGGTCGCCGAGGATACTATTGGAAATATCCCGGTAGACCAGTCCGGCCCTGCCCTCACATCTCCCCCCTCCCTAATTGATTGTCTGCATTACAAAAAAATAATATACATTCTTACCAACCTAGGGCTGTCGTCTTGTGACACTCCAGTCCCGAGTGTTTTTTTTTTTTTGCTTTCGGGAGATAGGGCCCTTATTTGGGTGTTCACTTCACTGCCTGTGTGAAATAGACATTTCCTTTTGGTTGTCCAGCAGGTTTCCTCTCAGTATGCAGAAGAGGAGTCTGCAACCTTTGACATTAGTACAAGGTTACTTTTAGGGACTGCCCTGTGCAGACACATCTGCAGTGCAAAAGTAGCCCCCCCCACCCCCAGAAACGGATCTAGCAAGGAACCCAGTCAGCCATTTAGATGGGTATATTTTGCTTTAAAGAAAGAAAAAAACATGTGCAGGCTAGCGAAAGGAGGGTGCTTGTGTAAAAGTGAGCTTTAAGCCAAAAAAAGGAAGATTTGCTCTCTTTTAGGGCACATCTAAAAAGTTTACAGTTCACTTTAAAGTATTTTTGTGCCTTTTGTCTCTTAAATGCTTGCTTCTCCATAGTTTTGGCATTGTAATATATACAGTGTTTGTAGATTGATCATTTGAATGAGCCTGGTATTGGACTCTGTGCTTAGTATAATATTACAACTATAAAAAAAAAACCCTCCACCAAAGTAGTAAAACACAAAATGCTCCCTGAGGCTGGGTTCACACTGCAGCACAGAGTGGCTCCCAGCAGGGATCCGGTTCATCCCTGTTCACCGTTTCAGGTCCGATTTCAGTCCCAATTTTTGGCTGAATTCCGACCTGAAATGGAGCAGAAGACACACATGAGTCCTGTACAATTCACACCAAAACCACTCTGTAGATGTGTGCATAAAAAGTCGGTCACAATCTTCTGACATGTGAATTGGATGCGGAAAAACCTCACAAAAATGAGTACACCCCCACATTTTTTATGTAAATATTTTATTATATCTTCTCATGTGACAACACTGAAGAAATTACACTTTACTACAATATAAAGTAGTGAGTATACAGCATGTACAACAGTGTAAATTTGCTGCCCCCTCAAAATAACTCAACACACAGCCATTCATGTCTAAACTGCTGTCAACAAAAGTGAGTACATCCCTAAGTGAAAATGTCCAAATTGGGCCCAATAAGCTATTTTCCCTCCCGGTGTCATGTGACTCGTTAGTGTTACAAGGTCTCAAGTGTGAATGGGGAGCAGGTGTGTTAAATTTGGTGTTCTCACTCTCTTATACTGGTCACTGGAAGTTCAACATGGCACCTCATGGCAAAGAACTCTCTGAGGATCTGAAAAAAAGAATTGTTGCCCTACATAAAGATGACCTAGGCTATATGAAGATTGCCAAGACCCTGAAACGGAGCTTCAGCACGGTGGTCAAGCAGTTTAACAGGACAGGTTCCACTCAGAACAGGCCTTGCAATGGTCCACCATGAGATACTGTAAGTGTGAATGCACACAGGTTCACTTTGAGGCTGGTTTCACACTAATTGGATGTCATTTCATAGCACAGATACAGGGATTGATTTACTAAAACAGGAGAGTGCAAAATCTGGTGCCGCTGTACATGGTCACCAATCAGTTCAATAAAGCTTTGACAAACAACCTGGAAGGCAGAGCTGCTCCAGTTTTGCACGGTCCAGTTTTAGTAAATCAACCCCACTGTCTTTTTCTAAGAGAAGCGATATTGGCAGGCCAGCCCTCTAAACAACTATCTGGTGTTTCTAAGCTGTTAAAGACCACCTGATATCCATCACTAAACTTTTTTTTTTTTAATCTTTGAGAATAAATAACTTCACATTTAAAAGTAAGCAGAGGTAAGGACTGGCTTGTTTAATATCTCTCTACTGCTTTTTAAGAATATGTAAATAGTTTAATGACCAAAGTCTAGAAAGGTGTACCTTAACCACTTTCCGTCTGCCCACCGTCAAATGAAGTCGAGGCGGGGAGGCTCTTGTTCTGGGACAACGTCGTATGACGTCGTCCCGGAAATCCCGCTCTTGTGCGCCGATCGCAGTTGCGCCGTGCTGCCAGGACACAACGCGACTCCGGTCTGTGTAAAGAGCCGTGGCCGCGGCTCTTTAACCATGTGATCGGCTGTGACCAATCACAGCCGGTCATATGTAAACAAGGAACTGACAGTGTGTGGCGAGGAGAGCCGATCAGCGGCATCTCCTCACAGGGGACATCTAGAGATGTAATCAGGGAACTGATCATCGGTGCCCTGATTACAATTACCGCCACCAGAGCCAGCAGTCAGTGCCCACAAGTGCCTGCCCATGCCAGCAATCAGTGCCCACAAGTGCCCACCAGATGCAGCAATCAGTGCCCACAAGTGCCACCAATCAGTGCCTATTAGTGATGCCAGTCAGTGCTGGCTATTCGTGCTGCCTATCAGTGCTGCCCATCAATTCCCATCAGTGCCCATAAATGCCACCCACCAATGCCTATCTGTGCCCACCAGTGCCACCTGTCAGTGCCCACCATTGCCACCCATCAGTGCTGCATATTAGTGCCTCCTCATCAGTGCCACCTCATCAGTGCCCATAAGTGCTGCCTCATCAGTGCAGCCTATCAGTGCCGCCTCATCGTCACACATCAGTGAAGGAGAAAAATTACTTATTTACAAAATTTACTGACAAAAACTAAGAAAAACTTTTTTTTAAAAAATTTTCGGTCTTATTATTTCTTAATTCTAATATGACTTGGAAGACTTGGAATCTGAGCTGTGGGTGCCTATCATTTGAAAATGAGCAATTAAAATTGAAATGCACCAGGTTTTTGCAGAAAATATAGGTCTAAAATTCAGTTTATTTTTCTTGAAGATAATGTCCTTCATGCTGTGAAGAATGTGATTCATATTGTTTTTTCTGAATTAGCGGTTAATAATAATAAAATACTTAAACTACAATCGAAAAGTAAAAATGCATAGTGTAATCTAAATATGAACTTCTGCATATGAACTTTTGCCATCAGGCTTCCTCTCTCTAAATTGGCCAACCCTATTCCTGAGCATCTGTGGACTGCGCAGTGTGGAAACACACAAAGCTGACTGCGGTGCATTGCGGTACCATTCATTTTTAATGGCACCCAAACACATCTTACCTGTGCATGACAATGCAGGTGTATTTCTGGGCACACAAATACACTGATGTGTGCCATGTGCATTGTGGTTCACTGCTTTACAGCATTTTGGTTTCCATGACCCAACACACGTGTGCAGTAAACAGTAATAGAGAAAATGGGGTTGATTTATTGAAGGCAAATTGTTTGTGCACCCGCAAGTGTAGTTACTCTAGATCTGAATGGAACATGCAAGGAAAATAAAAACAGCAATTTTGCTTGCACATGATTGGATAATAGAAATCAGCAGCGCTTCCCCCTTCAGATCTAGCATAACTGCACTTGCAGTGCACAGTATATTTGCCTTTAGTAAACCAACCTCACTGCCTAATGCAGTATTATATTGTGAAATATTTCTTATGACATGGCTATGTTTATAGGAAGTCGCATTTCCTCAGGCATGGTTGGCTGTTTTGGAAACAAATATTGTGAAAGGCGTTTTATGCAGACGTTTAAAAGTCTTTATTAAGATCCAGTTTTTAAGAGGCACACTTCATGGACTATGACAAGATCCATATTGTGATTTGAAGGCTACTTCATAATCTGAAGGTGAAGCATCTTTTCAGAAACTACTTGAGTAGGAATTCAGATGACTGTAATACACATCAGAGCTGTGTGTTTCTATACAAGAATGACAGTAAATAGCTCATGCACTCTAGTGTTCATTTCTAAGACCGCATTTGAAATTAGAAAATTACTGACCCATGGTAAATACAATGCTGCTATACAATATGAGAATCCTCCATCTTCCTTTTTGCTTCTTCATTCAAAAGCATTCATTTTGTTGACTAAATAAGGAGGGTTACCATTACCATGAATTGTACAAGGATAAAGATAAATAATAATACCTTGTTTTGAGCTACTGTCAGCCTGTAGCATGAATGGTTCTGAAACCAAAGAAAGTAAATGTCTGTATTGCCTTTGACATTTTCTCACCTGCTACTGAAAAGTGTTCCTTTTTTGTATTTTTTTTTCAATTCTTTAATTTAAAAAAATGGAGTAGGCTATCCTTTTACATATAAGTATATTAAGGACAAGTCTCAGAACAGAACCTAACTGCTTCTCTGTACTTTCTGTTACTCATGCATGTTCAATGAGTCTCCAATGACTAGCTGAATCTGTAAATTGACGAAGCATGTGGCATTAGTCAGGTGCAAATCATGCCTTTTAAGCTTGTGCCACATTGTAGAATATATATAATAGAATGTTTACAGTACTGCACCAATGCTTAAGCTCTGTTCACACCTATGCAGGTGTCACAGAGAGCATGTTTTTGTGCGAATTTAAGCATGTCTATGTCTCGCATTGTGAAAATTGCACAAAAAAGTGCATGGCACTTTTTAAAAATCATGCCGAACCGAACGCACGGTACTTTGTTTTGAAAGTGCATGTGTTAGCAAGATGCATGGGAGTGCCATTAAGAATTGATGGCCTGCTGCATGCCTGCGAAAATGCATGCATTTTTTCGCACATTCTCACAACGCACAAATGTGAACCTAATGATAATACAATAAATTGTTTTTATTTATCAACAAACAATCTATAAAGTGTTTAAACAGAAAAATATAAATTCAATTACTATTTGGTATGTCCCTTAAAACCAGTATCAATTCTGCTAGGTACATTTGTATACAGATTTTTTAAAGAAATTAAGCAGGAAGGTTTTTCCAAACATCTAGGAGAATTAACCAGAATTCTTCGGTGAACTTAGTCTGTCTCATTTGTTCCTATCTCCAAATGATCCCAGACTGAATCTATGATGTTAAGATTAGGGCTCCATGGGGGGCCATGTCATCTCTTCCAGTATTCCTTGTTCTTTTTTCCTTTGAACATAGTTCTTCATGGCTTTGGATATATGTTTGTGCTATTATCTTGCTACAAAATGTTTTTGGGATCAATCAGATGCCTTCCAAGTAGTACTGCATGATAGATAAAAATCTGCCTGTATGCTTCAGCATTGGCCAAATCCCCAATTTCCTGTGCTGAAATGTGTCTTCAAACTTTCAAGGAACCTCAGCAATACATCACTGTTGCCTGCAATACCTGCTTGTACCACTCTTCAGGCCTTCAATGAACAAACCATCTCCTGTTACAACCAGATATTTCAAATACTTCAGTATACCTGTTGCCATTTTTGTGCACACCAGTCCACGTGTTTTCATGCATAGGTGATTTGCTTGGCCCTGTTTACGCATTGCATATATGGCTTTTAAGCTGCAAGTCTTTCATGAAGACTTCTTCAGGCCAAACTTTTCCAGACTGTAGATAGGTTTTCCATGGTCTCACTGCTTTTTGGCAAGTTCTAATGAACATCTTCTGATTGTTGTTTTAAAGGCGAAGAGTGGATACACCAAATACTAATTTTATATAGGTTATTGAATGTTTATGCACTTTATAGATTGGAAATTATTAAAAACAATGTAGTATGTATTCTTTGTGAAAGCATCCACACTTTATAGCATTTTTGTTTAACTAGAATAATTACACTAGTCTTCAGTTATACTTGTATTTAATATCATTGGTTATAATGTGTTACTCACATTTAAAGGGGCAGCCAAATAAATTATACTCACATTAAACGCACTACAGAGGTGCCATACCAGTTTGTTTCTTCAATATTTAAAATCATGTCTAGGAAAATAATTTATGGTTATATTTTCATGATTCTCTGTTTGTTGTACTTGAGTACATAACTGCTGACTTGGACCAAATGAAAACTACTTATATGTTATAAGGATACTATAAAAAAAAGATTAACCATGGGTAAATATTACACCAGCCTGAAGTGGACCTTTAAAAAGGCTTATGCATATGAAACTTAAAACAGAAAAAACTCTGTGTTACCTAGAAGCAAGCAAATGCAATAGCAAATAAATGAAAAGAGAATAATGATGCTATACCATAACAAAGCTAAATTGATAGATAATAGTAATAACAGTGGGTGCAGATAATCAAGAGGCCTTGCAGCTAATTTTCCTCCAAGATGAGCTCTGATAGCTGAACAGACATTTTAAATTCTTTATTTTCAGATTTTAGGTCATGCAGGAATAAACAATCCAGTTAGAGAACACTGAAAATATTCAGCTATACAGCATAGCCCTCTAACATCACTCACATATGGAAGCTAGATAACAAACATCCAGATCACATAAGGACATAGTAATAGTGGTCAAAACTGGTTAAGCTCGACACCTTCATCCATGGATTTTCTGACAAGAGCTTTCAAATCTAGGTACATTACCCCCATATGCCATAATAATAACTTAATGAGGCTCTTCCCATATAACCATATCAACATTGGCAAAGAGAATGAAGAAAGAGAAAATAGAGATGCTAGTATACTGCCATGGTCTTGAAAATGGCCATGGAAGATCCAAAGAAAATGGCAAAACATCCTGGAGATATGGTATAGCGAAAGAGAAATCAAAAGTGAAATTGACAAGATCGGGAGCTTCTTTCCAGATGTAGTCCCATTGCAGAGTCATTACTACAGCTTTTAACTCTGCATACTGACTGGACCCTCCAATTGTGGATTCCTGCAGTTAGTTCGTATTGCTATTAGTATGGCCATTACGTGTATCACCCAATATTGTTACTTGAATGAGCCAATATAAGTTCTTTATGTAAAACCAATAAACATATTGAATGAAAAATATTCATTTAAAGAAACCTGATGTTTACTTCTAAAACAAACTAACATTTTTTAAATGTAAGTGAGAGAAAATCACCAAACTATAAAACATACATATTATCATTAGGGATGAGGTGGTATTGCCGCCTGGAAAAAAGTCCTGAGTTCAATTTCCACCAAAGACCTGCTTTTACATCTTGCAGTAATGACTCATTTAATCTCCACTGCTACACCCTGTGAGTCTCGGCATGAAGTATGATATCTAAACAAACTGATGAGTGATCAGACAATGTGCATGTAGCTATCGAAGCTGCTTGCACCTTGGGTAGGTCAGAACGTTTAATCAAAAAATTGTCTATTCTACAGTAAGGAGCAGGCACCATACATCCACAAGTTGTCCATTGTGCAGGATTTAAAACATCGCAGAAAGGTGTGAGACAGCACAAAGAACATTCAACAAGGGTGGTAGTACAATAAAATCCCTCCTGTTATCAGCAGCCCTTCTACAAATGTGGAATGTTCTGCAATACAATATTTTAGGTGACTTGGTCTGAGTTAGGGCCTTAAATGTTAACCATGGTCACCAACTCACCCTCTAGTATGCCTTTTATAAACAGGTAGCATCCCTCACTATCCGTCCTCTGGTCTCAAAGTATCCAATTTATTGTGCATGATAGAAATATGCTCACCCTCCTAGGATTTGAATCTCAAGAAGTGCTATGGTAAGCAGCTGAAACTACATTTTTTGGGCACAGATAGTGCACTGCCAATGTGCAGTATGTATGCACTATTTTATTAAAGACAATTAAGTATTGCGCTCACATCTTATCTAATACAAAGCAGACAATAGCCAAGTTCAAGAAAGAATCTCTCCCCCCACCTTGGCAAGCAGTTGGCGGTCCAGTCAGCTTTTAGATTGTTTTACTATTTGCTGCAAACATTGGGATTGATTTACTAAAACTAGAGAGTGCAAAATATGGTGCAGCTGTGCATGGTAGCCAATCAGCTTCTAACTTTAGCTTGTTCCATTAAGCTTTGACAAAGAAAAATGGAATCTGATTGGTTTCTATGCAGAACTGCATCAGATTTTGCACTCTCCAGTTTTAGTAAATGAACCTCACTGTTTTTCCACCTCAGGTGGCAACTTGCACCCTACATGTTCAGGTTTCCACCACTGCGTGTAAAAATTAAGAGCAGAAAGAAGAATAAAGAATAGTATGTATCAGTATTTCTCAGGACAAAAATATTTACAACTGAATGTTAGATATCAGAGAAGGTTTTCACAGAAATTTTATAACTGATTTCCGAATGAAAAAACAAAAAGGTTACTGTTGGAACAGTCATATAGGTCTTGTGTTGCAAAGTGCGTAGAATTCATGCAGGACTGTCAAACACTTTTAATTCAAAAAGCATACGTTGCCTTTTTTGCATGCCTCTAGGAAGAAGAAGAAATCTTATTGTCACTTAGAGTGCAAAAGTAATGGTTTAGTCAATCACTTTGAATAAAGTCTTTAGCCTTTCAATCAACTCACTATCTCCTTTACTCTTCTGTAGCATTGTCAAGTAGACACTGTTAGTTACAAGAAAATGTGCCAAATAAATGTAGAGCACACGTACATTTTTTTTTTTTTTTACCAAGATCACAAGTCAAAATGCATAGATTTCAAGTGCTATTTTAGTTTGGAGGGAAGTGCCCTAGGAAGATATCAGTAGAGCACATGCATGCAGGAGTTTGGGATACATCAGTTCACTGCAGTGCCTTTGCACAGAATCTGATCCTGAATCCCGAATAAAGGCAGGTATTAAAAGGTGTTTTTCAAGTGCCTAAACTGCATGGGAATGCATACTGACTTGAAGAAGAGCCCTAAAAGATTCAAATTGTTATGATAGATGTTAATTGGAAATATTGAATGTTCAATATCCATATGCATGAATTAGACAAGTATAATTTTTCTCTACATAAAACATAAATTCCTAATTGCCCTCGTGCGTGATAGAGAATGCAGATGCAGAGCGTGTGCTAGAAATCCATCTATAGATCATCAGAAGATTTTTTTTTTTGCTGGTGTGTATTGTTTATCTTAATAAATCAAAGCAAAATGATTCCAGCTCTTGAAATGACCTACCACAGCTAATACCCATAACTCGATTTGTAATTCTGTTTCATGCCGTGACACACACTTGCTTATTTATGAGTAGAATGCGCTGAGCTGCATTACAGTATACACATAACTAATAACTAATTAGTGGATGTCAAGAGCTTAACAAAAAAAGTGTCTATAAATATGTAAGCTTGAGGTTGTTAGTATAGATGGGATAAATGGGGGCACAGGGAGACAAGCTGTCAGAGTCAAGTAAATAAAACCCTTTGAGATGCCTTTTCAAGATTCCTAGAAGCCAAAAGGCAGCATATTTTAAATTATGTAGTGTGATTTCTTTTTTTTTTTTCTTCATCTGTTTCATATCTCTCACCACCACTAATAAGCGAGAACTGGTGATGTTTTCTCTCCATCTTCCCAACCATTGTCTCTGTGTTTTATTAGCAGGAGTCTAACTATGAAGTCCAGTATCCATGATCATTATCTGTACAGAGGGTCAACGCTGCTTTTAATTTTCTACAGATGTGTGTATTTCTGATTTCACATTTCTTATGTGCTGGACAGAAAATCCAATGAAACACTTAAAGCTTCAAAATAAATCACACTCAAAGTCCACTCAAATGTCAAGATTACAGTAAATGTAATAGTCACACACATTGTGATAAAATTTAAAATACTAGCACCCTCTCTTCTGCCCCAACATGTTATATTTGTCATTGATAAGGTGAGCACAGACATAGCACAAAATAAAAAAAACATGAAGCTTCGGTCTTCTATCTTTGTTTACTCCAATCAGGGCCCTTCTTTGGGTATCCATGGCACTACCAGGATTAGAGGGTCCCCGGTGGCAATGACAGACCTGGTTGGCGGACTTTGGCCTGGTACACACTATAGACTTTTTTTTTCGTCCAACCCAGTGGGCTGAACAGAAAAAAACAAAAACTTACAGGTCAGTGTACTGACACAAATGATGCTAGTACAGCATCTCCCCTGTTGCACTATTGTGTTCTGACGGGGATGCTGATCAGATGCTGTTTTTCCAACATGCCCATTCGACAGATGACGGTCATTGAGTTTTACACACAGGCCGAAAGTTGTCCGGTTCCTGCTGAACTGACTGTTTTCAGCTGATTTTTGGCCTATGTTTACCCGTATATTGCTTCACCATAATAGGATAAAGGGGAATGTCAGTTTGGTCACATTTTACCGGAGTGGGGCAATAAACTGGTCCCGTGAGAAAACCAGTAAGTGCAAATAGAAACAATGGAGAAATTAAACTTTGCAGCATGTTGGAGTTCACAAATGATCCCCAACTGACACCCCATAGTACAGCATCTCTGAGGACTTTCTATTGCATTTTGGGATAAAGTGTTCTGAAAAATCAAACCTGAAGAGTCATTACTTAAATGCTGCACACCCACTGAGCAGATGACCTGAACTACCAGTATTGCCTGTAGGCTCCCTAGTGCTGATCTTTTTATAATTTTCTGACTTTACATGCCTTGTTCTGCGCTGTGTCTTTGAGCGTATGTTGCAATTTATATATCATCAGGACTTTGCTTTGCCCAGTAATCAGATAACTGGCAGGGGGTCTTTAAAGAAGCAGCAGGGGTGGTGTAAAAACACAGATGTACAGAATGGATGAAGCAGATTCAATGAGATCTTGCATTGCATGTCATCAGGTACAACTTAAATTCTAGCAAGGAGAACAGTGAGCAACACAGTAATAACATCGCCAAATCCTGTGAAAGTAGCAGTCAGAGTCACAGTGCAGTACATGGAACTCTGCAGATATACAGCTATGAGGGTCAAGGCACAGAAAGGGTACAATTAATTTTCAAGAGGATTTCAAGATAAAAAGTAAATCCTTCAGGGTACTGCTTAGGCATAGTTATTATTTCTAGATGTGCCTTGTACAATAGCAAATCTTCACTTTTTTCTCCTGGTCCATTTCAAATAAACAGCTCAACACATACTCAGGGGAACAGTGTCCACAACATGTGACAGGCTTAGCAGTGTAACACACATTTTTGTGTTATGCTTCCAATAATTTGTTCTCGTAATGATATGTTCGGTTGCAGGGATAATTATGCATTTTGTGCTGCACATAGTTTTCTTAATGTTCAAGTAACCTCACTGAGCCTACTGGGTTCATGTAAGGAATTCCTAGTTGGTGATGCTTGGTGTTCTGCTCTGGAGTTCTACAATGGATTTCCTGCAGGTTAATGGCAACAAGCAAAAATGCAAAAGAAGATTTGAACACCGGCAAAACTGTTTACCGCGTTGAATACGTATTTTTCCTAAACCAGTACAATGTTGTAGGAAAATGTAAGGGTGAACTTGAGAATGGACTGTTCCTAAAAGATAGTGCTGCTATATATATATATATATATATATATATATATATAAAACACACAGGGGTTGATTTACTAAAAAATCTGGTGCAGCTGTGCATAGGAACCAATCATCTTCCAGGTTTTCTTGTCAAAGCTTAATTGAAAAAGCTGAAGTTAGAAGCTGATTGGCTACCATGCACAGCTGTACCAGATTTTGCACTCTCCAGTTTCAGTAAATCAACCCCATAGTCTCTACAATTAAGTTCCAGCTGGGATGAAATACATCAGAGAAGAAGGGGCCTGGTCTGATGGAAGATACTCTTCATGAACTTGAGGTTGTAAAGTCATCCATGTTGCAATAACGTCTTTTTGAGGAGAATAGGGGAAAAGGGTTCATCTTTAGCTGTGCCTACTTCATTTGCATTGGGTGATGTCACACATTGGGGGACAAATATTTATACTGAAGGGGAGGAGAGGGGAGGAGGTTGTGCATGAAATTATAATTGTAATGTAAGAGGCTGGCAGCAGTTGGCTAAACTGTTGGTGTACTGTTCTCAGAGGTGAGCTGTATGAGTGGGGCAGCTAGTATGCAACTACCAGCTGCACAGCCATTAGTGGGTAAACAGGAGAACTCTAGATAAGAGATTTTGCTAACTGCTGTATGGTGTGCATGTGAGAAGAATCCTAAAGGATGCAGGATGTATGGTTGTGGATTCTGGAAGATGCTGTGTGTGTATGGCTTGGAATGTGAAGATACAGGGTGTGTTATGGGATAATTCTAGAGAAAGCAGAAAGTATGATGAGGGAATTTAGAGTAGGCAGGGCATATGGGGGGGGGGGGCTCTAGAGGATGCAGTTTGTATCAAGGTGAGTCTAAAGGATGGGGGTGTATCTAGGAGAACCGGGTACCACCACCTAGAGGGTGGCTTGGTGTGACCACCACCAAAATGCAAAGTGGAAGGGGTGTGCCAGGTGCTGGAGTGCTCTCTATATTCCAGGTAACCATTCCGATATATGACTTTAAACTGTTTAGCTTTGTGACCACAGTTCAGCTTTATACAGAAAATTAACTCTAGATGCTGTGCCTAATACAGTGGTCAAAACACTAGTCACCAGTGTTGCATGTGGTTACTGTGCAGCTAATCTTTTCTCCATGACTGACTTACCATGCATTGTGATAGTGTGTCCTTGTGTGGGGATGTTCATTGTGATAGAGGCAGGGTTTTGGTTCGTCATGTCAGAGCCTCCAGAAAGGAGAACAGTAAGCTGCACAATAGTGTCATTACCAAATCCAACTCCAAGTCTTCTGAGACTAGCAGTCAGAAGCAGCAGTGCCTTTTATCTCAAATAGCAGAAATATAGCTGTGAGGTGTGGCACCCTCATATAACAGGAAGTACACTACAATGTTCCAGGAAAAATTCAATACAAAATGTAAAGTATCTCCACTTGATGGGTTGGGGGGTTGGGGGAGATATGGTTGTGGGCTACTTAGTTTGGCAAATGCTGTTTGTCTTATTATTTGACAAGCTTGTTAGTAATTACAGGTTAATTGGAACAGAATAATTTTTCCTTATTTCTCCTAGAACTACTTCTTCTTTCTGAAATGAAATAGTGTATAATGAGAAATGGTGACTTGTAAAGTGTAGTTAAAGTGGGACTATACCCACCTTGAATCCAGGGAGGCACCATCCCCCCTGGGCGGCTGGCTTTGGGGTCCCAATTGCTGGCCACTTTCATTGGCCGGGCAGAGATGATGTCACTCCTGGGCGTGTCAAACATATGCAGTGTGCTGCATTTGTGCACCTTACTGTACAGGGGATGGGGAGGAGGAGGTGGGAGATTGTATGGAAAGCAGGTAATCAATTAGATGTTGGGTAGTTGCTGTTTATTACTACACTTTGCTTTTTTAATCTTATTTCATAAACTGTTTTGACAGTAGGACAGAATAAGTTACATTCCCGTGCATAGGGCAAAATGAAGGACACACTGGCAGTTCTGTGCTGCTCTTCATAAACACCAGTGCACTGACACAGATGTGATCCAAAAGTGTTTTCTGAAACATGAAGGATGCTACTGTGGCCACTTATACTGGTGCTGTTGGATATAATCAATGCCAATGACACCAATGTTGAGGATTAATTATACTGCCAATAAGACCAATGCGGGGGCTTAATTTGCCCCACCAAACAATCCATACATCATGAAGTGACACCTTTTTAACCACATCTTGCTTTTTCTTCTTTTTTCAAGGTGTCCCTCTTAACTACACATGCATGTCTTGGTGCCTTTTACCTGAAATCTGTATAATTTGTCTTTATAACTTGATTGTCGGCCCCTTGTTCCAAAAATCTGTGACTAAGGCCAGCTTTACATGGGTGTAATAATTTACTGATGTTTATACTCAAGATGTTGTTGACAGAAAGATCCAGAGTAAACACGTATATGCATGTAAAGTGTATAGAAATAAAGTTCTTCTTCATTTCCAGTGTTGTAATATACTCATTTATGCTCGCATAAACATGCTTATAGGTAAGTAAGCATGCATATGAGCACAAATTGCTGCATTCAAATTTAATATTTTTTTAAATTTTTGTTTTATGGCTCTGTACGCATCGCTGTATTATTGATATTTTCTCAGATGTGTGCACTGGGGTTGATTTAATAAAACTGGAGAGTGCAAAATCTGGTGCAGCTCTGCATGGTAGCCAATAACTTCAGCTTGTTCAATTAAAGTGGATGTAAACCCGATTCATGAAATTTGAGCTGGGCACATACAGTATATCTGTAGTGTTTTGTTATCTCTCTTCAAAGCACTGTGTCCCGCAGCTGTCTTTTGCTCAGTAGCTCTGTTATCAGCCTGGTAAGTTCTCACACATTCTCCGAGACAGGAGATAGAAGTGTGTGTCGGGGAGGTTGTTATAAATAGTTTAGCACACTGCTAGTTGTCTAAGAGCAGAGCTATGCATATTGCTTTCTTCCTTTGCCTATGAGGAGAGGGGGTGTGTGCCTTTCCTCCAATCAGCTGTCTTGGCTGTATGGCAGTGATCCGCTCCTAGAGGTAACCAGGAAGAGAAAAATATTAAGATGATCTGCACTTTCTAAACAGTATATACAGATGAAGACAACAGAAATACATGTAAAACCTATATAGGGAGATTTGTTATATCTCTGTGTATCATCTGAGGCTCTTCACTTTACTGCGTTTACATCCACTTTAAGCTTTGATAAAAAAAAAAAAAGAAATCTGGAAGCTGACTGGTTTCTATGCACAGCTGCACCACATTTTGCACTCTCCAGTGTTAGTAAATGAACCCCATTGTTCCTTAGACAGCAATGTATCTGATTTTCTAATTTCAAATCCGTGAAAAATGTGACGTTTTCTATTCCCATGTGCAAAAGGCCTAATTGTTTAAGGGTGTGGTAAATTGGAGTATAGCTACACGTTTTATTTAAATTTGGATTTCGTTTTCAAAACCTGGCAACTTTGAGCCAGGGGTTCTCATATCTGATACAAACTTGTGGAAACCTGAAACATGCAGTTTAGTCATTACAATTTGTAAAGTGTTATGTAGTAATAGGTATATGAAGTGTTCTTGTTGTGCAATACAGTTACCACCTGGGATTGGGCTTTGTTCATTAGCCTACAGGGTAATTAGGGAACTCGCAATGTTAAATGTGTTAAAATATGGTGGCAGTCTTGTACACTTCTGTAACTTGACTGTAGTCTCCAGTGTTCTTCTGTAACTTCAATGCATTCTCTAACATTCTTCTGTAACATGACAGCCATCTCTAAAAGCTACTTGTAACATGCATCTCTTTGTAACATGATCGGCTTTGTGGATTCTCTTAGATCTTGTCAGGCTTCTCATGTAGCATGGCAGTCTTTTGTGACATAATGGTTTTCTTGTAATGTGACATTCATGTGAATAATAACTCTTTTCAGATTGTATGAAGCCAAAATCTAGACAGATCTAAAAGACACAGATTAATGCAGCTCTGTATTCATAAATACATAATTAAATGGTTTTTTTTAAATACACACAGTGTAAGTACCTCAGTTTGACCTTGCATTACCTGTACTGCAGAGCTGGAGTGTTAAAAAGTTGCAACATAAGGAACCAATCAACCAATGTTCTTAACTGAAAGAAAAAGCAGAGTGACAGAGAGATGAGCTCATCACTCTGCTGCTTCTCCTAAAACGATCCGGTTATATGCTGAAGGGGGTCCTGGAAACCTGGACTCAGTACAAATGATTGACAATATTCGACTGCGTCAGAAAAAAGTGCTACACCTTTTGCCCTTAGCAGTGTCTCTGTGCTGTGTCCTGATCTCTAAGGTACTTCATTTTTGGCACTGCCAAGTCACTGGTAAATACCTACAGTAGGTTTCATAAATGCCTGACAAGTTTGTTTTTCAGTGCCCAGTGTATCCATACACAAGACACATTGTGAAACCTCCATCCAGATAGCTATACAATGACATAAGGCTCGGTAGCCATCTTACACTAAAGGAAATTCAATTAGAAGTTGCAAGAAAATACACCTATCAGCCTGAGTTTTTCCACTTTCATTTGCAGTCTTTAGTGTTGTAGAGAAGACCATTGTTAGCCACATAATGACTCTTGTGGGATGAGGAAAGACACGTTAAAGCATGCAATTACTCTGTAAAAGGTTTCTCTGACAGAATAGTTAATGGAATGATGCTTGTGTCTTCTTTTTCAGTGCTTCTAGTTTCCAGGGTAACTTGCTAATAATACTATAATGATATTTGTGTGATAAGTAGGACCCCTAACATTGTAGTACTCCAGGTGTGTCAAGCTAGGGAAATTGTTGGTACTGCCCAATGCGACCATTCATTTTATTTTCACCTTTCTTTGTCAGGATTGCATCTGATTGGTTGACCAGCCACTCATTTTTTTCAATAGCTATATGGATAGATATGTACAAATTGTGCAGGCATGCATGTTTACAGAATGAAAAGATCAAAATCCGTTTTATCTCCTGGAATTGGTTGAGGATTGAGAAATCACTCTAATATGATTGGCCAAAGATCCTTGATTTGTGCTCCTGCATCTTAATCCCCCCCCCTTCCTAACTCAATTAAATGGAAATATTTATTTGTTACTGACATCTACAAAAACCATTGCTAAGCCTGTAAGAAACCGTTCACACAAATTGAAGAAATTAGGCGACACACGACTCTTTTATTAACAAGAAACTCACCAGTTATGTTGTGGATACTCCAATGTCTTTCCCACTGCTCCCTTTTCTCTCCCTCTCCTTTCTTTCCTCTCCTGCTCCTTCTGTACTTATTTGGAATTCTCTATCTTTACGTAACCTGCCCTCTGTTCTTCCCTTAACAGGCTATACTGGCCATGTCTCCTGTCATCTCCCATTTGTTAGGTCTTTCCAATAGATCTCTTTTCTATCAGGTGAATATTTGGTAGATAGCTTGGATGCTAGAATCCTGATGCATTTGATCAGGGCAATCTTTAGACTGTGACCAGTGGTACTGTCCTTGGCTCCTTTCCTCTTTTAATAATGGAAACATGTGGTTTGGCATCTTATATCTTTAGTGTTTGACAGATGAGTGTCAACTGCATAAATATGTGAATCTCTGTAACTTTACTGCAGTGTATTCATAACAGTTTAATAAAAAAATGGTTCAACTTTAGACAGAACAATAATTAATAAATGCATAGTTAGGATTTGAGTTTTTTGGAATCCATTTAAAGAAGTACAGTATTGATATACAAAATCATTAGGGATGTTTGTCCTGTGTTTTATGTTTTGCTGTTTAAGTCTAGATTAACCACATGCCCCACACACATATACTGCGGCAGGATGGCTGCTCTGTGCCAGACCACGTACTAGTACATGACCTGACACGGGTCAGGGGCGCACGCGCTGCCGGCGACCCACTTTGGCTGTGATTGGTCACAACGGGAGCCAATCAGTGGGTCATTCAGGAGACAGGCAGAATGGCAGTCTGCTTTTGTAAACAAGACAGCCGTTATGTGAGAGGGGAATGTACTGAACCTCTGTTTCTGCTAAGCCGAAACATGGATCTTTACCTTCCCCCAGGCAAAGCACCTCCCCCCAAGTTAGCAAGCACTCCCCAGGAACTCATTTAACACAGTGATCACTCTTGCTGTTAACCCGTTCCCAGCCAGTGTCACTAGTACAGTGACAGTGCACATTTTTAGCACTGATCACTGTAATAATGTCACTGGTTCCCAAAAGTGTCAGCTGGGGGTCTGATTTGTCCGCCACAATATTGCAGTCCCCCTATAAGTCGCTGATCGCTGCAGTTACTAGTATAAAAATAAAGAAAAATATCCCATAGTTTGTAGGCGCTATAACTTATACGCTTATTGGTATTCTTTTTACCAAAAATATGTAGCAGAATACATATTGGCCTAAATTTATGAAGAAATTTGTTTTTTTTTACATTTTTTTTTATTGGATATGTTTTATAGCAGAAAGTAAAAAATATTGTTTGGTTTTTTTTCAAAATTGTTGATCTTTTTTTGCAAAAAATAAAAACCGCAGAGGTGATCAAATACCACCAAAAGAAAGCTATATTTGTGGGGAAAAAAAGAACAAACATTTTATGTGGGCACATCATTGCATGGCCGCGCAATTGTCAGTTAAAGTATCGCAAAAAAAAATGCCTGGTTATGAAGGGGAGTAAACCTGGAGCTGAAGTGGTTAACACTTATGCGTTTTCATTTTCATGCACTTTCATGGGTTGGCTACAAATCCTGTCTTTTTTTTTTTTAACCATTTATCTCTGATTGGGAAGATTTATCTTCACTTCCCCTCCCAAAAGCCAGAACAGGAAGTGAAAGGAAAACCCTCCAAAATTTAGGAAGTTCTGGTTATCACAAGGGCCACCGACTTATGACAGTTGCAAACTTTGATGCTATGATTATCTTCCTTCTAACAACAAACAAAATGTAAAAGAGCAGTACAGTGTTACTATGGTGTCACTGAACTACTCAGATAAAAGTATGTAAAAAAGGAAAAATGAATAAAAAAAAAATTAGAACATTAAAAAAAGGTTTTAAAAAAATTGAAAAAACAAAAATTAATTTTTTAACATACTGTCACCAGTCAGTGACCCTGATCAGTGTCACATCAGTCATATGATGATGCTGTACTGTACTGGTGACAGTATGCAAAAAAAAAAAAGTTGTGAAATTTTTTTTTATACAATTTCTTAATTTTCAACAAAAAAAAAAGAAGTGTCAAAAAAGCTCAACCTGCTTCTTACTAAATGCCTCAGACTTTACTTTTCTAAAAAGGAGTCGTGGTGGTGGTGGTGGTGGTGGTGGGGGGTTGTACTGTTATAGCATTATTATGATGAAATTAGATTTTATTGGAAATGTTTTATGACAGAAAGTAGAAAATATTGTTTTTTTTAATCTGTCTTTTATCTTTATATCATAAAAAAAATAAAAAAACACCCAGTGGTGATCAAATACCACCAAAAGAAAGCTTTATTTGTGTAAAAAGAAAAACCCTTACAGTATTGCAAATTGCCAGTTAAAGTAGCGCAGTGCTGAATAGCAAAAAAATGCCCTGGTCATGAAGGGGGTAAAACCTATCAGAGCTCACATGGTTAATATGATGCTGTGTTTGTCCCCGGTTTATCTCCATGGTCATCCTGGAGCTATTAATCATTGGAAAGCAAATGCATATATTTTGTGTAGAGAAACTGTCAAAAACATTAGTCATCTCCGCACAATCGCTGTTTTTTTGTTGTTGCTCTATGCACTTTCTTTTACCTTTTTATGATTATGTAGAAAATAAAGTAGCAAAAACGTACCGTATTTTTCGCACCCCATAAGACACACTTTTTCCCCCCCAAAAAGTGGGGGAAAGTCTCCCTGCGGCTTATGGTGCGAATCCTGCAAACCCCCCCCCCCTCGTCGCTGCCGGGAGCTTGCATTACACTGCGGGCTCCCGGACACCATAGAGCGCTGCTCTGATCTCACACAGTGAAAAGACAGAGCAGCTGCAGTACTTCATTTGGCCACTGGGGCTTCATTCAGCCCCAGTGGCCAAATGAAGTACTGTGGCGGCTGGAGCTGCTTCTTTCTGAATGGGATCTGGCTGCAGAGTGGAGCTCCACTATGCGCAGGGTGATGACATCATCACAGCGCAGTGGTGGCGGGAGATATGAATCTTCCTCTCAGCTCTGTCAGGCTGCATTTCATGGACACAGGTATGTGCTGTATTTCATGGATCTGGTGTATTGTGCTGTATTTCATGGATCTGGTATATGGCTGTATTTCATGGATCTGTATTGTGCTGTATTTCATGGATCTGCTATATGACTGTATTTCATGGATCTGTATTGTGCTGTATTTCCTGGATCTGTATTGTGCTGTATTTCATGGATCTGGTATATGGCTGTACTGGTAAATATTTTAGTACACCATTTGGTTCAGAATATTTTTTTTCTTGTTTTCTTCCTCTAAAACCTAGGTGCGTCTTATGGTGCGAAAAATACGGTATCTTAGGAAAATGTACCTAAGTGGTGTCTTGTACAACATTAATATGTAATAGTCTGTTTCTCAACCAATGAATTATGACAAACCAGTTTTTTATTTTGGCTTTTGTCATGTGCATATAAGTCAGGCTGGGACTATGCCCTACATAAAGCATTAGATGCTTGACCATTTTGCTAATAATACATTAGATTAGGAATGAGCTCAGGCATGTTCACATCTTAGTCTGAAACCACATGAGTGATCCCTCCCGGAAGCAATTATAAGTGGCCAAGGAATTCCCCACCCTGCAGTATACACAACCCTAGTATGGGTGCAACTGTAAGGAGGGTAATGCCTCAGCCCCTTCTGATTGCCACAGTACAGATGACAGATTCCTCAGGTGAGTTAACACTAGGATCAGAAAATGTCTGACTTCATCCCTAATTAAAATCCCATAATAAAGTGTGCTCAGTTCTAATGCAACTAAAGCAAGTTTTCTCGAGATCTGGATATATAGTGACCACAGTGTTTCCAAATCTCACTATACTTTTTTTTTTCTTGAATCAAAAA
>BLSH010102277.1:1499584-1510802 GCA_018402905.1 Glandirana rugosa
GGAATACTTGTAGACCCCTTTCGTTGTATCGGGGGCAACTCCGGGGGAGGATATGGTTTGTCTTACTTTACGACTTTATTGTAGATAGTGAGAGGACCAAACTAGTTTACGGACTGCCAATATTTGTTTAGGGCGAACCAGTCCCACTTGTATGATTAGGTTTAAATCAGAACGTCGTTCATAAAAACTGTAATAAAACTCTAGGTCCATAAAATAAAATGAAAGTAAAAGTTACTATTACCATTTATCTTGTTTGTCTCTCCCACTAACTGTCCCCAAGATTAGGGAGAGATGAGATAGGTTTCGATTTTTTTTTCAAAGGGGGAATCAATATAAAATTTCACAATGAATTGTGTTGTCATTTTAGTAAGATATGTCAACACAAGTTTTAATAAGTTGGGGGTTACGACATTTGCATTTGATCAAACCAGGAGAGTGATAGATGTTATTTCAGCATTTCATTCTGTTTGGTATAGGAGGGGGCCTCAACGGGGGCTATGTTGCTTTCCCCAGATGTTCATAAGGCTTTCAATACACTGTCCTGGGATTATCTTTTTCATGTCTTGTCACGGTACGATTTTGGACCATGATTCCTGTCAACCCTTTAGGTATTATACAGCTCTCTGATGGCATCCATAATGGTAAAAGGATATTCGTCCAACCCGCTTAATATCCACAGAGAAACTTGTCAGCACTGCCCTCTATCCCCACTGCTATTTGTCTTAGCCCTAGAACCTCTAGCTATAAAAATCCGCAATTGCACAGATGTGAAGAGGGTTGAGTGCAGAGATGGAGAGCATAAGTGTGCCCTCTTCGCGGACAATATATTGATGCTAATCTCATCCCCCATCACCACCCTTCCAAATCTATATGCCATACTTAATCCATTTGCGATAATATCAGGTTTGAAAATAAATCAGGACAAGTCCCAGGCTTTGAACCTATCCCTACCAGAGAAAACAGTTGCGACCATCAAGCAGTCCTATAGGTTTCATTGGCAAACTGAGATTCTCCCCCTTGCACACCCTTTATTCTCGAAACTACCCAAAGCTATATAAACGCTTGTCAGAAGATATGTCTGAGAGGCGACTTCACCCTCCATCATGGTTTGGCAGACTACACTCCCTGAAGATAAATGTCCTTCAAATTCTTGCTCATTTCGGCTGATAGCCCATATCATGTGACTCTCGTCTAAGGAACGGCCACCAATTTGGTGCCCTTCCTTATCATTCTCACTTGGGAATATGGGAAAGACTCTTTAAAGCTCATAAATTTAAATCTCATAACCTTTTGGCCCCTTTGCTCTGAAATAGAGAGTTCACCCTGGGCCTCTCTCTTCAAGAATGTGCATGGTGGACAAACAAGGGTTTCCTGCGTATACCTGATCTTTGTGACCATAGGGGTATCTTATCAAAACAAGTCTTGTCAGAGAAATACCAGCTGCCAGTGTTCGGACACTATCAATATGCTTGGATAGCTCATTATTTTAGTTCTTTGGCTTGCACCTCTGATATTGTTTCTATGACTTGAATGGAATATTTATATCACAAGTATGATAAAATCAAAGGCCAAATCTCAGAGATTTATGTTGTTTTAACGCAAAATTCAGCTAAACTAGGGTATATGAATAAATGGGAACAGGACCTCAATGAAACTCTTGAGCTAGATGAATGGCATTCAATAGCTCAGGAAGCCTCAAGGTCACTCACTAATACTTCCATTATTAGGGCAAATTATGAAGTGTTACTAAGATAGTTAGGCTGGCAAAACATGTCATAGGAGTGTGTCCACTATAGGTTGTGGTCAAGAGGGGACTATGATTCATATCTGGTGCCAGTGCCCCAAGGTGAGATGCTTTTGGATCAGAGTGTACAACTTTATATATACCACTGCCCAAGTTAATGTGATTAAGTCTCTGAAGCACACTCTACTGGGATGCATGGTGGAAGCCCCAAGACATCAGAGGAAACTCATTACTTTTATTTTTGTATCTGCAAAAATCGCTATAACCAGGTCAGCCGTTATACCCTTTGAACAGTTTAAATATAAACTTTCCTGGATTATGATAAATGAGCATTTATCAGCTATTTTAAACGATAAAATGAAACTATTTGAAAAAATATGGGATAACCAATGACCCCCAGACCATACCTGATTAGATTGCATTCTGGTTGGGAGGACTGGAGCGCGGAGTCCCCCCCCCCCTTTCTCTCTTTGTAGCACCCCTCTTTCCCTGGCCTCCTGGCCTGCCACTTATGTTTTGCTGTTTCTATTTATAGACAAGTTTGGCAGCAGGTTTGTCCTTGTGTTTCAGAGGGTGTATCCGTCCTCTAGGGAGGCCGACTGATACTGAGATTATGTGAAGGGAAACACAGGAACAAATGTGAGCATTTAGTCAGGTTAAAATGTATATTACTACCATATTCTCATATAACACCTGAACTATATGAATTTCAGGCCAAAGGAGATTAAAAACAAGCTTGTGCTTCAAGTTGGGGTAGTAGATATGGAAAAGGTATCTTGTATACTAGTTTGGGTATTTGGTATATGCCACCAGCATTTTTTTTTGCCTACAGTTACCTAGATTTTACCAATTTTTTGTTTCAGTTTTCGAATTTCTGTATTTTCCAAGGTGGAGGCTCTGCTTCCTTTGTAATATTGCTTGCTTTTGGATTACTTATTGCGAATTGTAATTCCTTTACATTTTCTTCTTTATTCATTATTGTGAAAACCTTTAATAAAAATGAATGAAAACGAAAATTCCTAATTTTGGGTTGTCCCCAGAAAAGTATTAGAAGGGCAAATCTTCATTCTCCAATGGGGACACCTGGGGGTCCCCAAGGAAATATTTTAATTTGCAGGGATTTCCTCACACTTCCAGTTTTGCTATGGGACAGAAAGTGAAGGGAAATCTCTGCAACGGGAAACAGATGGTGAAAAAAAAAAAAAAACCTAACAGGGGTTATAACTCTCCCTTGCTCTATCTAAGATGATATCTATATTTATAGTTCTACTTTAAACTATAGATCCAATTATCTGTGAGCAGTTTTAAGAAGGTTGATGCAAGTACCTGACCCTAACATTCATAAAGAGCATAACATGGGGAAGAAGGAGATTTATCAAACCAAACTTAGATACAATGTTATAAATTAATACAAAGTATAACTATAGATGCTTACAAATCATGAGTGCTTTTTTCTACAATTAAATAAATTATTTATAAGTGTAGTATACAACAAGGAGTGCATTCTTAGGCATGCAGTGATTGCTAAGCTCCATTGGAGTAATTTGTATGCCAGGACCATGTTGGATTCAAAAAAACATTTAATATATGTGCTCAGAAAAAGATTGAAAATATGCAGAATAAAGTGGTGTGGTTTGTGACATTTCTAGCAATTTATATTGCTGAAAAATGTTGATTACTTGTTTTAGATACAAACTCACTAAGAAATAACATTTCAGGTAGATAGATGAAGGGAATGGATGATAAACTGCACATTGGGGGCAGCAGAAATGGGACTTTAACACTCAGAAATTGATCTTTTGCTTCAATAAACAAGGCAGATAATGTATAGAAAGATATCTTCCTGTGGACTCGTAATGAATGCCACATTTACAGATGATTAATAGATTCTCAGAGTGAGTATGTGTATATGTATGTATTTGTGTGTGTGTGTTTATATATAGAATCTCACAAAAGTGAGTACACCCCTCACATTTTTGTAAATATTTTATTCTATCTTTTCATGTGACAACACTGAAGAAATGACACTTTGCTACAATGTAAAGTAGTGAGTGTACAACTTGTGTAGCAGTGTAAATTTCCTGCCCCCTCAAAATAACTCAATACACAGCCATTAATGTCTAAACCACTGGCAACAAAAGTGAGTACACCCCTAAGTGAAAATGTCCAAATTGGGCCCAATTAGCCATTTTCCCTCCCCGGTGTCATTGACTAATTAGTGTTACAAGATCTCAGGTGTGAATGGGGAGCGTGTGTGTTAAATTTGGTGTCATCGCTCTCACTCTCTCATACTGGTCACTGGAAGTTCAACATGGCACCTTATGGCAAAGAACTCTCTGAGGATCTGAAAAAAGATTTGTTACTCTACATAAAGATGGCCTAAGCTATAAGAAGATTGCCAAGACCCTGAAACTGAGCTGCAGCATGGTGGCCAAGACCATACAGTGGTTTAACAGGGCAGGTTCCACTCAGAACAGGCCTTGCCATGGTTGATCAAAGAAGTTGAGTGCACATGCTCAACGTCATATCCAGAGGTTGTCTTTGGGAAATAGACGTATGAGTGCTGGCAGCATTTCTGCAGAGGTTGAAGGGGTGGGGGGACAGCCTGTCAGCGCTCAGACCATATGCCACACACTGCATCAAATTGGCCTGCATGGCTGTCGTCCCAGAAGGAAGCCTCTTCTAAAGATGATGCACAAGAAAGCCCGCAAATAGTTTGCTGAAGACAAGCAGACTAAGGGCATGGATTACTGGAACCATGTCCTGTGGTCTGTTGAGACCAAGATAAAAAATATTTGGTTCAGATGGTGTCAAGCATGTGTCACAGCAATGAGGTGAGGAGTGCAAAGACAAGTGTGTCTTACCTAAAGTAAGCATGCTTGTGCTGCCAGCACTGGGGAGCTACAGTTCATTGAGGAAACCATGAATGCCAACATGTACCGTGACATACTGAAGCAGAGTATGATCCCCTCCCTTTGGAGACTGAGCCGCAGGGCAGTATTCTAACATAACAACCCCAAACACACCTCCAATATGACCACTGCCTTGCTAAAGAAGCTGAGGGTAAAGGTGATGGACTGGCCGAGCATGCTGACCTAAGCCCTGTTGAGCATCTGTGGGGCATCTTCAAATGGAAGGTGGAGGAGCACAAGGTCTCTAACATCCACCAGCTCAGTGATGTCATCATGGAGGAGTGGAAGAGGACTCCAGTGGCAACCTGTGAAACTCTGGTGAACTCCATGCCCAAGAGGGTTAAGGCACTGCTAGAAAATAATGGTGGGCACACAAAATATTTACACTTTGGGTCCAATTTGTACACTTTTCACTTAGGGGTGTACCCACTTTTGTTGCCAGCGGTTTAGACATTAATGGCTACGTGTTGAGTTATTTTGAGGGGAGAGCAAATTTGCACTGTTATACAAGCTGTACACTCACTATTTTACATTGTAGCAAAGTGTCATTTCTCCAGTGTTGTCACATGAAAAGATATAATAAAATATTTACAAAAATGTGAGGGGTGTACTCACTTTTGTGAGATACTGTGTATAAATATATATATATATATATATATATATATATTTATTTATTACAGGTTATGACAAACGCTTTAATTTCTAATTGAAAGGTAATTCTATTAGTTGTTTCATGTGTTGGAGGACTGTTATGGGGCTGGCAAGGTGGAAGAATGATTACTTTCAGAATGGAGATTCTGAAGTCCACGTTATCCTGTATTGTTTAGGCTGTGAACTTGTTCCTTTGGATACCATATGGCCAACAATGTGTGATTATCTGGCCATCACACCTACTCTATATGGCCAAAAGTATAAGAAAACTTCCTGTACAATTATTGAGTTTAGTTTCCAGTGAAGAGTAGTACTGTTAGTGCTGCAGGATACAAATACATTTTTTTGCAAATGTGCTATTCCAACCTTTTGGCAACAATTTGGGGAAAAAATATTTTCTGTTCCAGCATGGCCATCCCCTGTGCACAAAACCAGACTCAAAAAGTCAGGGTTTGATGAGTTGTGGAGGAACTTGAGTGGCTTTTGCAGATCCCTGCCCTATTGAACACCCTTGGGATGAATTGTAATTGTATTACTTATATAGCGCCGTCAATTTACGCAGAGCTTTACATATATACAGTATACTGTACATTCACATCAGTCCTTGCCCTCAAGGAGCTTACAATCTAAGGTCCCTAACTTACATTCATACACATACTAGGGCCAATTTAGACAGGAGCCAATCAAACTTACCAGCATGTCTTTGGAGTGTGGGAGGAAACTGGAGTACCCAGAGGAAACCCACACAGGCACATGGAGAACATGCAAACTCCAGGTAGGTAGTGTCATGATTGGGATTTAAACCAGCGACACTAGTGCTGCTAGGAGGAAGTGCTAACCACTACCCCACTGTGTTGCCCCAAAATATTGTGAGCCAAGCCTTTTTGTCAATCATCAGTATCTGATATCACAAACGTTATTTTAGCCTAATAGGCTCATATTCTCACAGACACACTCATATTACACAATAGAGTAGAAAGACTAAACTACTAGAGAAAGTGTTCTATCCGCAAATGATGTGGGCGTTGGGGACTCCGTGTTAAGGGGGTTGGGGACTCCGTGTTAAGGGGGTTGGGGACTCCATGTTAATCCTCCTGGTTTTGGAATGTGATGAGCAGCAGTTTCCAAAGATTTGATCAGACATTATATTTTGGCCACTAAGTTTCTGAGGATTAACTATCGCAATACCAGCATGTTACACCCTTTTCCTTTCCAGACTATTTTTTAAGTTTTTACTATATAAAGAAAATAAACACATTTTGAACAAAATGATTTCCCTTATTTTCTGATATAAAATAAAAATGTCAGAACATTACAAATGTCCCCCAAATTATGAGCCCTTTTTGAAAATATTTGCGAAATTAAAAAACATGCAGGTATTGATGCACCAAGGTAAACAGGCGATTTTTAAATGACATGTCAGAATAGCCGTTCCCCCTAGTACAATGACTGGTAGTGGTGTGGTTAACTTGGAGATGTGTTTTTCTTTTTTTGGTATCTTTTACTGACTGCAGAAAAACTGTATGACGTGTTGATGTTTCTTTTATTTCACATTTTCACTGCAGTTTAAATAAAAGGCTTATGAAGATAAAATAAAGTCTATTAGAATCATAGAAGTGTCCAACTGTCTTATAGCATCTTAAGTGTTAACTGCATTTGCTAAATAACCCATTGCCTTTTATAATGATGCTGTAATGATAGACGTCCATTTCAGCCCATTAATATTAAATATTTAGTATGTTTTTTTACCTTGCCACTATGCACTCTCCCTTTTTTTATTTAATATATGTAATGTATCTAGTATATTGCAGCTTTCTGTTCTCCTGTTTACTGTTATGTCATCAGATTTACCCAAAATAAAGGTTGTGTCAGGTTTCAAGAAAGGAGGAGATCTAAGGTCAGACTTGAAAATGATAAGGTCTACCGCTCCCATAACATTTCCAACCTTATTTTTTTAAATACTGAAGTCAAAAATAATTTACATTCACATCTCAATAAATGTTTAATGGGTTTATTTAAGACTTTATCCACTGCAGCCTCACTATGTTTAAAAGTTTAGTTTATTTAGTTCTCTCTCAGCATTCCTACTCTGCTTTATAACAGGAGGAACGTTCATAACTAATCTTAGAAAGTATTGTTTTGCTGAAAGGGTAGTTGATGCTTGGAATAGATGTCCAGCAGGGGTAGTGAGTCAATCAACAGTAAGTGGCTTCAAGCATGCTTGGGACAAACATAGATCTATATGCAGACAAGAAAAGTTAACAAAAACAAACAAAAATAAAAAACGTATAAATAAATAAATAAGGGGCCGACTCGATGGACCGCTTGGTCTTTTTTCTGCCTTTTCTATAATAATGGATAAATGATGAAACAGGCAACCAACCATTAAATCCATATGTATCTAAAACTATTTTATTTTTAATAAGGATGAAATTGATTGTTGGTCTATTTACAGATGAGGAACAGAAACCATTAGTGCAATTCCTAGACAGCAGAAACAATAACCTTTAGGGCCCTGTAATGTGGGGGAACTTAGTGGCATTCTACGATTGTCAGTACTTATCGGCTGCTTTTATTTAAGAATAAAGTAAAGTTCCTTACATCAGGATTCCCACACGGGGGTTTAGCTTCATGCAGCATTCAAAGCAAAAACGGGAAAAGGACAAAATGATACTAAGCCTCCTGGCTACTTCTTTTAGCAGCAGTGCTGCTTAGGCCTTTTGCCTTGGTCCTCCAAACCTACTAACCGCACACCTGACCTGTGCTCAAGTACAACAGTTGCAGCTTTCTCAGCTCTCTTTAATTGCTCCTCCCTGCTCCGTGGGCCCACGCCCTGGTCTTTCAAAAGGGGAATCTCCTGGAACCCGTATGAAGCCCTCCTGTCTCCTAGCCTGAGACCTCCTGACTTTTGGGTGGAGCACACCTGTCCCCTCAGGGTATCCACTGCTGCGTCTATTCTTGGCCTTTTATCCTGTGAGGTTTGGCTACTGATTCAGTATGCGCACCTTAACACTAACTGTGATCAGCCACACTTTGCACCGCACCAGCAAAAATGCCTTCTGTCACACTATTATGCAGCGAGACATGTCGGACACCATCAATTTCTCTAACAGTTCTCTGGAGCACTGTAAGGACCTGGATATGAACCCAGAACCTCTGCTGTGTCAGGCAGTAGCTCTTCTTGCTGAGCTACCTGGAATGCTGGACAGTTACCTGGTCAATACCTTGAATGATTCTGTCTTGAACCTTGTTTGTCTTAAACTTTGAAGTTTTTGCTCCCTCCCATGAACTTCCTTATTTAAACTATGTCTCTGCACTTCCTGTTTGCCAGATTGTTGTGCTCTCTCCAGCCAGTATCTCGCTCCTGTCTTTTCTACTGCCGTCCATATTTTGCTAACACTCGTACTTGACCCTTGGCTTGTTCCTTGACTACGCTTCTGCCTGATCCCAACCTACAACTACGCATTATCGACATTTGGCTTGTTTACTGAGTATGCTTCTGTTTGATCCCTACCTGCTTATCCGCTACTGGACCCCTGCTTGCTCACCTCCTGGTGGGGCCATCCTGAAGACCGCGACCTGGTACTAACATGCAGCAAAATCCATCTCCACCATCAGGAGCTCTGGTGAACACCGGTTAATTCTTAGACTCCACACCTCAGGTGAGCCCACGCCATTCACCAGGGTGACTGCCTGTATACCTATCCTGCTGTTTGATGGTAGTTCTGTTAATGATATAGCAACTGGTCTTTGAGCCTCACCCCTGATTGTGAAAAGCATCTTCTATTCAAAAAAACATCAGTAAGTGACCTGGCAGGCACCTGTGAAACAAATGTTCAGATCATTAACAAGCATTGCATCCCACAAATCCAATTTTGACTACCTTTGTTTGGTACAGCTTACAATACGTTGCTCCACCGAGTGGTACTCTGCAGTACCAGCTTGTCTGACGAAGAAGACACCCAGGTATATACTGCCTGTGCAATTTTGAGTTCAAGCATTTTTTTTAACATGTCTTTCATAAGAATACACCCCAACTCCATACTCAAGTCCTTTTTGTTGACTTTGCCATTATTGGGGATGTGTTGGGGCTCACTTCCCCTGGCTGGAAGTCCAGAACAGTTATCAGCACATCTGTGCTCACATAAAACAGTTGCAGCTTTCTCAGCTATCTTTTAATCAAGTAATTTCTATTTTATTTCCAATTTACAACAAAACTCAAAACACACAGAGCATTCCCACCAACCAACCCCACCAAACGAAAGTAACAAAAAGAAAAAAAAAAACACTTTTTTTTTTTTGCGTCTTCCAGATTATACCTAGACTGTTGCTTAACCTCCCTGGCGGTATGATTATTTCAGATGTTTTGTGCTGAAAGCGGTACCATTATTTTGCATGGAAATTTGGTGTTTTATATTATAGGCCTGTAATTCTTAGGAATAACTCACTTAAATCTGTCCAAACAAGAGTCTAGTAGACATCCCGGGTATGATAAAGTTTGAAACAAGAAACCATAAATTTTAATATAATACATAACTATAAATAATTATCAAAAATAATAATATAATAGTAATAACATTTATTCAATAATGTAATTAAACCAAAAACACTGAAATTTGCTCATTTGCAGAATTGTAGCTGTCGTCACTTTCAGTGTCTAAAGATAAATTTCACCAAAAATCAGTATCACTCAATTCTGCAAATGATTCTTATTTACTATCTGTGTTTTCTAGCTGATCAAAAACCACTTTTTGGTTGCCATGGACATTCTCAAGTTTCCAGGCAGAAAGATTGACATATATAATATAAAAGTGCATGCAGGGCACTGGGCAAACCACTAGGGACAAAGGGGATTTGAAATTATTTGATACAGTAATGTAATCTTACAGATTACAGTGTACTGTATGTTTACTGTGTGTTTCAATTTTTGAATTTGCCACCAGACTCTGCCCCCCGTGTGACGCGACGCTCGCAGGGAACGGAGCCCGGCACACAGAGGCATCGGGCGGAGGACACAGCCTGCAGACACAGCGGGGGGGGGCATCGCTGGATCCAGGGGACAAGGTAAATAACACTGCCTGGATCCAACGATGCAATCCCAAGTGTGACTTGGGGTTACCGCTCTTGGTACAGAATATTCACCCCGAGCCACACTCGGGAATACCGCCAGGAAGGTTAAGACCTCTTATCACATCAAACTTAACCACTTCAGCCCCGGAAGGATTTACCCCCTTCCTGACCAGAGCCCTTTTTGCGATTCGGCACTGTGTCGCTTTAACTGAAAATTGCGCGGTCGTGCGACGTTGTACCCTAACGAAATTTGTGTCCTTTTTTTCCCACAAATAGAGTTTTCTTTTGGTGGTATTTGATCACTGCTGCGTCATTTCTGACCGCCGCTATAAACAAAATAAGAGCGACAATTTTGCAAAAAAAAACAAATTTCTTACTTTTTGCTAAAATACAAATCCAAAAAAAAAAATATAAAAAAACATTTTCTCCTTACGTTCACTGACAGACGCAGCTTCTTCATTAACTTCATGGGGTTTTATGTTCGTCCAACTAGGAGTTAACTAGGCAGGGAAAAGATCAGCTGGCCCCTCCCTTGGGGGCCGTCCTCTCTTCCTACATAAAATCCCCTCACAGCATAGCTCTCCAGTTTCAATGCCTAGTTCGCAAGGAGTTGACCTGGCTTCCCCATAGGGAACTGCGGTCCTGAGATGACCATTTTCTTTTTTATTTTTACTTTATTTTTTTACTGCAATCAAGATGATCTGCTATCAAGAAGCCGGTCGGGGCATAGAGGGCCCTGGTGCTCTGTACTTTCCCCGACCCGGCCGACATGATGCGAGCCAGTCCCGTTCAGGGGGTCACGCCGCATCTTTCCCGTTCATACGGGAGGCCCGGGCCAAGT
>BLSH010102277.1:1516429-1533850 GCA_018402905.1 Glandirana rugosa
ATAATTTTGAATGGCATTTTAGGAAAAGAGGCTCAAGTGACTGTCTGCGTCGAAGAAGTAATTGAAGTACCCCAAAATACAAGCAGGTTGATCCTCAATTGATCCGTCCCTTTTCTAAGTTGGACGAACATAAAACCCCATGAAGTTAATGAAGAAGCTGCGTCTGTCAGTGAACTCGGAGAAAAGGATTTTACGGTAAGTTTTAATAAAATCCCTTTTTTTTTCATCTGTTTTGGCCGATTTATATTCGTCCTCATATTTGTGATAAAAAAAATCGCAATCGGCGTTTATTGATTGGTTTGCCCAAAAGTGGTCGCGTTTACGGATGATGAGAATTAATTTCTGGGGTTTTTATTTTTTTATTTTTACTAGTAATGGCGGCGATCTGCGATTTTTAGCGGTACTGCGATATTTCAGCGGACATGTCGGAACATTTTGACACTTTTTTGGGACCATTGGCATTTATACAGCGATCAGTGCTATAAAAATGCACTGATTACTGTGTAAATGCCATTGGCAGTGAAGGGGTTAACCTGCAGGGGGTGCTCTAAGGGTTAACTGTGTTCCCTGGGCATGTTCTTACTGTGTGGGAACTGCCCTAGCTGGGGAAGGGAAGTGATCACAGCCTCCATGTAGTGGAAGGCTGTGATCACAGCCCTTCCCCCTCTCACAGAACGGAGGTCCGTGTTTACTTACACGGACCTCCGTTCTTTCACTCCGGGGAAGGGCATCGCGGGTGGCCGGCGGAGGTCAAATCCGCCGCACCCGCTCCCTGGCCCTCCCCGGACACAGTGAGCGCGCGGGCACACTGGGCTCGATCTCGCAGCCGCCATCATATGACGGTGATTTGCGCAGAGGAGCCACCTTGTCGCTGTCAAATGCCGATCAGCGGTCGGCAAGCGGTTAATGATTACCTTTTCCTACATAAGGTTAATGACAATATAAATCAAACCACCATATTCAATCTGCTTACTATACCCTAACAATATATATATATGCATATTCAGTTACCCCCCCCCCCCTTAGATCTATCTCATTGTTAACTTTCCTCAACATCTTTAGTATGTTCAGATGATTACTCAACTATGTTAGAAACTTTATATGTTTATATGACATTTCCTTCCGTTTTAGATTACGCTTAATCGCTTATTACCATTGTGCTATTGTTGGCGGAGAGTTTGATATCTATTTCTGTAGAATAAATTTACAGGCTATATACATCGATCTTAACCACATCACATGCATTTTTACCCGGAGAATATCTTCCTGTACAATCCCTAATAATGCTATTTTTGGTTTAGGCTGTATCTGCGTAGAACATAGGGTATTTAGGGTATCAAATGCACAATCCCAGTAATGATGCAATTTGAGGCATCACCACAGCATATGTATACCCGTATCATTAGTACACCTTGGCCAATTCAATGTAGTTGCTTTACCCCAAGAATGTAACTTTAAGAGAGTATAGTGGGATCTATGAATGATAAATAGCTGGGTCAGACACTGAGGAGGATAAGGATACTCTGAATACATTTTTCAAAGCTTGTTCCCACTCATCACTAAGAGTCTCCAAATCCCTATGCTATCGTCCAAGACTACCATCTTGTATATTAGGTCCAGCTGTCCTTTGTAGGGAAGAGTATATATCCCCAGTAAGTTCCTGTTTGGAGGAGCGTTTTATAGTTACTGCCATCGCTAAAATTGAAGATGGAGTATATTTTAGTGGAAAAGTCATGTTTTGAGCAGAGCATGCTGCAACTGTAAATATTGAAAAAATAATTTATTAGACAGATGGTATTTCTCTGCCAATTTATCAGATGGTTGTAGAACCTCATTATCAAAGAGCTGATGAAGTAACACAATACCTTAGTTGCAGATTTTTCCTTATGAGCATATATTGGGTATATCCCTCATGAAGAGTTTCTTGTTGGACAGTAGTCCAAATTTTATGGATTAGAACATTATTATGGAAAACAACATTTACTATGGAAGTGATAAGCTACTACTAGCTGCACTGGTGGATCCATCGGCAGTTGGGAAAATATAATTTGCTGTATGGGGTCCCCATTAGGAACCAGTCTAATTATCAGCTCTCTCCTAGCCTCAGACCTCCTGGCTTTAAGGTGAAGCACACCTATCCCTTCAACATAGTTCACTTATCTCCAGGCTGGAGCCTTTTCTGCTAACAGAAGCTATGAACTATGGCCAGGCCAGTTATTATGAACGCTATGCACACCTGTACACACACCCCAATGGTCTCCGGCAAGACCTGGACACTGGATTGGAAATGTCTTCCCTCACGAAATTCTCTGAAGTTTCCAAACTCTGGAACCCAATCTGGCAAATACAAAACCCAGAGAGCATAAAGAAACCACTTACCCTGCTCAGAATCGATATTCCAAACCTTGTGTCATTTTTTCTAATTCTGACACAGTGGCCAGGGCCTCTCACTTTCACTGGCACATTCACACTGTAATGACAAAACACGCCATAAAAGTTCATGTATTTTAATCAGAATATCCCACCACACATTAGTACATTGCTGCATAACAATGCATGTCTGTCAGCAAGGTCCATTGGGGTGCTATTCATAATGAATTACAATGTAATGTGCGTTACTGCAGTGCAGTAGTGAGTATGGGTCCTTAGGGTCTTAAAAATGTAGTTATTTTTTAACAGATTATCAGTCAGGTCTTTAGCACTAATGAAATCCTTGCATGTGCACCACAAACCATCTAAATTAATAATTGTAGCCTTGTTTACTTTGAATATCCAATCAAATGCAGATGAAATAAACAGGAATTTGCTTTTTCACATGGTTGAATTATTGAAGTGAATATAAATTGAGTTAAGATTCTCAACTGCCTTAGTAAATTAGCCTCACTGTCTACACCGCTCAGTCAAATCCTTACTGTTTAGCACTAATAAAAACCTTGCATTTCTACTCCTCCTATGGGAAAAGGCTTGTCCTGCTATATTTTACCTCTAAACATTGCCAGCTACAGTGACAGTAGTTATCCAAGTAAACATTATCAAATTGATTTTCTTTGCTTTCTTGTTATTGCTTAGGATAGTCCTGTATATCCTACTGTCCTAGATTTGCTCCTTTTTTAATGTTATTGTGTATAGTGATGATTGCATTTATCTGCTTTTGTAACCTTCCCCTTTGGCACCACTGGGAAACCTACAATGTACCTCATCAACACATAACAAGTCAAACCAACATAGTACAAATCCATTTACATACCCAACATCTTCACTGGGCTATAGTGACATATGACTAATAATCATTATTTTATGTTATAGAACAGAATGGTTTATTCCTTCATTGATAGTAAATATATTACATCCCATCTCCAACTAAACATTTTTATTTTTTTTCAACTTTTGGATAGGGTGGATAAAGGGATGGAATCACTGTTATACCTTGCTTTTTATTAGTGGTGTGTCACCTTACTGGGGAAAATATTATTTGTCAGGTTATTAGTACTGTCAGTAGCAATCTCTCCCCTTATTTCTTTTTTGATGACCCAATGTGAACAAGTGAGGTCATTCCTCCCCATCTGGTTGGGCTTTAAACTACTTTACTAGTGACATGATGAGTTGTGTTCTTTTTATTAGGTACCAGCTAGGTGAATTATACACAATTAAACCCAGGGCCTCAGGAACTTGAGGTTACAGTGCTATCTGCCAAGCCACCATAATTCCCTAGAATTATGATTAGGGCCAAACCATTCCAAAGCCACAATAATGTCTCTATGAAAGTGACAGGACTTTGTAAGCAAAGGCTGCAATTAATGGCATGGGTGCAAGGCTTTATATTGCCCATTAAAAATACATTAACACCTGTGCTTTAAGACAAAGTTACACTGTTGATTATTGGTAATGTTGAAATGTGCTTTCTATTGTGAGGTGCTACAAACACATTACCACATGGATCCCATTACTGAATGGCACCCGATTTAAGGTGAACAGTGTATCACAACATATCTGTGCATTGAGGTACATCACATTGAAAAAAAAAGTGCAGGTGCCTTAAGACCTACATTGTGGTGCGTTGACAGCCAGTATAAGATTATAGAATGGTATACTTGATACTGTGCACATTACCTCACCATTATAATGTAAATCTAGTCTTAAAGGAGAAGGTGCATATCTTCCCTGCTCTCGAAATTTGCAACATATTGGGGTTGATTTACTAAAGCTGAAAAGTGCAAAATCTGGTGCAGCTCTGCAAAGAAACCAATCAGCTTCCAGGATTTGTTGTCAAAGCTTGTTTGAAGTTAGAAGCTGATTGGCTACCATGTGTAGCTGCACCAGATTTTGCACTCTCCAGTGTTAGTAAATCAACCCCATTGTGTGCTTCAAAATGACAGGTGCACTTTAGTTGATACAGTTAAGCTGGCCATACATGTTAGATTTTCTGCCCCAATTTTCTGTCCAATATTCTTTAGATTTACCATAAACCATATAATATGAGGTCAAAACTATACAACACTTTCAATTTTATCCAATTAGGCAGCCCTTGTACTACATCGTTAAAGGTAAATCTAAAGAAAATTGGACAGAAAATCTAACATGTATGGCCAGCCTTACTGACAGATACATTGCTTTTTTTATATTCTTATATTTCTTGTCTAAAATTTTTGTTATTTGAAATTATACATTCGCACCTGCTTGTTTTGGAGTCATTACAGAACACTTGTTTGGTGGTAAACTACTGAGATTTCCAAGTTTGCGCATTGTGAGGATGAACACTCGCTATTTCATGCTAATTCTTTCATGTTGTTCTTTGTGAAAGTTTTTTTCTAGTTTACTTATTTTTCATCATTAGCGTCACAGCGACTTCTCTGCTGTTTCCTTTGCTTATTTTTACTTTCATAACAAATCTCTTGTTATCATGTTAGACAATAACATTGCGGTTTCCGTTATGCATTTCTACATTTACTCTGCAGTCATTTTGCTCAGCAGTTGCAGTCAACCAACTTTACCACCCTCGACTCCTGCTACTTGTAGAAATAATTTGAGAAATTTGTTTTTGCCTTACATTGGCAGCAGTTTACACATGAAAAAGAAATAGAAAATTAGACTGTAGCAAATTCTGAAATTACTTATTTTCTTTCATCCCTAATGATTAACTCCAGCAAGAAATATTTATAATTATTAGTGAGCAAAGTATAACTCCTGTCCCTTGCACACACATAGCTTGCTTTAATTTTTGGAAACTGCTCATCCTGATCCTAGGTGCAATATTTTAAAACTAATCAGGCTGGCTGTCAAGGTCTCTGTTTACAGACACAAAAACATAATGATGGCCAAATGGAACCGTAATAAGGACCTTTATTTTTGGTACTGCAACAATTTGGTGCTATTTGTAGCAAGACTGTCACAAATCAGCATGTAAATATCAGCCTGCTAATTCAGATGATAATTTAGTATTGGGGGTTAACTACGGTAAATACTGTAGTAAAGCAAGGCTTAAAGTGGAAGTAAAAGCTACATATAAATATGCGTAACCCCTTTATGCTGACAGAAATATGCGGTCTTCGGCTTCAGGGGGTCGTACCGGGGTGATGCCTGCAGTTGCCGTTACCGCTTTTTAGAGCCGATGGTCGGCTTTCCTGTAATCGCAACCAATGCGGCCCCCTTCCGCAGCTTACCCGGACCCTGCTTTGATTGGGTCTTGGATCTAGTAACCCGGACGCAATGTCATGACATCACTTTCAGTTTACTAAACACTTAAAGGCGCCAGATTTAAAGAAATGTCTATTCAAAACAGCCAAACTTGGCGTTTTGAATGCTTTTAAGTGCAAAGGAGGGACTTTATGGAGGGACCCCAGATCGCTCCATAAAGAGTACCTGTCACTGGCTATTACTGTCAGAAGGGATGTTTACATTACAATAAAAGTTATCAAAGATAAAAAAAAAAAATGTAAAGTGCCCCATCCCTCCGTGCTCGCCTGCAAAGGTAAACGGTGTTTAAACCACACATTTGAGGTATCGATGCGATCGTTAGAATGAGAGCAAAAATTCTAGCACCTCCTCTGTAAAACTTTAAACAGCTAACCTGTAGAAATATTTAAAGCATCTCCTATGCAGATTTTTAAGTACCGTAGTTTGGCGCCATTCCAAGAGGGTGCGCAATTTAAAAGAATGAAATATTAGGTATCTATTTACTCTGTGTAACCCCATCTTTCAAACAAAATAATTGGGATAACTTTACTATTTTGTTTTTTTTTTAATTCATGAAAGTGTATTTCTTCCAAAAAAATTCATTTGAAAGACCACTGCACAAATACAATGTGACATAAAGTATTGCAACAATTACTGTTTTATTCTCTAGGGTCTCTGTTAAAAAATATATATAAAATGTTTGGGGGTTCAAAGTAATTTTCTAGCAACAAATACTGATTTAACTTGTAAGCAACACGTGTCAGAAAAAGGCTTAGGCATGAAGGGGTTAAAACCAGTGGTTCCCCTCTCCTACTACCTATGCTGTATAGTGCTGGTAAAAAAGATATGTGTAAATATTTTATTTGAATCTGCTCTGGTCCCATCAAATGATGCAGAAGCTCTGGCTCCCCTGTGAATTAGATCAGCTGCAGCAGGGGAGTGCAGCGAGTGCTGACAACAGATGGGAAATAAGGTGTTTACACAGATCTTTTTTACCAGCACTATTCAGCGTATTTAGGAGGAGGGGGAAGCAAAGGTTTTAGGCATGCTTATATGCAGTCTTTACTTCCATGTTGACATCAAGAGGAAGGGGTAGTGTTTTAGATATCAAGTTAAGAGGAGGATTTGGTTAATTTTAAGAGTTAATTATAAAGATGATTTTCAGGCTTAGGTTAAGGGTTATTGTAGGTTGTTAAAGTGTATGTAAACCTAAAAATGAACCTCTCTTATGTGTGCCTTTTTTTGTCTGGTAAATATACAATTGAAAACATTTTGTTTTAAGTTCAGAGAGGATCTAACCAATCAATTTTAATCCAATCAGGCCGACCCTTGCTCTTAATAGTGGTTGGCAGATCTAAATGAAATTGTACAGTCAGATTGTAGCGTGTGTGGTGGGATTTAGGCTGCACTCACACCTGTGAATTTAAATGTACTTGCAATTCCATTGAAATTGATAAACACACTCATCAATACAAGTTCCAGTATTCGTTCATATTAGCATGATCATGCATTAAAATGCATCAACGTGTTGATTGATATGCAATATGAAGTTTGTTAAAATATATGTTACAGAAGTGATTGCAGCTCAAAAGTAATAGAGAGAGGGATAGTGTAAGCTTGACTGTGACTTTGGGGAATATGTGTTCATAGAATGACGTTTACAGGTATTCTTACCTAAAATGCCATACCAAATATCCAGGGGTTGAGTTTTCAGGTGTCTGTACTAATGGAACACATCCCTTAATTTGTTACCTATTAAGTACCTACAGTATCTCACAAAAGTGACTACACCCCTCACATTTGTGTAAATATTTTATTATATCTTTTCATGTGACAACACTGAGGAAATTACATTTTGCTACAATGTAAAGTAGTGAGTGTACAGCTTGTATAACAGTGTTAGTTTGCTATCCCCTTAAAATAACTCAACACACAGTTATTAATGTCTAAACTGCTGGCAACAAAAGTGAGTACAACCCTAAGTGAAAATGTCCAAATTGGGCCCAAAGTGTCAATATTTTGTGTGGCCACCACTATTTTCCAGTACTGCCTTAACCCTCTTGGGCATGGAGTTAACCAGAGCTTCACAGGTTGCCACTGGAATCCTCCTCAATGACGACATCACAGAGCTGGTGGATGTTAGAGACCTTGCGCTCCTCCACTTTCCGTTTGAGGATGCCCTGCAGATGCTCAATAGGGTTTAGGCCTAAAGACCAGTCCATCACCTTTATCCTCAGCTTCTTAAGCAAGGCAGTGGTCATCGCAGAGGTGTGTTTGGGGTTGTTATCATGTTGGAATACTGCACTGTGGCCCAGTCTCTGAAGGGAGGGGATCATGCTCTGCTTCAGTATGTCACAGTACATGTTGGCATTCATGATTCCCTCAATGAACTGTAGCTCCCCAGTGTTGGCAGCACGCATGCAGCCCCAGACCATGACGCTCCCACCAGCATGCTTGACTGTAGGCAAGGCACATTTGTCTTTGTACTCTTCACCTGGTTGCCGCCACACATGCTTGACACCATCTGTACCAAATAAGCTTATCTTGGTCTCATCAGACCACAGGACATCATTCCAATAATCCATGTCCTTAGCCTGATTGTCTTCAGCAAAGCTTGTGGGTTTTCTTGTGCATCATCTTTAGAAGAGGCTTCCTTCTGGGATGACAGCCATGCAGACCAATATGATGCAGTGTGCGGCGTACGGTCTGAGCGCTGACAGGCCGAACACCCCCCCCACCCCTTCAACCCCAGCCAACCTTGGCCACCATGCTGCAGCTTAGTTTCAGGGTCTTGGCAATCATCTTCTTATAGCCTAGGCCATCTTTATGTAGAGCAACAATTATTTTTTCAGATCCTCAGTGTTCTTTGCCATGAGGTGCCACATTGAACTTCCATTGACCAGTATGAGAGAGTGAGAGCGATAACACCAACACAACTGCTCCCCATTCACATCTGAGACCTTGTAACACTAGCGAGTTACATGACACCGGGGAGGGTAAATGACATTATCACTTAGGGGTGTACCCACATTTGTTGCCAGTGGTTTAGACATCAATGGCTGTGTGTTGAGCTATTTTGAGGGGATAGCAAATTTACACTGTTATACAAGCTGTACACTCATTACTTTACATTGTAGCAAAGTGTCATTTCTTCAATCTTGTCACATGAAAAGATGTAATAAAATATTTACAAAAATGTGAGGGGTGTACTCACTTTTGTGAGATACTGTATGTGCATCCATTTTGCTTTCAATCATCAGTTTATAACTCCCGCTGAATCCCTAGGCCTTGTTTACACTTAGTGATTTGGAATCGCAAGCAGAATCGGCATGATTCTGCCCGTGATTCCAAATCGCGCAATGTGCATTTGGGTGTCATTCATTCTTATTGGCACCCCAAATGCAGTGCAATGTTGCGACGCATGACACATGAAAATTGTGGCAAAACTTGCTTGTAAAAATGCACCTGGCTCAGCACGCTAAGCTTCTTTTCTGCAACAAACGCACCTAGGGGAGCCCATTAAAGTACAGTAAATGGGCTGCCCTATGCACGACGTGCAGAAATGCATGTTAATAGCTAAGAAAAATAAAAAATAAAGCTAGCAGGAACGCACGTTCCAGCTACGTAAAATATGAATGGGACCTTTAGCTTCATTCATGAAAAAAAGTAAAATACGACCTCAGCTACCATGAGCTCAGTATCAGCAGTGCACAGACGTCCAGGTCACAGATTTGTGTTGTGCATGAAGTATCCCTGTTAACAACCTGTGTCTTTTTTTTCTGGAGCAGGTTTGAAAATGAAAAGGGTTGATTGCTATGAACCACAAGAATATGTTTCCCTGTGCGAATTTGGATTTCACTTGAGAGTTTGAATTACCGGTAGCTATTCAACAGGGATCATGGACCGCCCAAAAGCTAGAACATACCCTGTACATCAGGTGTTACAGCCTTGACAAATGTTTTTTTTTTTTTGCATGTGTATTATTTTCAAGATTTTTTGTGTAATCCAGATTGTAAAAAAAATGCTAGGTATTTTTTTCAGATACGACTTGGCCACAAGTATAGGATTGCTTACAATGGCATTGTTTAACGATATCCCATACTTTTTGGGTGTTGGGAGGACATTGGCTAAAGTTATTAAGAAGTTGTAGTGAAATGTTTAAGTTTTTTGTGCCCTCTCTTCTTTAGTCATTAAGGTTTTGTCACTTATTGTTTATAGTGGTGAAAACTGTCCAAGTGTTTAAAAATGGACCTGACATTTCAAAACCCCGTGAAAATAAATTGGATACTAGTCTAGCAGACTGTCATGCTGGCTTTGAATTAATGTCACTTGGTTCCTGCCCCTTGCTGAGGTTAAAACGTTAGTTTTGATGGTTTCCATTTTGGCCAACAGATACTGCAGTAAAGAAATTTCCATGGGGCTACTTTAAAAGTTTTTAAATCTCATTCTTGGTTGCCAGGATAACTAGATTCTCATAATTGTCTTTTAATATTCAACATTGATGCTTTAAGTTTTATAGTCACATTACTGCACTTCATATGCAATATGGTCTTAGCAGACACAGCATTTATAGTTATAGGCTATACTAATTGTGCAGTCATTTGCTTGCAGTCTTTCAAGGCTGTGACTTTAATAAAAAAAGGTAGTTATAGAACCAAATAATAATTTTATACAAGACAAAAGCTTCTCACAATATTTAGCACCGTTTAACTACAAGAAATACCTAAATAAAACCTTAGAGCTTTCTGCACATTTCAAAAGTTTGTCCATTGTGTTTGCACACACTCCACCCAAGTATATAGAGACTCCTCACTCTGCCCCCAAGGATTTTTCCCACACAGCCCCCAGGAAGAATGCCCATAGTGCACCAAAAAGACACTACTCCTACAGAGCCTGCTCCCCTACAAAAGCTGCCCCAGAAGGACTGCTTACTCTCTTCCCATAGAGACTGTAAGGTTACTTTCACATCTATCACACACTGCTGAGGGTCTGCAATGTCATGACTAAGCACTGGGTTTTTTCGGGAAATTGTGACTACTCTTTGTTCTGGACCTAAACATCTCTTTCCTGTATAACTCCCCTTAACACAAATTTCCGTGCTGCATTTTTTTCCATACTTTCTATAGAGTAGGCCATTGTTTTTAGTACTTAACAAAAAAGATCCGCAAGGGTAATCTCCTATAAATTGGGATCCTAAATCCGTGCACTGATAAGGGTTCAGCCAAAAAATAAACTATTCACCAGCTGCTACTTATAAACTTAAATAGGATAAAACAGAATATATCACCAGAAGTATGCACATATACTGTGTGATAACTTAAGCAGCGCTCATAAATCAAATTGATGATATGAAATGTATCCCAAGTCCATAAAAGTCCTTTAAAGTATGGCTAGTGCAAGAAGCTCTTCACTTTTTCTATCACCATGTGAGGGAGACATCCACGGTACCATCACCCACATGTAATTGCACTCACCAGAGCCTCATGCCTCGCATTCTCATGCTCGGCGAACTCGCTTGTAGAGATTAATTTCCAATCAATTTTTTCATACAATGTCTTCCATTGTTTTTAGTAAGTTACATTGTTAGGGACTGTAACTGTGAGCAGTGTGACCAGTTCTCAAAACCAAGCTGGGTCACTGCAGTGCCACACTAAGGCTCGGCTCGCACTTGTGTGATGCGGGAACCACAGTGATTGCTGTGCGTGTTCCCGCATTGCATCTGAATCAGAGGCAGTTCACACTGCTCTCTGCGAATCACTATGGGTGTCAATATAAAGTTAATGACACCCCCAAATTGGTTCCAAGAATGCAGTGTGAACTGTGGATTCGGATCGCATGGGTCTGAACACCCATGTCATCCGATTCCAGTGCGGCAAAAAAAGGTTCCTGCACCAATTTGGTGTGAAAGCGATGAGATTTTAGCCATGCAAACTGACTGAATTCAAATTGCATGTGATGTGCACAGGCATGTGGTGCGAATCATATGCAGTGTCTTTTGGCATCACACAAGTGTGAACCGAGCCTAAAAAACAAAATTTGGCTTGGTTAATTTGCCAAAAACTGGTCTATACCAAATTCCTATGTTGGGGATCTGATATGCGGAAAATATTTTACACTACAATGCTATTGCTCTAAGACACTGAGTACTCGCTTCTTACATGTGTTATAAAACTGCCTCAGATCTTTATTTGTGGGCAACTGTAAGATCTTGCCAGTCCTAGGGGCTTGGCTGCAAAATTTGCAACCACACAAGTTTTTGCAGATCACTTGTGTATTTTAACTTATAATTCTGCAGCTTACAGTAACCATAGTGTATTTCAGTATGATTTTTCATTACAGTGACCTTCCGCTTGCAAAAGTTGAAACCACAGCATTTTTACATACTAGGGGAGATTTACTAAACTGGTGCACACAATTTGATGCAGTTGAGCATAGTAACCAATCCGTTTCTAGGTTTTATTGGCAAAGTTTAATTAAATAAGCTGAAGTTAGAAGCTGATTGGTTACTGTACACAGCTACACCAGATTCTGTGTGCACCAGTTTTAAAAAATCTTCCCCAATTTATTTATTTTTGGTTATGTTAACATATAGTTATTACATTGGGCATAAAATATGCTTGCATTGGGTTTACTTAGTGCCAGTTTATGTCATTGCATAGCACTATAATTTATCTAAAATATCCTTTCTTAGTGTTGGTGGGGATGTGTGTTCATAGTTACGTATGATCATACCTATATGGTTGAAAAAAAACACAGGCCGATGCTTTTAACCTATGTGTCTGTATGTGTGTCATTTTTATTCTCTAATGATTCCCATAGTTCAGTAAATTTCTTCCTGAGGAAGACAAATAAAAGGTTTTTTTTAATGTTATCAACACTCTCACCTAGTACCACTGCCTGGAAGAGGAAGGTCCACATTTTAACCATTCTAACATTAACCACTTCAATACCGGGCACTTACCCCCAGATCAATTTTCAGCTATTAGCGCTGTCTCATTTTGAATGACAATTGCCCGGCCGTGCAACTCTGTACCCAAACAAAATTTTTACCATTTGTTCTCACAAATAGAGCTTTCTTTTGGTGGTATTTGATCACCTCTTTGGTTTTTATTTTTTGCGCTACATATAATAAAAAAATTTTGGAGAAAAAAAAAACATTTTTCTCTGTTTCTGACACAAAACTTTTGTAAATAAGTACATTTTCTCCATCACTGATGGGCACTGATGAGGCGGCACTGATGGGGCAGTACTGATTGTCACTGATGAGATGGCACTGATGATGAGGCACTTATGGGGGAACTGGAGAAAGTACAGAGAAGGGCAACCAAACTAATAAAAGGCATGGAGGAGCTTAGCTATGAGGAAAGACTAGAGGAACTGCATTTATTCTCTCTTGAGAAGAGGAGGTTAAGAGGGGATATGATCAACATGTACAAATACATAAGTGGTCCACATAGTGAACTTGGTGTTGAGTTATTTACTTTAAGGTCATCACAAAGGACAAGGGGCACTCTTTATGTCTAGAGGGAAAAAAGATTTCATCTTCAAATGCGGAAAGGTTTCTTCACAGTAAGAGCTGTGAAAATGTGGAATAGACTCCCTCCAGAGGTGGTTTTGGCCAGCACGGTTGATTGCTCTAAAAAAGGCCTGGATTCTTTCCTTAATGTAAATAATATAACTGGGTACTAGCATTTCTAGGTAAAGTTGATCCAGGGTGAATCCGATTGCCCCTTGGGGGATCAGGAAGGATTTTTTCCCCCGTTATAGCAAATTGGATCATGCTTTACTGGGGTTTTTTGCCTTCCTCTGGATCAACTGTGGGTGAAGGATTGTATATGGGATTGTTTGGTTATATATAAATTCTTCTTCTTTTTTTTTTGTTTATTTATTTATTTTTTGGTTGAACCAGACTTGTGTCTTTTTTCAACCTGACTAACTATGTAACTATATGCAGCACTGATGGGCACTGATAGGCAGCACTGATAAGCAGCACGTATGGTTACTGATAGGTGACACTGATATGCAGCAACTGATAAGTGGCACTGATGGGCACTCATAGGCGGCACTGATGGGTGGCACTGATAGGTGGCACTGGAGGGTGGCAATGACAGATTGACCTGTAAGGTTGTCATTCCCCGGTGGTCCTGGGTGGCATCTGAAATTGGCACTGGGTGCCATCCATGTTGGGCATTTTGCCCCTTACCTGGTGGTCTAGGGTGGGCTCCCTGGTGGTCAGGGTGGGCTCCCCGGTCGACCTCCTTGGGTTCCTGGGTGGACTCTTCCTGGTGGTCCTGGGTGGCGATCCTAGTGGGGACTGCACTGATAAACAATCAGCGCAGATCCCCCCCGTCAGGAGAGCTGCCGATCGGCTCTCATCTACTCGCGTCTACAGATGCAAATAGAGGGAAAGACGATAAATGGCTCTTCCTGTTTACACTGTGACCAGCCGTGATTGGTCACTGCTAATCACATGGTAAAGAGCTTCCGATGGAAGCTCTTTACCGAGATCGGTAATGCGGTGGGTCAGACTGACACACCACACCACCAATCGCCATGATGCGTGCCCTCGCTGGCGTGCAATCGTGGGTTATCCTGAAAGATGTCAATAGGTGTCCGGTAAGGATAACTGAACCAGCCTATAGACAAATGACAGCCGGGCGGGAAGTGGTTAAAGAACCTTTTCCACAAACCCTTTCTTCTAAGCTAGATTGTGCCCATCTGTCCTGTTCAGGGACCTTAGAATTAACTGTTTATTACAATTACTGAAGTCACCTTTGATATATTTGTACAATGTAATCCTATCCCTCTGCAAATGCCTTTTCTCCAGATTAAATAACTGTAATCTTTGTAATCCATCCTCATAGCTGAGGTCTTCTATACCCCTTATCAATTTTGTTTCCCTTTGCTGAACGAATTCAACACTGTCTTTCCAGAGAATTGGTGACCAAAACTGAACTATTTATTCAAAATGAGGCTAAAATAGTGTTTTGTAGAAGGGTAAAATTGTTGATTTATCTCTTGAATCTCTGAATCTGCTCTGAATGTGTAACTGTGTGATTTGACAGGTAAATCTCAATCGTTGTGTTGCTGACCCTCGCTTTAAAGGATAAGTTCACCTTTCATAAAATGTTACATGATACACCCATGCTCTGGATGTAACATGTTACTAAATCAGCAGTCCCTGTACCCCCCAAAGCTCTCCCTGCACCCGCTGTCGCAATTTATAAACACCGTGGCTGTGCAGGGCTCCACCCACCCAGCAGTGTCATTCATTCACTGCAAATAACTGCACAATTTTTTTACCTGCAAAAAGATGTGCATTTATTTTATTTTTTGAAAAAGGTGAACTTAGCCTTTAAGGCTAAAACATACAAAAATGCATACCTCTGCATTCTCTTACCAGTGATATACAAAAAAGAGAGGTGGCTACACCCTTACTGGGGGTAAAGCTCCCACAGGGAGTAGCCAGGCGGTTAATGATGGCAAAGACTAGGCTTGTTTTGAGTGGATTAAAAGCATGTGTTTAACCACTTCAGCCCCGGAAGGATTTGCCCCCTTCCTGACCAGAGCCCTTTTTGCTATTCGGCACTGCGTCGCTTTAACTGACAATTGCGCGGTCGTGCGACGTTGTACCCAAACAAAATTTGCGTCCTTTTTTTCCCACAAATAGAGCTTTCTTTTGGTGGTATTTGATCACCGCTGCGTCATTTCTGATCGCCGCTATAAACAAAAGAAGAGCGACAATTTTGCAAAAAAACCCACATTTTTTACTTTTTGCTAAAATACAAATCCAAAAAAAAAAATATAAAAAAACATTTTTTCTCATCGGTTTTGGCCGATTTATATTATTCCTCATATTTGTGATAAAAAAAAATCGCAATCGTCGTTTATTGATTGGTTTGCGTAAAAGTTGCCGCGTTTACGGATGATGAGAATTCATTTCTGGGGTTTTTATTTTTTTTTTTATTTTTTACTAGTAATGGCGGCGATCTGCGTTTTTAGCGGTACTGCGATATTGCAACGGGCATGTCGGAACATTTTGACACTTTTTTGGGACCATTGGCATTTATACAGCGATCAGTGCTATAAAAATGCACTGATTACTGCGATCAGTGCTATAAAAATGCACTGATTACTGTGTAAATGCCATTGGGAGTGAAGGGGTTAACCTGCAGGGGGCGCTCTAAGGGTTAACAGTGTTCCCTGGGCGTGTTCTGTGTGTGGGCTGCCCTGACTGGGGAAGGGAAGTGATCAAAGCTTCAATGTAGAGGAAGGCTGTGATCACAGCCCTTCCCCCCTCACAGAACGGAGGTCCATGTTTACTCACACGAACCTCCGTTCTTTCACTCCGGGGGGGCATCGCGGGTAGCCGGCGGAGATCGACTCCGCCGCACCCGCTCCCTGGCCCTCCCCGGACACAGTGAGCGATCTGGCAGCCACCATCAGATGACGGCGTTTTGCCTAGGAGAGCCACTCTGTCGCCGTCAACCTGCGGTTGACGGTCGGCAAGTGGTTATTGCATCAAAAAAGTGTCAATTCAATAACGAGCATAAAAACTTGTGTAAACAATGTATATCACAATCAATATCCCATTACGAAAACAATTAAAAACAATGTCACTGTATTACGGTTCAGACCCAAGTGTCTATGTGGGGTACACAGATCGGTGCGGTATCCCGCATAGCTTGATTAAAAATGATTGATTTAAGTGCCAAGGTGTGTAATCCACATAGGCCCCAGGGCTCCCCTTACCATCTTCTACAGCCCACCATAGATCACACAATTGTGCAAAACTTGATTGTGGAGCAATTGGCTCCTAATTTGTGCTGCCGGCTAAACTGCAGGAATCCTGTATACGGCAATGTCATGTATCACAATAGCTAGATATAGATTATTGAATCCTCTGGTATATTGCTTGGAATGTTAGTGAGTGTTAGGCCTGTATGGGGGTACCTCTGTGAAGTAATACATAGTTCATTGCATGCCGCCCATGTGGCTGGTATATAGCTGTAATAGGCAGAGAAGGGGAAAGGGAACTTGCATCTAGCAAGTCCAGCCCCTTTATCATCAGGGGTATCAACTCTATACACTCGGGGCAATCTTCAATACCTGAATATCTGATGGAATAATAAGGCGTGAGCAGACCTGACCCAACCCCAACAAATCCTTGGCGCGTGCTGCTCAGCAATCGCCTTGACTGTCACAGGGGGGGAGGAAATCATCTGAACTTCAGTCACCTCAGAGATTTACATCAAAACTTTAAATGCAATGTGTGAAAAAGTGTTCAAACCAAGTTCACACAGCTTTTCTAAAAGTTCCATTTCTACCGCAGACATATTAATAGACAACTTTAATTGTGTGCATAATGGAAAATACAAAGATAATATAATTCATGTCACTTCAGCGCTGCTAAATTATAAAACACACAGCTGTGTAAGTGCAATTAATGGATGAAAGCTGATCAAATAATACATGCCCATTTTCTTCTGTGCTTAAAATGCTAACAATTTAGACATTCCGTAGGTGAATTGTGTTTAAACTGCTGCAAAAATGCTCCCTGTGGCATAAGATGTGATATACTAAACTGCAACATAGTAACTGCCTCTTATGCTGCAAACGCGCACTATCTACATTTGGGGCATACGTCTGTGTGGGTGCTTTATGTAACCCCTGCCGCGTAACTGCGTACAGCTGCATCTTCTAATTCATCTCAATGGGTGGCTGTATGCGGCAGCTGCGGATCCCTGG
>BLSH010102277.1:1559544-1608879 GCA_018402905.1 Glandirana rugosa
TATATTTGAAGTGAAATCGTATTGTTACACAGGTATATTTGAGTAGCCTATATTGCGCTGTAAAATCACGTAAACTGTTCGGAACATCGATTTCTAGTGTGGTTTCGGCGTGGTTCGGGGGACTTCTGCACTGGTTAGTGCTTTACGTAACTCCGATGATTAGGCTAAGGTGACTTTAGTTAAGGGGACTGTAACGCACGTAGTGAAGGCCAGCGCCACCAAGGTTGTTAACCACTCCACGTTGCACAATCGAAAGGGAAGACACCAGGACGACAACCCGACGGGTCACCAAACCCACACCGACCCTGATAGTGGTTAAGGGGAGTATTTGTGGTTTAAGTTAATAAAACACCTTGTATACGTAATAAAACTTTGCAATCTTTGTGAACCTACTACTTGTTTTGGTTTATTGATTGTCCGACCGGTTGAAGTCCCAGCCACACCCAAACCACTGGGCAGCCCAACAGCAGGACCACAGAAGGGAAAGCTAACACGTTGCACCTCACCAATTGTTGGAACCACCGCGACCGGAAGTGATGCACGCAATGTCAGGGGAATTGATTTCAGTGGAATCGGATTAGTAGCCTCAATGCATTTCGTGATTGGTCACGTCTTCAGGGGGCTTGGTGCGGCTTTGGTGTGATCTTTAGCTACAAGGCTTGTCAAATGCACTAAAATGTCGCGTTATATCCGATGAGTTTATATGGACACATTGTTATGCTAAAGTGAAGTTTATATGGACACATTGTTATGCTAAAGTGAAGTTTATATGGACACATTGTTATGTTAAAGTGAAAGAGAGACACAAAAAATGTTTTCACTGTATGTTTTACAAGTATTGTTAGGTGGTTTTCAACAATCTGAAAAAATAGGCAGCTGTTTTTCACTCATTTCACTTCTATAGGGGTGCCATTACTGCCACTAATTGCTAATATATATATATATATATATATATATATATATATATATATATATTTTTATTTTTAGAATAGACCTTAGAGAATAAAATGGCGGTTGTTGCAATATTGTATGTCACGCTGTATTTGCGCAGCGGCCTTTCAAACTAATTTTTTTTGGTAAAAAATACACTTCAATGAATTTTAAGAAAACTAAACAGTATAGGTAGCCCAATTTTTTTGTATAATGTGAAAGATGATGTTACGCTGAGTAAATAGATATCTAACAAGTCACATTTTAAAATTGCGCACGCTGGTGGAATGGCGACGAAATACGGTACATAAAAATCTTCACAGGCGACGGTTTAAACATTTTTAAAGGTTACCTGTTTAGAGTTACAGAGGAGATATGGCACTAGAATTATTGCTCTCCCTCTAACAATCGCGGTGATAACTCATATGTGTGGTTTAAACACTGTTTACATTTCCGAGCGTGACTTACATATACTTTTTTTGGGCGCATGAGCTCGGAGGGATCGGGTGCTTTAATTTTTTTTTTTTTTTTTCATTTTTTTTTTACACTGTCCCTGATCTCTTTTATTGCTGTCACAAGGAATGAAAACATCCTTTGTGACTGTAATAGGCAGTGACATGCTCTTTATGGAGGTATCTGGGGTCTATAAGCCCCCAAATCCCTAGTTTGCACTTAACAGTATTCAAAACGCCAAGATCGGCATTTTTGAATACTGTAATTTTTTTAAATTGGCGCCGTTGGCTGCCGAGTAAACCAGAAGTGACATTGTGACGTCGCTTCTGGGCTTCTCCATTGGAAACCCGATCAAAGCCGAATCCTGCTGAGCGCGCCTGCGGGTCGGGTGGACTGTATATCTGCCGGCGAACCGTGAGCACCTGTTACAGAGGCAGAAAGGGGATCCGCCAATGTAAACGCGGCAGATCCTTATTCTGTCAGGGGATATGACCCAGATCTACTGTTCCCAGTGATCGAGAACAGGTGGATCTGTCATGCCCCTGTCAGCACAGCCCCCACACAGTTAGAACACAGTGAGGGAAAATAGTTAACCCCTTGATCGCCCTCTACAGTGTAGCCCCTTCCCTGCCAGTGACATTTATGCAGTAATCAGTGGCTATTTAAAGATCTGATCGCTGCATAAATGTCATTGGTCCCAAAAAAGTGTCAAAAGTGTCCGATCTGTTCACCGCAATATCGCAGTCCCGCTAAAAATTGCAGATCGCCGCCATTACTAGTAAAAAAATAAAAATGCCATGAATCTATTGACCAAAAAATTACCTCTTGAAGAAGTGCCACCGTCCTTATAACACTAAACAAACACACACTGTGGGTTGTCCCCACACAATTGGACGTTTTAAAGTCGGCACACCACAAGATGACACCAATTCATAAAAAATATACAAAATTTTATTTTTACATAATATGAAGAGCATACATAGACATTAGATTACAAAAAAGAAGAATAAAAACATGTCCTTTATGTTATACCCCAATAGAAAAATTGGGTCATCATAAATTTAGACCCTATGCGAGTAGACATTAACTACCAATACAACCTAAATGTGTAATTACACACAGATGCAGAGGTCTACGCGTTGTGCTGTGGGCTTCTTCAGGACCGCAATCATAGCATGACTGTAGGTTGTCAAGGTAGCTATTATTTTAAACAGAAAAAGAACAAGCAGGTAAGAGACATAACTTTTACAGTCATAATACATGTAGCATATGAAATAATACATAGTAGACTCAAATGCCTGTATACAGATGCTTACATATGACTCCGTATGTTCAAGGACGGCAATCAGGGGGGCGGACACAGGGCATTTTCAGACCTGGACTCCAAGGGTTGTAGGTACTAGAAATCATATAAATATATAAATGTAGGGCCACATATCCCCAACCAATTTGTGATATTAGGTCGCCTTTAAGTTACCTGCTAATTGCCAGTTGGTAAATTGGGCCTACCAAGTCCCACTGGGATTAATCACACTTATGCCCACTACAAGCCTAGTACGGCCTTATCGTCTAGAAAAGGACAGAAAAAACACCTAAAAATATTTCCATTATCAAAAGATCAAATATAGAACTACATAAGAAATATATATAGAAATAGGTGTACAACATACCCTTGGGACGTATATGAAGTAGGATGAAGACAAGGGAGAAAGAGACAAATGAGGAAGTCAGGAGAGCTCAACACCAGGGAGGCTGTAGGAGCACAACAACAACACACACTCCGCAAGAAGCATGTATATATATTCTCCTCACTTGACCGTAAGTGGCGGCCGTGCCACTACCGAGGGATTCTATAGATGTAACCCCATAATGATCTTCCTAAAAATGCATACAAAAAGTCGTCCTTAGAAAATATCTATATATAACTCGTCACTCCATTAGCCTACAAACATCCACCAAGTAGTCTAAACAATACCTTTGAAAAAGCTCTATATGGGTCTCGATACCATCGTATCCGCATCTGCCAGCAAGAGCACTCCTATAGGAGAATACAATCGAAAAGGGGATGTAAAAGGCCATCTCTAGTCTCAATATATCACCATGCAGACAAACAAACGTGGTTTCAGCCACGAGGAGCATACTACCTAACTTCCGGTCGTCCCGTCTTGTCTCCCGTCATATCCGGCCAGGCTCCTATATACTCTCCCACCTGGTCACGTGTCTAGAGCTCGCTGCCAAAGATGCGCGGCGGCTCTACCGCGTCACCGCGGCGCAGTCACATGACCAAGTGTGTGTCCCTACACAATGACGCGCCACAGCGCGTCGTGTGCAGAGGGGGAGGCGTGGCCCAAACCGAGCTGGTCCATCCCCGGGCGAGTCACCACCCAAGGAGGGCGGGGGAATACGGATGGCCCTGCCCCTACACCCTGACGTACTCACTGTACAACATGGGACACATATGCCCGCCTTAATGATTGCCCCCGAACACACAGAGTCAGTACATTACGCACCTGTCATCAAAAGTACAATCCTAACACAGTACAAACTGATTGTTTCGAGATCATAAATTGTTCACAAATTATGTATTTACAGGAAACACTTACAACACGCAAGCATATTTAGATAGCAGTTAAGGATAAGGAACAAGGCCAAAAATTGGCATATAAAGACTCAGCACTCCCCGTTTTGTAACCAACATCATAGTATCCATGAACCTAGTTCATAGAAAGGGCTTGAAGCTGAACGCTTCATTCAGCCCTGGTGCTTCTGTGGCCCTAAGCTGGTATATCCAGCGAGATTCTCGCTGTAATATAATTTTATCAAATTCACCTCCCCTGGGATTGGGGAGGATTCTCTCTAGGGCTGCAAAACGTACCACATCAGGGTTGCTATTGTGGTATAAGCTTAGATGTCTGCCAATAGGCGTGGACAATATATTTTATGTCCATAATATACATGGTCTTTAATCCTGCGCCAGAACTGGCGCTTGGTCTTCCCAACATAGAAGGCCCCACACTCACAGAACATCATGTAGACTATCCCTATCGTCTGACAGTCCACATGGTGCCCAATGGTGTGGAGCCCCCCACCCGGAAGGTAAAAAGTCTGGTTTTCATAAACAAATGAGCAAAAATTGCAAGACCCACATTTCCATGTCCCCTTGATTTCAAAGGTCTCTGGGTGACTCTGGAAATGGCTTTGGGTAACTCGGTCCCTCATTAACTTAGCCCTCCTATATGTAATCTCGGACGTAGGTCCTACATATTTCACTAGAGTTTTATCATTTAGCAATAATGCCAATGTTTATCAAGAATTCTTTTAATTAGTTGATGTTGGTTCGTATAGGGGGTAATCAATCGCACCTTGTCTGCTTGTTTAGGTCTCTGGACTCTAGACATTGTATCCTCTCTCGTGCGTCCATAGGCTTTATTGAAAGCCTTCCTTAATAAGGTCTGTGAGTACCCTCTGGCTAACAGTCTGTCCCTCAGGTCATTGGATTCCCGTCGGAATGACCTATCATCCAAACAGATTCGTCTCAGCCTTAGGTATTGCGAATACGGGATACTTTTCACTAGCGGTTGAGGGTGAAAGCTCTGCGCATGCAATACCGTGTTGCCTGCCGTCGGCTTACGATATAAGGTGGTAGAAATACCACCTGTTTGGTCGATCAAGATTTGGATGTCAAGAAAAGGAAGAGAGGAGGAACTCGACTGCATGGTAAAAGTCAGATTAAACTCGTTCACATTGAGGGCAGCAAAGAATTCCAAAAGGGTCTCCTCTGGCCCTGACCACAGCATGAAAACATTGTCTATGTATCGGAGCCAGAGGAGGATATGTGGCCAGAACCCCTGATATCGGTCCTCAGACAGCAGGGTACGTTCCCACCCCCCGCAGGTTCAGGTTAGCGTACGATGGGGCACAGGAAGTCCCCATCGCCACACCCTGTGCCTGGAGGTAGTGGGAGTCATTAAACAGGAAAACATTCCTTGTGAGGATATGTTCCAAAATGGATAAAACCAACTCATTGTATTCAGAAAAATCCTGATGTCTTTCATTCAAAAACTCTCGAATGACAGCTAAGCCTTTGTGATGTGGAATGCTGCTATATAAGGCCTCAATATCTATTGCAACTAATTTAGTATTGGGAGGTACCATAAATCCATCCAATCGTCTCAAAAGATCTAGAGTGTCCTGGATATAAGATGGTAACGATGATACGTGTGGGCGCAGGTACCTATCCACCAGCCTACTGGCCAGTTCTGTATAGGCACCCACACCTGACACAATTTGTCTACCTGGGGGCTTCTCCATATTTTTGTGGGTTTTTGGTAACGCGTAAAACGTTGGTGTACGAGGGTTTTTTACGCAAATAGATTCAAATATTTCTTTAGTAATTGTCCCTTTGGAATAGGCAAAATTAATGAGTTCAAGAAACTCACTCCAGAATTTCTGAACACTGTCTTCTGGAATTACTCTATACCAATTTTTGTTGTTGAGTATTTTTTCACACATATCCTTATACTGTTGTATATTCATAAGGACTACGTTACCCCCCTTATCAGAGGGTTTTATCACGATGTCCCTATTATTGCTTAGTAATGTCAGGGCTTCTCTTTGTTGTCTGGTGAAATTACCCTCCTGATATCTGGGCCTATGTAGCTGTTCAATTTCCTTAGTAATCTGGGCCACAAATGCCGCCACATTAGGATTGGTGTTTAAGGGTGGAAATTTGGTGGATTTCTTTTTAGGAATGGCAGGGTGATCAAACTGAGGAGCCTCCACAGGAGGAGGACTGGTTACTCCCACTGTGTCCCCACTGGAAGCAGGGAGAGCCACCCCAGAATATGTTTGGGAGAAAACTAATATATAAATTCCTGTTTGATGATGAGAGAAAGAGAAAAAGAGAGGAGGACAGACAAATAGAACAGTGGAAACAGTTCCGGGTGCGTGACTTCCAGGCCCTGAAGGACCTTATGGACCTCTGGGAGGAGAATGAGGCCCATGCACGTACCCATGGCACGGATGACCATTCTGGGGTGGCTCTCCCTGCTTCCAGTGGGGACACAGTGGGAGTAACCAATCCTCCTCCAGCCGAGCTGTCCCCCTAGGTAAACCCTCTGTCTTGTGTGTCTGGTTTCTCTTTTCCACTACTATACATTCTTGTATGTACAATGGCTGTGTATCCTGTTCTGGGCTTTGTTTAGCCCATTATTTTTGTATTCTTTGAAACATGTAAATACACACCTTAAAAAAAAAGAGTCTTAAAACTCTTACCTCCCCATCCTCCTAATTATCCTGCATACCCTGCATGAAAAAGATCTGTGTACTTACCTTTTTTAAATCTGAACCTGGCATGTGATTCAGAAGCTCTGGCTTCCCTGTGTAAGGGAACGCTTCATAATGACTGTGAAATCTCGGAACCATGACAGCACCTGCAGCTGCTGTTCACTGGCACAGGGGAGTCGAAGCTGCTGGATCATGTGACTGGACCATATTGAGAAAAGGTAAGTAAGAGTAGGGGGAAGGGAACATTTTTAAGAATAGATAGAGAGCTAGCTTTATCTTCCACTTTTAGTTGCGTTGTACGCTGCACAAAAGAACTTTTCCCCATATCTCTAAGATCAAGCCCATTTTGGGAGAAACATTGGGAAGGTGTGGTGCAGTAGTGAGATCTGCCCTGGTTTAAAAGTTGGATCCGATCGGATGCCAGTCAGTCTATGACTTTGGTTGCAGTATTGTTTATATACAGCTGTGCTCATAAGTTTACATACCCTGGCAGAATTTATGATTTCTTGTCAATTTTTCAGAGACTATGAATGATAACACAAAAACTTTTCTTTCACTCATGATTAGTGTTTGGCTGAAGCCATTTATTATCAGTCAACTGTGTTTACTCTTTTTAAATCATAATGACAACAGAAACTACCCAAATAACCCTAATCAAAAGTTTACATACCCCAGTTCTTAATACCGTGTATTGTCCCCTTTCACATTAATGACCTCTTGAAGTCTTTTGTGGTATTTGTGGACTTTATCTTCTCAGATGGTAAAGCTGCCCATTCCTCTTGGCAAAAAGCCTCCAGTTCCTGGAATTTATTGGGCTGTCTTGCATGAACTGCACATATGAGATCTCAGAGTGGCTCAATGATATTGAGGTCAGGAGACTGGAGATGGCCATCTCAGAACCTTCACTTTATTCTGCTGTAGCCAATGACAGGCTGACTTGGCCTTGTGTTTTGGATCATTGTCAGTTGGAATGTCCAAGTATGTCCCATGCACAGCTTCCTAGCTGATGAATGCAAATGTTCCTCCAGTATTTTTAGATAACATACTGCGTTCATCTTGCCATCACAGGCCTTGTTGTCTCCTCTCCAAATGTAGCGTTTATGGTTGTGGCCAAAAAGCTCAATTTTGGTCTCATCACTCCAACTGACTTTGCGCCAGAAGGTTTGAGGCTTGTCTCTGTGCTGTTTGGCATATTGTAAGTGGGATACTTTGTGGCATTTGTGTACTAATGGCTTTCTTCTGGTGACTTGACCATGCAGCCCATCTTTCTTCAAGTGCCTCCTTTTTGTGCATCTTGAAACAGCCACATGTTTTCAGAGAGTCCTGTATTTCACCTGAAGTTATTTGTGGGTTTTTCTTTGCATCCCGAACAATTTTCCTGGCAGTTGTGGCTGAAATTTTAGTTGGTCTACCTGACCGTGGTTTGGTTTCAACAGGACCCCTCATTTTCCACTTCTTGATTAGAGTTTGAACACTGCTGATTGGCATTCTCAATTCATTGAATATCTTTTTATATCCCTTTCCTGTTTTATAAAGTTCAACTACCTTTTCCCGCAGATCCTTTGACAATTCTTTTGCTTTCCCCATGACTCAGAATCCAGAAACATCAGTGCAGCACTGGAGGAAAGATGCAAGGGTCTGTCAGGAGTCCAGAAACTCATTGACCTTTTATACACACACCCTAATTACAAGCAAACAGATTACAGGTGAGGATTGTTACCTTTAATAGCTATTCAAACCCCTTTGTGTCAACTTGTGTGCGTGTTTTCAGGCCAAAATCACCATTGTATGTAAACTTTTGATCAGGGTCATTTGAGTAGTTTCTGTTGCCATTATGATTTAAAAAGAGTAAATACAGCTGATTGATAATAAATGGAAATGTTTTTGTGTTATCATTCATATTCTCTGAAAAATGGCCAAGAAATCATAAATTCTGCCAGGGTATGTAAACTTATGAGCGCAACTGTATATTGTTTATTATGTGAGCATAATAATTCATGCACAGCCTACTTTTAACCATAGCAGTTAGTAAAATTTGAGTTTCTTTTTCTCTGGGTTAGTGTAAACTAAAATGTGATTGGTTTGTTTGCATTCCTGAAATTTATATGTAGTCTTATTGCTTGTTTTTGAAAATAATAAGCTTGATGTAGTATATATGGCCAGACCACAGAATCATTTTGTGACTCATCAGTCTTGTGCACTGTTATTCATTTTACACCAAGGAGTTGTAACGGATTAAATTTACAGCAGATTAACCTCAGTACTGCAGCTTACAGTGCAGAATGTCAACACACACAGACGGTCTGACATCAGTAGAAGGCGAAGCGTGGCCTTTCCCATGTAATATGGAAGAGTCCAAAAAAAATTGGATAGTAATCTGGAGGTTATTTCGGGACATAGATGGAAATGCTTGGTGATGCTGTAAGTACAATATGAGCTAGCATTAATATAAACATACCTTCAGGGTTTTTATCCAATAAGGTGTAATACAACAATCCCATAGCGCACATGTAAAAATAACACAAGCCTTTCCATTGTGATTTGACTATCTCCTGTTTAAACAGTGAACAGTGCTAACTGAAATGTCTGCCCTATGGTTTTATTGTTCTACTTTAAGTTTTCTGTTTTGATATTTGATTAATTTTGACCCTATCTGTACATTTTATTAATATGATGTGATTGGATCTTGAACATTTTTGTAGTGATTTCTGAATAATTATCTTTTATATCTGAAGAATTTCCTTACCTAATAATTTTCAAGATGCACATGTATGATATGAAACTCTTAAGTTATTGTCGAGTAAACAGTTTGAGGGAAACAGATGTTTCTACTTATGTGCAATATAATTTTTAACAAAAAACAGCCTTATACAAAGTTTGTGGTTTGTGAACTTTAAAGGATAAAGAAAGCATTACTATCTAACAAGCCTGCATATTCTCCAAATGTACCTATGGCACAATTGAAGCATCCTTTTTTTTTTTTACTACAAGGACTGTAGTCTCTTCACTAGGGACAAGGAAGATCAATGATATGAGATGCTGGCCACTTTTAGTGTATTACATTTTTCTCTGAAATACTGTCACACACACATAATATAATTGTCTCATTGCTGGACAAGCCATTAACTTCACTAGCTGATTTTCTGGTGAGCCCAAGTGGCTCCTGCTGCTGTGTGTGAGCCAATGAGGAGGGAGAGAGACAGGAGAGCCTCTGCTTTCGCGCACATCACTGGATCACGAACGGGCTCAGATCACTATAAGAAGGGGCTAGAGGGGAGCTGCATGCAGAAAGTTATTTACCTTACAAGATGCTAACCACCCCATGCATATTTACTGTGGCAGGGCGGATGCTCTGAGCAGAATCACTTACCTGTATGTGAATCAGGTACCTGTACGTGATTCTGCACTTCCAGGTCTGGGGCGTGCACTATCGCCACCTGCGACCTGATTGGACTCGCCGATTGTTCGGAAGACAGGTAGATCGCCGTTCTGTGAAAAGGGAATGCTGTGATCCTGTCTTCCTGCTAAGCAGGAAAACAGATCTCTGCCTTTCCATATGTTTTTTTCAAAGTTGTCTGTCTTTTTTTGTTTTTAGCGAAAAATATAAAAACCGCAGAGGTGATCAAATACCTCTAAAAGAAAGCTCTATTTGTGGGGAAAAAAGGACATAGAGTTTATTTGGGTATAGTGTTGCACGACCGTGCAATTGTCAGTTAAAGCGACACAGTGCCGTATTGCAAAAAATGGGCTGGTCATTGAGGGGGTAAAACCTTCCGGAGCTCAAGTGGTTAATGCATAGACTGCATTAACTTCTTAGCACCGATTGCTGTTGGGCCTTTAAGGGGTTTGCTATGCCAGGGGTGGGGCTTATGGCCTCGTGACCACCGTGATTGGCTGTCACAGCGGTCACATGATTGGAAAAGTTCTGATCACAAACAGGGATCTGGAACTTTCCATTAACAGCACAGCACTGTCGGTGCTAATGCATGCAAATATACGGCCACTCTGCGCCAAGTTCTGTACGCCAGGAGGCCGCATATTTGCGTGCGCACGGTGCAAAGAGGTTAAGGTAAAAAAAGTTCTGCCTTTAGAAGGACTTTAATGATTGAGTTTCAATCTACTTAAAGTACATTTGTTGGTTTCTATAAACCGCTGATGTAGCAAACATTGTGTGGAGTCATTCTTCTGCTGTTTATGCAAATATTTTAGCATTATAAGAGTTGTAAAAGGGTGGTTCTTCTAACATGCACACTGTAAACAGTCTCTGTGACCAGGCCCTGTGGAAGGGGCAAAAATTGTCAGAGTGTGAGCATTTCTTTACATGCCAGTGGCCCAAACCAAGCGGAGTCTCTTGTGGCCTGCACCTTATCCTCCAAGGTGGCACAGTCATAGGCTGTGGAGCGGTGGCAACTCATTTGCACATAACTGTAAATTATTATTTATCATTTATTACAGTTTTAATGAAACTGCTGATAACTTCAAATTATTGTCATGTAATCATTATTATTATACAAGATGTATATAGCGCCAACAGTTTGCGCTGCGCTTTACAACATGGGGGCAGACATTACAGTTACAATACAAATCAATACAGGAGGAATCAGAGGGCCCTGCTCATTAGAGCTTACAATCTAGAAGGGAGGGTCAAGAGGGACAAAAGGTAATAATGGTGGGGGATGAGCTGATGGAGAAAATGAGAATACAGTTGTTAGGTGTGGGTAGGGTAGGCTTCTCTGAAGAGAAGGGTTTTCAGGGATTGTCTAAAATCTAATAGAGTAGAAGATAATCGGACAGTTTGGGGTAAAGCGTTCCATAGGATTGGAGAGGCGCCATGTGATTTTCTAATATCATTCTTACACAAATTAAATATAAAGCAATTAAAACAAATGAGTCAGCTATTAAAAGAGAAGCTTTGCTGAAATATTTACCTTTAAATTGGACTACCCCTTCTGGGTTGAATGACGGAATCATTCAACCTACATCAATAAAATGCTATTTAGGGCAGGCACAAGAAATACCCAGAAAATATCCCGGGTGAGATTGGGGTGGGGGTATGTTTGAAAAAACTAGAGATTCACTTTGAGGATCCTTTGAGGATCCTAAACAGTTTGTCTCATGAAATAGGACAATCTTATAGAGCTTTGCATATTTAAATATGGAAGTTCAATGCTATATTGCAATTCTTTGTGCAAAGACATTGAGATATGAAAAGAAGTGCACATTTTAGTTTATATACATTTTACAGATTATTTCTTCAAATTTCATATTTATTTGAAAAGAAATTTATGGTTCATAGATTTTCTAATTTAAATATCTATTAACATTTCTGAGTTGTTTACTGATTTACTAAGATTGATTGGTGCATACCAATCATGTCATTAATTTGTGCTGTATTCATGCCCCATTACTGTAAACAAAGCATTAGCTTTCTGATTGCTTTTGTGTTATTATCATATCATGTTTAAAAGTCATTTTACATGAAGGAACCCAGAAATGTATTTTCTTTGATGTGTAGAAGCTCAGGTGAGATGGTGCAGGAAAGCACCAGATGATTGCATACATCCACAGCTGCAAGCATAGCTTTTACTTTGTCTTGTATTCAGATAATAGGCCTGTGTTTACTGTACATTTGCGTTGTTTGATATCCCTTTGCTGTATGTATGAGTAACAAGGATAATGGCCTTTTCTGTGGCCATCTTGAGCATCGACCTTCTCCAGGCGTGTCTCACAGGAAAGAATAACAATTTCTGTGGCAACAAACAACCCCCTCTCACCTTGCTCAGCTGACTTCACATAAATCCATGCTTCATATTTATGCCTCCTTTCTTCCTTTGTCCTTTTCCTCTGAATATTTGCTCCATTGTATTTCTTAGAATGTCCCAAGATGTCATTAAACTTCATGTTCTGTGTAACAATGCCATTGAACTTTATAAAATTTAATGCCTGTCACCGTTTGTTTTTACAGTCGCCTGAATATTTATATGAAATGGTCCTTTTTATATTCAGGGGGGATCTACCTTGTGCCAATTTCATTTTTCAAGGCGCATTGGTCAGGCGACATTACTGAAAATGTTTTTCAGTTTATCGTTCTGTAAAGAGCATTTCCTGTTCTTGATTTAGTGAATGGTGTCATAATGAAGGAGCAAAAGTCTTGATGACTCTGTGATTTTAAGGGATACATATTGTGGCACTTCATTAGAATTTGATTCCAGTCTATTTCATTGTAAGTAAAATGTCACTTAAAGCATGTATGAGTCCAAAAAAAACCAACATTTAAAATACTGCAGCCTACCAGTCCCTAGGTGGCTTTATTTTCACCTGGTAATGCTCCGACTAAGACGATTCAGGTGAATATGCTCATTCCACTGTATATATGGAGGGAACCATGGTTGCCACCCAGGTTGGATTTCAAGCACGCCTACCATTGTTTATCTCTTCTGCATGGAGGTTGATGGTATTAATTGTTTATGCAAGAAAGAATTACATTGGTTTTGCTTCCACTTCAGCAAACATGAAGCGACAAGGACACTGAATTTCTGGCAAGATGAACAGATATTTTCTGTACTTGCTGAAAATATTCTTAGCCTGAAAAAACAAATGCAACAACCACACCTTAGGATTGTAATCTGCAATATATATTTTTTTCTTGTGGGATTTTGTTATGCCTTAAAGAAACATTTCCACTTTTAATCGATTAAGTGATAGAACATATATTATTAGTATCCACACCATGTGTTCTCATTTGCAATAAATATGCCCCTTCCATTTCAATTTTCAACTGCTTTGATTTTCTAAAACCACCAACTCTTATTTACTGTTTGTGTTACAGTTTCTCTTACTTAACCACTTCAGCCCCGGAAGGATTTCACACTTTAGGACCGGAGCCCTTTTTGCGATTCGGCACTGCGTCGCTTTAACTGACAATTGTGTGGTTGTGCGACGTTGTACCCAAACAAAATTTGCGTCCTTTTTTTCCCACAAATAGAGCTTTCTTTTGGTGGTATTTGATCACCGCTGCGTCATTTCTGATCGCCGCTATAAACAAAAGAAGAGCGACAATTTTGCAAAAAAACCCAAATTTCTTACTTTTTGCTAAAATACAAATCAAAAAAAATATATAAAAAAACATTTTTTTCATTGGTTTTGGCCGATTTTTATTCTTCCTCATATTTGTGATAAAAAAATTGCAATCGGCATTTATTGATTGGTTTGCGCAAAAGTGGTCGCGTTTACGGATGATGAGAATTAATTTCTGGGGTTTTTATTTTTTTTATTTTTTACTAGCAATGGTGGCGATCTGCAATTTTTAGCAGTACTGCGATATTTCAGCGGACATGTTGGACCATTTTGACACTTTTTTGGGACCATTGGCATCTATACAGCGATCAGTGCTATAAAAATGCACTGATTACTGTGTAAATGCCATTGGCAGTGAAGGGGTTAACCTGCAGGGGGCACTCTAAGGGTTAACTATGTTCCCTGGGCATGTTCTTACTGTGGGGGGACTGCCCTAGCTGGGGAAGGGAAGTGGTCACAGCTTCCATGTAGAGGAAGGCTGTGATCTCTGCCCTTCCCCCCTCACAGAACCGGAGGTCTGTGTTTACTTACACAGACCTCCGTTCTTTCACTCCGGGGGGGCATCGCGGGTGGCCGGCGGAGATCGACTCCGCCGCACCCGCTCCCTGGTCCTCCCGCGCTCACTAGGTTCGATCCCGCAGCCGTTGTCGTATGACGGCGTTTTGCGCAATAGAGCCACCTTGTCACCGTCAGATTCCGATTGGCGGTCGGCAAGTGGTTAAAGTAAACTTGTGATAGAAGTAATAGTTGGTCTGTCATTGCTAACCTTCTAAAAATGCTACTTGCTTTAGGCCTCATACACACGGACGTTTCTAAAAAAATAAACAAAACATCGGGCCCGACGTCAAGGAAAAAAAGTCGGCGTTTTTCGGCGTTATGCATCGGCGTTTTTGAGCGTTAGTGAGCGTCGGCGTCAATAGGCGTTTTTTAAAAAAAATCATCCCTCTGCTATTTTTCAACCTAAAAATGACGGCGTCATAAAACGCTGGAAAACGCCGGTATAATAATAGGTGGTGTTTGTTGGCATATTGTGGCGTCGGCGTCAAAAAATGCCAAAACATTACAGCCTCAGAACGCGATGGCTGTGGGTTCTAGTTTCAGCTCCCTAACGCCGCCGTCATCTACAGCTCAAAAACGCTGACGTTTTTATGGGGCCATTGACTAACATGGAGAGCTGCAAAAAACGCCAGAAAACGCCGTCGTCAAAAAACGTCCGTGTGTATGAGGCCTTAATGTTCTTCTGGGCCACAAACTGTAACACTTTCTCAGCCACTGACCCTAAATCAATTTGCAGATCAAAAAAGTCAAAATGTCTTATCTCCATGTTTGTGCCAGACCAGTTTCAGAGGGAAAGCTTGAGAGTCAGGCATTGTGCATTTTTAGAAGGAGAGATCAGTAATGACAGCCTGTATGTTTCTCATATGATAGCTAACAAGTATGAGTTATGTGTATTGCCTAGAATTTGTAACATTCCAGCTTTGGCATATTCTAGCTAATGAAAACAACTAAGCACATGAAAATTGTAATCTAAATTATAATCCAATGTTTAAGAATACTTTTGGAATCTTAATTTAATTTAATGGTGCTTTTTTTGTGAATGGGTATTAACAGTGTGCATGGCGAAGTCCTTTTTTTGAATTCAGTTTTTCTTAGAAACGTAATCTTTAAGGTACAGAAAAAAGTAGCATTAGTTTAATAAAAATAATTACCTGTATCCCCAGGCCTGCCCCAGTTTATAACTTTATCGATGGTTGCACTACTAATTCATCCCTTTCCTAATTCTGACAAATGACATTCACCCACACAGTCTCTATGGGATCACCTTCCTTCATAAATTCTTTCTTTTAGACTCTAATGAAGCGTCTGTACAGAAATATGCCACGTTTACATTTTGCTTGGAAACTGATTGACTCAGTGCTTTGCACGCTAACAAACTGAAGATTTGTGATCCTGCTGGAAGTGTTTTAGACATTCCCATCTACCTTTATGGTGCGGTGCCCTCTTTTAGTTGAAGTATGTCTGTCCCTGGATGTTGGCCTATCTTTTCCTTAGGAGAACTACAGAAAAGGAAAAATAATGTGGGACTAAGTTCTAAGAATAGCTGCGTACCTGTGTCAGCATTCTGTTCTTGTATGTTTTGTTTGGCAGAGAAACTTTGTACACCACAATAATTTGACGAATTGTATAATTTGTTCCTATAGTCGACACATCTATAAGATAGTTATTTTAAATGAATGTAGCTTCCCTTCTGGAACTCATGGAGTGACATTTACTAAAAGAGAGAGTGCAAAATTTGGTGCAGCTCTGCATAGAAACCAATCAGCTTCCAGGTTTTTGTTGTCAAAGCTTAATTGAACAAGCTGAGGTTTGAAGTTACCAATCACAGCTGCACCAGATTCTGAGTGCTGCAGTTTTAATAAATCTCCCCCACGGTGTGTGCATCCCCATTTTTGGATAGAGAAAATAAATATTTGTTTAACCACTTGCCGACCGTCTACCGCAGCGTGACAGCGGCAAAGTGGCTCGTTATCGCGAACCACCGTCCCCGAAAGCTAGCATTGGGAGTACGTTCACTGTTTTCCGGGGGGGCCAGGGAGCGGGTAGGGCAGACCCGATCTCCGCCGGCTACCCGCGATGGCTCCCCCGCAGTGAAAGAATGGAGGTCGGTGTATGTAAATACGTTCTGACAGAGGGGGAAGAGCTGTGATCACAGGCTTCCTGTATATCCTCCCCCTGCCAGCCCAGCCCCCATACAGTAAGAACACACTGAGGAAACACAGTTCATCCTTAGAGCGCCCCCTCCAGTTTAACCCCTTCACGTCCAATGGCATTTACACAGTAATCAGTGCATTTTTATAGCACTGATCGCTGTATAGATGCCAATGGTCCCAAAAAAGTGTCAAAATGGTCCGACATGTCCACTGCAATATCGCAGTACCGCTAAAAATCGCAGATCGCAGCCATTACTAGTAAAAAATAAAAACCCCAGAAATGAATTCTCATCATTCATAAACATGGCAACTTTGCACAAACCAATCAATAAACGCTGATTGTGATTTTTTTTACCAAAAATATGAGGAAGAATATAAATCGTCCAAAACCGATGGGAAAAAAAATTTTTTTTATATTTATTTTTGGATTTGTATTTTAGCAAAAAGTAAGAAAATTAGTTTTTTTGCAAAATTGTCGCTCTTTTTTGTTTATAGCGGAAATGGCGCAAAGGTGATCATATACCACCAAAAGAAAACTCTTATTTGTGGGGGAAAAAAAGAATGCAAATTTTGTTTGAGTACAACGTCGCACCACCGCGCAATTGTCAGTTAAAGCGACGCAGTGCCAAATCTCAAAAAGTGCTCTGGTCCTAAAGTGTGATATCCTTTCGGGGCTGAAGTGGTTAAACACCCATTGAGTTTCAATTGTTGTATATGTCCCCACTGGGTAGAGTCACCTTTGCTTTATATCCTGGTGACCATTGTTGCCAAAACATGAAGGAATGGGAAATCCAAACTTTTACAGTTGCCATCAGAACATGAGTTGAGAGCTAATCTTTCAAACTGGACACCTGTTCAGAGTGGAATTTTTCACACTTCTATAGAGATTCTCTCTTATTCTTGTCTCCGGGACAAAGAGTGAAGGGAAATCTTTCCAATGGGACAGACATCAATTAGATAATGATTTTAACTCTTCTATACCCTATACAAAATAAAAACGTTTTGACCATACACTTTAACCACTTCAATTCCAGGCACTTTCAGCCCTCCTGTCCAGGCCAATTTACAGCTTTTACTGCCGTCACAATTGCTCGGTCAACACTGTAACCAAATGTAATTTTTATAATTTTTTTGAGACAAATAGATCTTTTTTGTGGTAATTAATCACCGCTTTTTTAAAATGTTTTGCTAAATAAACAAAAAAAAAAAAAGACCTACATTAAAAAAATATATATATATATGTTTTTCTTAGTTTATTTTATAAAATTTTGCAAATAAGTAATTTTACTTCTTCACTGGTGTAGACTGATGGGCGCTGATGGACACTGATGAGGCGGCACTGATGGGTCGGCACTGATAATCAGGTCACTAATCATCTTTGCCTTGATTTTCAGTGTAAACTCACTCACTGTGCCCTGTCCTCACATGCTGTCTCTGTGTCAGGAAAGTAGAACCGATATCTAGAAAGTCTGTTTGCATGTGACCAGCTGTGATTGGACACAGCTGATCACAATGGTAAAGGGCCAATATTATTGGCCTTTTACTATGATTTGTGATCAGATGTGTCCAAAGCACACATCAGTCACAGAGCGCGCCCCAGGGAGCACGCTAGAGGTCCGTGCTATAGATGTCTTTTGGCTATACCACTGGCAGGAAGTGGTTAAAGCTGGAAGTTCTGCTCATCTCCCCAACAATAGTTGGGAACATATTTTCCTTCCTGGGAGCGGGTACCTATTTCTGACAGGTACCATATGTACCCGCTCCCACTTCTCCTTTTCTCACCTAGGTGTCAGTGGGAAGCCATTTGTGAATCCGAAGGAAGTCACAGATGGCTTCCCACAGCCAAGGTGGAGGTGCAGGGGACCCAAAGACCAGTCCTGGACTCCTGGGCTGGTGTCTGCTTATTAAGTATCTGTAGCTACAGTATTTGTAGCTTCTGACTTTTAAGTTTTTTTTGAAAATGTCCGAAGTTCCTCTTTAAGGACTATATCATACTTGCGATTTGGATGCTGGTGACAACTGGGCAGTGTCTGAATACTAAAACTCTGTTTGTCTCCTGTGTGTCACTCCTATGTTGCCTAAGCCAGCAAAATGGGGCTCTGGTCAAATAGTGAGATACTAAAAGATCATCTTAAATGAAAATAAGCATCAGTTGCATTTGCTAATTTACTTGCTATCAGAGCATCACCAGTGGCAGAAATATTAGGGCCGCATAGCCCTATAAAGAAATGTAATCTGTTTGCTGTGGGTGACTTCACACAGCATCGTTACTGCTAAGGGTATAACTTCTATAAATGCAATATGATAGAGTGGATACACAAATAATTGCATCCATTATTAAGTTAATTAAACACGTTCTTTGATGTTTTTAAAACTAAACTCAATCAGGCTGAAAATGATCTTTGCTTTACAAAATCTTGCACAACTGTAAAAATTATGCAGTGTTATAACTTTGGATTTCAGAAAAATGATGCACATTGATGTTATAAAAAAACAGAAATTGCCTTTATTTTTATCCTGCATTACTGGTTGTCAGGGTTTCTCTGTTATGGACATAGGTAAAAAAAAAACCACAAAAAACAAACTTTCTTTCTCCGCTTGAAACTGTTAATCTATAGCGCTATTGACTATCCTCGGCTCCTTGTCACTAATGCACTAATGTCTAATAATGCAGAGGTTTTGCTGATCAAAGTTTATTTTAAAGCATAACTCCACTTTTGTTGAGAAAAAAACATTCCCCTCCGGGTGATCTTTGTACATTGCAAGGTTTATAACAACCTTTGTTGCAAATTCCTACCTTTTGTAATTCTGAGGAAGTTCCTCTGTGCTGAGTTGGTCTAATGGGAGTGACTTCATAATTATCTATCAGGTGTGCAGCTGGAAAGTACTAATGAGTAATTGACCGGGCCTGCATCCCTTTAGACATGTTACTACTGAAAGTATCTCTCCAAAATGACATTTTTGTTGCAGGAAATGTCGGAAATCTAACTTGTATCTTACACAGAATTCTGGGAAAATCAGTGAGCCAATCACACAAGCGGGAAATGATGCTTCTGGGGAGTGGTCAGTACACACACTGTGTACAGATCAACTCCAGGTAGCTATATTGCAATGCATCGTCAGTAAATTACAGAGGCTACAGATTGAAAAGGAAAGGTCATTTTTAATAACATTCAATCACAATATGATTAGTGTCACAATTATATTCGCTATATTATTTTTTTCTTTATTTGCTATTTTTTTCCCCATGAAAGTGGAGTTACCCTTTAAATATATGGCTGTGGTCGTCTTTTCTTCTCTCGTCTTCTGAATTTCAAATGTCATGTAAGCAAGGAATTTCAGTGATCCATGTAAATAGAAGTGAGAGCATTAACCAGCGTGTAAGTAAAATCAATGAACATTAAATTGTATGTTTGTCAGCTGATGCCCACAGGACCTTCTTTGTAAATGTACTAATTTATATCAGAACAACCAAAATAAATGTAGTTTTAAATATATTTGCCCCCAGTAGTCAGACAGCGAGTTAATTTCAATTCGGCATGTAGCCTGCGGCATTCACCTTCTGACCATTGTGTGTCATCCTTGCTCCGATCATTCATTAAGATCAGTGTTTTGTTAAAACATAATCTTCCAAAGTGTTCAGTTACAATGTACTGTTCCCATTAGTGGCACATTTTCCAGGGGCTTGAGTTAGACTGATGGGTAGCTGAGCACCAGTTGCTGTGAAATCTAAGTGATGACTCTGAAGAGACTGGTAGTGTGATCCTTAACTATCACAGTACTGTAGACATTTTGCGAGATAACATAAAAATAATGGTTTGGCATTTTATTGGCACTGTTGGAAAGGATTGTATATGTATATTGTGGGAGATTAGCTTGTGTGGATCACCTTTCCTGGGACGAAGGCAGCTTGAAGGCAAATGTTCTTAAAATCTGGCTGGTTGCTAGTTTTATTTGGTAAAATATTTCAAATCCTAAAACAAACAAAATAGCAAAATAAAACCTTGCTGTCTGGCGCTAAACTACTACAAAGCAGAATACCTCTCCTACGATGTAGGGCTTGATTCTGACACCCCTAAACACACAAATGCAAACCTTTTCTCTTGCAGGATTAGAGCAACTCTCAAGGTGTAGCTCTCTGTGTAATTATACTGAGTCCTAGGCCAGAGCACAACTGAGATCTCTTCCTGGTCATTTAATGTAGCTGAAGAGGGATTTGGGTGGACCAGAAAGTCACGGCCAGAAACATCTCTGCCATGGTGGCCGTCAAAACTCGGGACGGGCTCTCACTAGTCCACTCCAAGTTGAACGCATGCGAGGCGACAAATATAGCCTGTCCACTATTGTGTCACGCATAACGTCACTATATATATATATATATATATATATATATATATATATATATATATATATATATATATATATATATATATATAGATATATATAGATATATATATATACAGTGACGTTATGCGTGACACAATAGTGGACAGGCTATATTTGTGTATATATATATATATACATATGTATAGTGAGATACAAAGCCACTTGTCAGGTACATAGTTACATCAAACATGCCTTAATGAAGGAATTCTGCGTGGCCGTGAAATGTTGCACACTATATTGTGTGATAATAAAGCCACATTCTTAATTTTCTTTCTTAATTCATTCTGTGGTGCAGATGAGATATCTTATGGGGTTTTACCTTAAGGATAAGTTCACCTTTGGCAACATGTTGCATGTTGTGCCCATATTTACAGTGGAACATGTAGCATGTTACTAAAGAGCACCTACCTTCACCCCTCCGATTCCCTGCTGTGACAGCAGGCGGGGTATCATCACAATTTAAAAAGAGTGTGACCATGTGGAGTCCCACCCACACAGCCGCGTCATTCATTCGCAACTTTCTGTGAATGAATGAACTACAAATACAGTGATTATTACTAGCAGCTCTTGGTACATTCAGCCTGCCATTAATGGTTCGATCTCAAGATTTAAACTGCCTATGGCCGGCCCAAGTCCTAACAATTTCAGACTTATCATACATATAGTACAGATAGTGGACACTGTGAAAACCATTGCGAGAACATAAATATGATCGATACATTATATAACTTTAGAAGAAATTAGCCTCTTATGGTGGCAGTCATTCTACCTCCTACATATATTTTCACGAAGGTGGTTCAGGAGGAGGTTTTTGGCTTCACCAAGACATGTCAGAACTTGCTATTTGAATTATTATTGAGGTATATGTATGTGTCTTTCTCATGACGATGCTTAATGCTATGTGCAAGATCCTCTATGCTTGTATTTCATTCTTAATGTTTTCAGACCTGCAATTGTTTTAAGAAATAATCTGGCATGATGGCAAATCCCTGCTACTGAAAAGCACAAGATCAGAAAAGAATAAGCAAGGAGTCTTTAAGTGCACAAACATTTCTGTGCAATAGAGAAATATTGTATAAGTTGGAAGAAAGAAATAATGGAATCTTAGCCGTGTGCTTTTTAAACCTTTCAAGAATTGCCTTTTGTTTGATTTTTCTGCTTTTTCAAACATTTTAAAATAATTTAAGAAACAAAAAGTAGAGATGTTGTCCATAGAAGCCAAACTGCTACTTTGTTTTCTTGCTGTATTCAGCACTAGGAAGTTGATAACTTGAAATAGGTTGCTATGGGAAACACTTTTCAGCCTATTTTTATTAATAATTATAATTTTGGGTATATGGCCTATACATTGCAGCATGGGCCCTTTCAGGGATAATTAGCTTGCACTTGAGATTGGTTTAAGCTGCTTTCTTGAGTTGCTCTTGACTTACTTTGTATCTCGCTTGCTTTTACTTGTATTCACTTTGACTCTTATTAGGAAAAAAAAACAATTCAGACCTAGCAGAAAAGATGTACTCTATGTATCTAAAAGCAAAACAAAGATGCTGCACAAAAAGCTTTTGAACAATCCTTGATAGCATACAATGCAGTCATTGCATTCCAAATCTTTCAAAACTGTTCCTAGAAATGGATCTGGAACTGGAAGGGTTCCTATGGTTAAGAGTGTGCTGGAATGACTCCCAACTAGTCCAAATGTATAACATAATAAGACATGGGATCAGCACACAGAAAAAGCTCTTCTTTATTGCATAGCCACACCCAACATCCCTGGTCTTTGTACGTCATCATGCAATAAAGGAGAGCTTTGTACTTTGAAACAATTATATCGGTGTGCTGATTATACATTTTGTGACTTCCTATGCACTAAACTGAAATACCATACAATATTATCAGCTTTCTCAGGTATTGTCTGTGAACTACAAAGCAACACCCTACTATGTAATGGGAATAGAGACTAGAAAGAGGTGATTGTAGTTTAACTGCTTTCCCCATGGCCATAGTACATAAACGGCTGGGCAGGAGTAGCGTTGATGCCGGTGAACGTACCTGTTCATCCTCCCGCATTGCCTAATTGTGCATGCTTCCTAGAGCATGCAGTGGCGGGTCAGTGGCCAGCTGTGTCCACCGGACACAGCCAATCATCGATCATTGTACTGGGCCACTGTGAGCAGCCCTGGTATCATGTGATCACTGTGACCAATCACACCAAGCAAATGAACAATAATAAACAACAGAGTCATTGTTTACTACTGTGTGAGCTCTATGAATGGTTACAGCACTCACATAGTACCAGGGCCAATCACAGTAGTACAAAAGATTTCATAAATGGAACCTTTACACAGTCATTTACTGACTGCTTATTACATTTCACTGCACTGCTTTGCACTGACCATATGTGGGAAAAATATCTATTTTTTTGAAGACCATATACTGTATATAATTTATATATATATATATATAGAGCGAGAGAGAGAGATATTAGAAAAAAATAGTGTTTTATATATATATATATATATATATATATATATATATATTTTTTTTTTTTTTTTTTCCATACTTTCACAGGTCAGTGTCCCTAATCAATGCCACACATATTATCCCTAATCACCACCATACCAGTTACAGTGTCCTTGATCATGACTTGAGAATGCTTGAAGGTGCTCCTTGAATTTTGGCCCCTTTATGCAGCTAGGCTGTAAGAAGGTCTCACACATATGGTATCCCCATAATCGGGAGGAGTAGCAGAATATGTTTTGCGGTGTAATTATATGTATGTCTATGCTGTGTGTGGGAAATAACTTGTTAAAATGAAACATTTGTGACATTTTTTTCCCATATTCTAAAAAATGTGACAAAAAATTACAAGTTCAAAAAACTCACCATGCCTCTTACTAAATACCTTGAATTGTATACTTTTGTACTGCCCCAGGCTGTTAGTACATCAGGCTTGATCAATTTTTAAATTTATATACCATATTTTTTAGACTCTATAATGTTTACACAGACAAAATAATATACGCTGGTTTGGGTCATTTTTACATAAGAAATATAGCAGAATAGATTTGGCATTAATTTATGAATAAAGATTATTTATTTGCAAAATATAACAGAAACTAGGAAAATGTTTTTTTTTTTTTGTTTTTTTTAATGTTCAGTATTTTTTAAATGTATATAGGAAAAAGAAAAAAACCTGGTGGTGATTAAATACCACCAAAAGAAAGCTCTGTCTGAAAAATTATTAAAATAATTATTTGGGTACAATGTTGCATGCCTGTGATTGTCATTCAAAATGTGACAGTGCTGAAAGCTGAAAAATAGCCTGGACTGGAAGTGGGCAAAAATGTCCAGCCTTGAGGTGGTTAAATCAGGAGAGCAGCCTAGGTTGAAAACATTCCTTCATAGAAACTGTGAAACGAGTGAACAATAATAAAACAATAATTCTCCCACTCTACAAGACTCTGGTCTGGCCGTATCTTGAGCCATCCAATTCTGGGCACCAGTCCTCAGGAGGGATGTGCTGGAACTGGAGAGGGTCCAGAGAAGGGCAACCCAATTAATAAAGGGTCTGGAAAATCTCAGCTATGGGGAAAGACTGTAAGCATTGAACTTGTTCTCTTTGGAGAAAAACGCTTGAGAGGTACAGGTGACCCCACTATAAGGAAAAAGCTTTTCCGTAAAAAATTTAATAAGGGAGCCCCCAGATTCCAGCCCCCCATGTGAATTAGTAGGGGTACACCGTACCCCTACTAATTAACCAAAAAGTGTGAAAAAAGTAAAAGCCCAGGAGACAATTAGGGACCATTCCTTTATTTAAAAAAAAAATAAGTGTCCCCTGTTGTAATCCATTGTCAATCACGGTGCGCAACGGACCCGGAAAAAAAAAAGCAAAGCCGTAACAGCTCCTCCTCCATGGGAGGGCTCCCGCCGACTGAGTGCTTTTTGCTTTGACAGTTTATCCCCACCCGGTGATGTAAGCGCGTGACCCGCCCCCTCTGACGTCAGAAGGGGCAGGGTCACTCGCTTACGTTACCAGGTTGCCCCGTCCTGCCATATAAATAAACTGTCAAAGCACGAAGCATGCAGACGGCAGGAGTCCTCCCCATGGGGAGGAGCCGTGCGCGCCGTCTGCGCATAATGCATTATGGGGCGCTCCGTGGTGGCGAAGTCACTGCGAACACTCCATAATGTTCTAAATTCGACGAACGGGCGAACACGGGCCCATCCCTATACAGGGGTGTACAGTGTACTATTAACATATAAGCACACACACAGTTTGGGCTGGATGGACTTGTCTTTTTCCAACCTTACCAACTATGTAATTATGTAACAATGTTCGCTTAGGGCAGGAAGTGTGTTTTTGGCAGAAATGCCAGGTGAAAAAAAATCAAAAAAAAAAAGTAAACAAATGCAGCCACCATGTCTAATAAATGTTAGTTTCCAGTATATTACATTTTTGTTTTTGGGTTTAGATATACGTTATTGGAGAATGGACTCCTGCTATGCAATTCATCTTTTTTTTTGTTTTGAACAAGCTGCACTTTTCATCAGAAACAAATAATACTGATATAAATGGTAATTGAACACATAATATGTTGTTTGCACTTTAAAGTCATAGCAGGCATATTACTAAAACACCTTATTAAAATTGGACATGTCAATGCACAGTCAGAAACTGGAGCCTAAGTGTCCCCTACAAGATGAACACAGAAGGTGAAATTCATTATCTCATTAAGTAACTGTAGAGCTTCTCCCTCGCATCTCAGAGCTCTTGAGAAGCGTTAGAAGTGCCACATTAACTTCCTTACTAATAACGGGATATTAAGATTACTTTGAATAATTTTGATGAGAACAAGTGAGTATGACAAGATTTATTACCCATGCGTTGTGTTTCTTGCCTGTCCACATCACCAAGTCATCCTCCGTGTCCACGTTGGAGGTTGAAAAAAAGTGAAACATTCTTGAGAACAGGGTGATTGAAGACATTTAAATTCCTACAAAGATTGAAAGATACAAAATTGAATGTAAAAGAAAATACTTTGGGAGTTTATTCTAAATAACTATAAAACACATTAATAGAAAGCAGTCCTCATGTTTTTTTTTTAAATGTAGAGTCCAATCAGAAATAAAAGGAATAGAATGTATGATTCTTACTGTCCCTAAAGAATGAACATTATCAACTTCTCTTATTTGCTCCCTTTCGGTTTGTTGTATATACCGTTGAAAGTGTTTTAATATTTTGACTAGAGTAAGGGAGGGTTATAACCCCTATCATGTTTTTTTTTTTTGCATCTGTGTCCCATTGGGGAGATTTACCTTCACTTCCTGTTCCATAGCCAAAACAAGTCCCTCCAAAATAATTTCCAGGTTTCCAGGGGTATCATCGGGGTCCCCATTGGAAGATTCCCTATCTTTTACTGTCCTACTGTTCTGGTGTCAACCCAAAATGCAGGATTTTATTTCTTATCACTTTCAATAATAACTGTAAACAGGACAAACAGGGTGAATCTCCATTACAGGGGCATAGAAAGCAATAAAAACTTGACAGGGGTTCTAACACTTTCCACTCTATCCACAACTAAAAAAAAAGTTTCGCCCTTAGTTACACCTTAATCCTGACAAAAAAAATTCTTTGACGTCCTGTCACCTATGCGCTCTGCTTTCTTACCTCATACATAGCACCATTTTTAACTACAGAACATCACCCCCTACGTTATAGGGAGAAGGAAAGGGGAGGGGTTTTGTAGTCATACCACATTTTTTGTCCCAGGGTGACAACACTACTCCTGTGTAGATACTAAGGATGGGCCCGATATTCGACTCGAACATCGGGCGTTCACCCGCTTGACAAATTTAGAACATTGTGGGGCGTTCGTGGCAAATTCGAGCGCCCCATAATGCAGGGCGAGATTGCGGGGAAATGACACTCGCTGATAGGCCAAAGCATGCACATGACCAATCACAGCGCACTCTGCTGTGAGAGCCATATTGGACATTTTCACTTAGGGGTGCACTCACTTTTGTTGCCAGCGGTTTAGACATTAATGGCTGTGTGTTGAGTTATTTTGAGGGGAGAGCAAATTTACACTGTTATACAAGCTGTACGCTCACTACTTTACATTGTAGTAAAGAGTCATTTCTTCAGTGTTGTCACACGAAAAGATAGAATAAAATATTTCCAAAAATGTGAGGGGTGTACTCACTTTTGTGAGATACTGTGTGTGTGTGTGTGTGTGTATATATATATATATATATATATATATATATATATATATATATATAAAATATACGCTGCAGTCAGTGTAGACTATATACAGTGCATGCTCAGATAAGGGTCTGGCATAGGTTTTAAGGGGAACTCCACGCCAAAAATTTTTTAAAAATTGACATGGGTCCCCCCTAACATCCATACCAGGCCCTTCAGGTCTGGTATGGATTTTAACGGGAACCCCGTGCCAATTTTTTTTTAAAAAATGGCGTGGGGGTCCCTCCCAAAATCCATACCAGACCCTTATCCGAGCACGCAGCCTGGCAGGGTAGGAGGGGGGTACGAGCGAGTGCCCCCCCAAACTGTACCAGGCCACATGCCCTCAACATGGGGAAGGTGCTTTGGGGCCACCCCAAAGCACCTTGTCCCCATGTTGATGGGGAGAAGGACCTCTACCCCACAACCCTTGCCAGTGGTTGTGGGGGCTTGCAGGCAGGGGATTTATTGGAATCTGAAAGTCCCCTTTAATAAGGGCCCCCAGATCCCGCCCCCCATGTGAAAGAGTATCGGGTACATTGTACCCTTACTCATTCACCAAAAAAGTCAAAACCACAGAAGACAATTAGGGACAAGTCCTTTATTAAAAAAGAAAAAAAGTGTCCCACAATGTACATCCACGTACATTGGATGTACGAAAAAAAAATTCGTACGAAAAAAAAATTCCCAAAAAAGCTCCTCCTGGATGGGAGGCTCCAAACCATTGATTTGAAAACTTTTTTTTGCATTGATACATGTCCCCTAGTGCAGTACCCAGGTCCCCATACACTTTTTATGGCAATAACTTGCATATAAGCATTTAAAATGAGCACATTTTCATGTTCATGTCCCATTGACTCTAATAGGGATCGAATGTTCACACTAATTTTTTGCCTGTTCGCAAGTCCTGGTGCGAACCGAAATGGGAGGCCCATCCCTAGTAAATACAGTACAGTGAGCAACCATTGTGACCCTAGAATACAAAATGTATTATTATTATTCTTTTGCATTTGACTCTGCAAAGTTCTGCAGCCATAATCAGTGGATTGAGGGTGCCATGCTCTACCTACAGACTCCTCCTCCTCCAGCCCCTTGTCCATACAGACCTTAAGCTATGGACTCTGGAGGCAGTATTAAATGCACTAAAAGTGCACTGATGTCTTTGCACTTGTGCTTCATTGAGACCTACAGTCCCTCCTCCTGTTAATGAGACAAGCCACACACAGCCACACTAGTCTCCAGCAGGGAGAAGAAACCTGAAACCCTGTAAGTGTTTGTGAAGGGTGGGTAGCAGGGCCAGCGCTCCCGCTAGATGAACTAGGCAGCTGCCTAGGGCGCACTGCTATCAAGGGGGTGCAACCACATCCGCTGACTTCCCCATTAGCCTGGCCGGGGAGCACGAGGGACCCTACACAGGGCTGGGGCGCTGAATGACTTTGGAGAGAAAGCAGCAGCCATGGAGGACATCCATCAAGGCTGCTGCAGAGGAGGTCAGCAGCAGCTCAGCTTGTCAGGAAGGCGACAGTGGATGAGGCGGGCATGAGGACAGCTGGGGAGGCGGAGAAGGCAGGTGCGGGGACAGTGGAGGAGGTGGGCACCATGTCTCTGAACGTAGCTGCTGCCCCAGTGAGTCCACGTCCGCTCTCCGATCCTCTTGTAGACACCCACTTGGCCCTAGGCAAGACTAACGACACCCTGGCCGGTGGGGTGTTAGTCTTGTTACCTAGAGTGCAAAATAATTGAGCGATGGCCCGGGGGGGGGGGGGGGGGTGATTGTACACGCTGACCGTGCTTTCTGTTACACCATAAATATGTGGTTTTAAAGGCGTGGTTAGCTTTTTATGCCAACTGGAAAAATGTAAATATTGGATGCACAGCAGATAACTGAAAGGATAAGCTGTTGGCAGATATATTTCCTTTTATGAGGTGTCAGGCCCTTGCTGTCTAGAGCCTCCCAAAGCAACTATGCAAATATGTACATTCTTAGTATTTGCATATCTGTACTTGGCATGTCCTTATTGTTACTAAGAGAAAGTAGAGACAGTGCAACAAAGGGGGAAGAAGACTGCAGGAGTAAAAGATCATAGAAACAAAATGGAAAGTTATATTCTGGCAGTTATATTTTGTTGCCAACTATCTGCTTTACCTGTAATGGGATGATTCTCTCAGATTTTTTTTTCAAATTTCTAAAAAGCCAATCTGGCCAGGACTCCAGCATTTCATCCAGGCATTGTTCTAGCCCACCAGAATATACCACTGTCCAAAATCCTCTTGCTGCTGGCAATCCGGGAACACCAGCATAAAGCATGAAGCATATGTGTTTTTCAGTAAATGAAAGCTGCACTTTAAAGTCATATGAGAACAGGTTGCAGACCAGCCAGACAATGCACACAACGATCTTACAGTAGAAAAGCTGTGATGGATTACAGGAAACACTTGCTAAAGTAAACTCAGTGGATTTTCAGACTTTTTTTTTGGATAGCATTCATTTTTCACAGATTGACTTTACTTGTTGCCTGGACCACCTGTCAGATAATAGTTTAACATCTTAAAATTAACTGTGAGAAGGTTAAGCCTCCTGTGCAGAAGGGTCGCAATTATCTAGTCATTCTGCTGTCTCAGATAGCATTTTCAAAATCAGTTTCCCATTCTGAGAATTCAACTAGATACATACTGTACATATCAAAAAATTGGGATAAAATGTCCTTGAACCATTAGGATTTTTTTTTTTTTTTTTGACATGAAGGACTTTTACATAAATATACACAGTCATCTTTAACAAGCTTGTACATTACAATTCTTTATTGAACAATTTTAAGTATGTACACCCAGTCAATAAAATTACATTTTTTTTTTTTGTTTACATTTTTATCCTGTTCATATAATTTCAAAAGTAATTTTCGATGTTTAAAGCTACTGCTTTCATTAAAATACTACTTGGTGCTGCTTCAATGACAGTCCTATACAGCACTTCCTGTGTAGGGGTAATAGCAAGTTCCTGTCATCCTTTCGTGTCTCTAGGACAGTGTTTTCTTTTTTTCAGCCAAGGTATCCTTTAAAATCCTACACAATCTTGAGGCACCCCGTTCTAAAATTCAAAATCCAAAACTTATAGTCTTGCATAATGTAGCAACATCCACATGAGTAGGGCACCTAACATTAGTGGTGATTTATTCTTCGAAAGCAAATACACTTTTGCATACTGGCACTGATTAGTATTCCAATGTTTCCCTCCTCCCTCAGTTTCTCTCCCTCACTCAGCTAATGTGACCCTGGTGCTGAAGGAGAGGGGCAGGTGCCCGATGCCCTCCTTATCAACTGATGACATCATTGTAGCTAGAAGGTTATAATGGTGCACAATGAAAACCTGTGTAACTAATAAGAATGCTTGATCCACTGTCAGGCTTGTACACAGTTTTTAGGCAATTTCTAGGCATTTTGCCAAGGTACACCTGAAGGCACCCTGGTTGAAAAAGACTGCTCTGGAACATCAACTGAAGGTAAATCTCTCAAAAGGACAGACACAACCAGCAATCAATAATGAATACAAAAGTCTGAGTTTTAACTATTTCTGTTTCAATCCAAAACCTAAAATGAAAATGCTTTGACATTCAATGCTTATTAATAAAATACATTTTTAGTGTCTACCTTTCATGGCCTCTTTTGGCACATATTGTTTTTTTTGCCATATTATAGATGCATTTCTTTTATGCATGTTTTCCAAGTAACAAGAAAAAGCATTGCACTGCAATAAATGCTAAAATATGCTGCTAAAGGTTACAAGTAACTGTGTTATAATTTTACTATAGAATATATTAACCCTAAGATGCAGAACAATCCCATCTACAGTTTTTTTCCAAAGTTTTGATGAAGAAATATATTTAGTGTATGTGGTGGAGTGTCAATGATTTGTTATATTCCTGCCATGAATCAGTGACTGGTGTAGAAATTCAGTTGAACGATTACTTTATAACTAATGATACTTCAGTTATTTCCTCTGTGGCTTTATGGTATACCCACAAGGCACTAATAAGAGGCTCATTAATCAAAATAGCTTATTGCAGATAAAAAAAAAAATATGAAAGCCCTAGCTATAGTAGAGAGCTACCTTCTTCCATAAAAATACAAAGCTAATCAATCACCATCTTCTAAAGATGAAATAATTAAAGGAGAAATGTTCTGAGTGTATGCGTGTCTGGATGGCTGAAACAAAGGATAGTTGTAGACAATATAATATACAAACTTGAGTGCTGACCCAGATTCTACAGATCAATACCTCTGTAAAGGAATTTGCACTTGAAAAAGGATAATATTCTGTTACTGCGATATGTAGAATATGCAGTTGTGCTCAAAAGTTTGCATACCCCGGCATAAATCATGAAATTTTGGCATTAATATTGAAAATATGACTGATCATGCCAAAAAAAACCCTCTATTTTATTTAAGGATAGTATCACATGAAGTCATTTATTATCACATAGTTGTTTGGCTTCTTTTTTAAATAATAATAACAGAAATCACCCAAATGGCCCTTGATCAAAAGTTTACATACCCTGGAATGTTTGGCCTTGGTACAGACATATAAGGTGACACACACAGGTTATAATGACAATTAAAGGTTAATTTCCTGCATTCGTGGCTTTTTAAATTGCAGTTAGTGTCTGTGTATAAATTGTCAATGAGTTTGCTAGCTCTCATGTTAATGCACTGAGCAGACTTAGATACTGAGTCATGAAGAACAGAAAATAAATGTCAAAAGACCTGCGTAACATGTTAATGGAATTTTATAAAGATGGAAAATGATATAAAAGGATATTCAAAGTGTTAAATTTGCCAGTAAGTACTGTTCAATCACTTATTAAGAAGTGGAAAATTCAAACATCTCTTGATACCAAGCCAAGGTCAGGCAGACCAAGAAAGATTGCCACAACTGCCAGAGGAATTGTTCAGGATGGAAAGAAAAAACCCGCAGGTAACCTTCTCTGGAAAAAACTGTATTTTTTTTTTTTAAGGAGCACAATACGATGATACTTGAACAAAAAATTACGTGCATGGTTGAGTTGTCAGAAAGAAGTCTTTACTGCACCAATGCTACAAAAAAATCCCAGTAACAGTATGCCTGGCAATGCCTTGACATGCCTCACTGGGCTTTTTTGTGGCATTGGTGCAGTAAAGGCTTCTTTCTGGTAACTCAACCATGCAGATCATTTTTGTTCAAGTATCATCGTATTGTGCTCCTTAAAAAATAATAAAATATTTACAAAAATGTGAGGAGTGTACTCACTTTTGTGAGATACTGTAGGTACTTTAACCACTTCCTTACTGGGCACTTAAACCCCCCTCCTGCCCGGACCAATTTTGCGTTTTCAGCGCTGTCGCTCTTTGAATGACAATTGCGCGGTCGTGTGACGTTGTACCCAAACAAAATTGGCGTCCTTTTTTTCCCAGAAATAGAGCTTTCTTTTGGTGGTATTTGATCCCCTCTGTGTCATTTTTGATCGCCGCTATAAACAAAAAAAGAGTGACAATTTTGAAAAAAAAAAACAATATTTTTTACTTTTTGCTATTATAAATATCCAAAAATAAAAAATAAAAAAACAAAATGATTCATCAGTTTAGGCCGAAATATATTCTTCTACATATTTTTGGTAAAAAAAAAATTGCAATCGGCGTTTATTGATTGGGTTGCGCAAAAGTTATAGCGCCTACAAACTATGGACATTGATTTATGGCGTTTTTATTATTTTTTTTTTTTTTACTGGTAATGGCGGCGATCTGCGATTTTTATCGGTACTGCGATATTGGGGCGGACATGTCGGACATTTTTGACACTTTTTTGGGACCAATGACATTTATACAGCGATCAGAAATGTAATTATCCACTGATTATTGTATAAATGTCATTGGCAGTAAAGGGGTTAACCTGCAGGGGCAGTGAAGGGGTTAACTATGTTCCTTGGGTGTGTTCTAACTGTGGGGGGGCGGGGTTGGCAGGGGCATGACAGATCTAACTGATCCCAGTGACAGGGATCAGTAGATCTGTCATGCCCCCCTCACAGAATGGGGAACCGCCGTGTTTACATTGGCGGTTCCCCATTGTGGCTCTCTGGAAGGAGATCGCGGGTCTCTGGCGGACATCGGGTCCGCCCGACCCGCGGGCACGCTCCCGCAGCGTGCGGCGGCACGTGCGCGCGCCGCTCCCGCGTGCGGGAGCGCGCCCAGCACGAGCCATCCCGGCATTTTAGAGCCGCGCTGTAGCCGTCATTCGGCTATGGCGCGGATGGGAGGAGGTTAACAAGGCCAGTGGCAGTAAACAGAGGAAGATTTGTTGATGAGCGTCTTCAGTAAAAAGTGCACGTCTCTCTACTGTTTTTCTTTCTGCATTCAATTTCCATTCAACAAAATATAATTAATATATAATGTACAGTTGCGCTCAAACGTTTGCATGACCTGGCATAAATCATGACATTTTGGCATTAATGTTGAAAATATGACTGATCATGCCAAAAAACTCTCTTTTATTTAAGGATAGTGATCATGTGAAGCCATTTATTATAACATAGTTGTTTGGCTCCTTCTGTGCCAGAAGTATAGAGAATTTAACATATTAATGTAATTTCATCGTCTTTTTGAAAGTGTAGAACATATCCTAACTCTGTGCTTTAACCACTTGACCTCTGGAAGATTCACCCCCCTTCTTGACCAGGCTATTTTTGTGATACGACACTGCATTATTTTAACTGACAATTGCACGGTCATCCAACGCTGTACCCAAATACAATGTATGTCTTTTTTTCCCTACAAATAGAGCTTTCTTTTGGTGGTATTTGATCACTTTTGCATTTTTTTATTTTTTGCGCTATAAACAAAAAAAGAGCAATATATTTTATTGATATTAAACCTATCCAATAAAGAAATGTAAAAAAGCAAATTGCTTCTTCAATTTAGGCCAATGTGTATTCTGCTACATATTTCTGGTAAAAAAAATCCCAATACGCATGTATTCATTGGTTTGCGCAAAAGTTATAATGTCTACAAACTATGGGATATTTTTATTTATTTATTTTTACTAGTAATGGCAGTGATCAGAAACTGCGGGTCTGTGATATTGTGGCGGACATTCTGACACTTTTGACACTATTTGGGGACCAGTGACACTAATGCAGTGATCAGTGCTAAAAATACGCCCTGTCACTGTAGTAATGACAATGACTGGGAAGGGGTTAAACATCAGAGGTGATCAAAGGGCTAACTTTGTGCCTAGCGTGTATTTTACTGTACTGTGGGAGGTGCTGGACTTGCTCATCCATGTTTGTATTGAACTTGCTTTGTGCACTGGTCCAAATCATTTGGTGGAGGGGTGATCTTAGTGTGGAGTTGTTTTTCATGGGTTGGGCTTGGCCCCTTAGTTCCAGTGAAGAGAACTCTTAAGGTGTCAGCATACCAAGACATTTTGGACAATTTCATGGTCCCAACTTTGTGGGAACAGTTTGGGGATAGCCCCTTCCTGTTCCAACATGTCTGTGCACCAGTGCGCAAAGCAAAGTCCATAAGGAGATGGATGGGCACGTTTGGGGTGGAGGAAGTTCACTGGCCTGCACAGAGTCCTGACCTCAACCTGATAGAACACCTTTGGCATCAATTAGAGCGGAGACTGTGAGCCAGGCCTTCTCATGCAACATCAGTGCCTGACCTCACAAATGCGCTTCTGGAAGAATGGTTAAACATTTCCACAGATACACTCCTAAACCTTGTGGACAGCCTTCCCATAAGAGTTGAAGCTGTTCTAGTTGCAAAAGGTGGGCCAACTCAATATTGAACCCTACGGACTAAGACTGGGATGCCTAGTTCATGTGTGTGTAAAGGCAGATGTCCCAATACTTTTGATATTATAGTGTATATTGGATTGTCAAAAATAACTATTGTTTGTACTGCTATTAAAATATGCTTATTTTATAAAAATAAATATGTATAAAATTACGTTTATCTCACCCTGTCTACCAGCTGTGCTTCTGCATTGTCACCCTGTCGCATTAACTTCCAATAGAGACTACAAGTGAATATTTTAGTACACATTATGCAAGCATGGTCCATTATTGTCTTGATTAGGAAATCCATCCTATGAAATTCTATGTTACCATATCTGTAGCAAGCACATGTATACAGGAAGTGGCTGTAAAGAGACTGCAGGAGATTAGCATCGCTGACCTGTAACTCAGGATGAAAAAATTGAAAAATCAGGGGGGTTATTATTGCGTCCTTGGACACTAATGCTGGGTGTTAATATTGCATCCACTGACAACAGTGCTGGGTGTTTTGAAAGCAGCAACTGACACCAATTACAACTCGGACTTTCTCTTCTGGATTGTGGTACAATGCAAACAATGCATCAGAAACAACATTTTCAGATGTTGAGGTGCATTACAAGCCCATTCCTTTTAAATGAGCTGCCTAACTTGCTGTAATGCACTTCAGTTCATGTAAATGCTCTGATATTATGTGGCCTTCTAGAAGGGTCAGGAATAAAGTTGAAGTTGTTTATAGTTTTTAAGCTGGTTGCCACTGAGTTGCTTTTTACATATACCATAAGTGAAAAAATTGACCACAATATTAACCTTCAACATTAGTTTCAGTGACCGCAGTCACAACCCCCCAGCATCGGTGTCAGTGGAAACAATAAAAATCCCCAGCAGTGGTGTCATTAGCAGCAATAATAACCTCCAGCATTGGTGTCAGTGTTTGTAACCCCCTGCATTGGTGATAAGTGCAGTGGCGGTGAAATTGAACCCCATATTATTGGTTGGCTACTTAATCTTGTCATTCTCTCTCTTCCCAACTGCACGGCATTATATTTGTGCTGTCCTATATCTCCCATGTCCTAGATCGTATTTTATTCTATTCTTCTCTTCTACATAGATACCCCATGATTAAGCTTATTAAAGATCCTTGCTCTCTCCTGTGTTCATTTAATTGTATGCCTGAAGCATCTACCTCCCCAGACACACACTCCAGTCGTAGTGCCTACTTTGAAATCTGCTGTATTTTTCACTGTTCTTTAATCCCTGTACGCTTCCCTAAAAATCGGTGTTGTCCTTTTGTCCCTGGACTTTTGCTTTGTTTCCAACTTAGTCCTTTGACTGCTTTCTGTTGTCCCTTCATGATTAATCTATGACACATGTCAAACCCAAGGCACATTGGCTGAATCCAATCTGCCGCGCCATTTCATTTGGCCCTCCCACCCAGCTGGAACGCAGTAGAACTCTGTTTCGCCATCTCTGGCTTTTGTCCTCTGCTTTCCACTCACCACTGTCACATGTAAGCTCAGAAGCCTTCTGTGTTGCTCTGTGGCTCTCACAGAATCATGCCTGCCCTGGGAACAAGGGAGATGCAGGTGCAGTGTGGGATGGGGCATCACGTGGTAAGCTGTGCCTAGGTACACAGATGCTGATCAATGCTCTCCCTGTGAGTGAGAGGGGCAGAGCTGCCTACACTGCCGGGAGGTACTAGAGTTGGGAAAGGTAGGTGAGATGCTAGGAAGCTTTTGGGGAGGGGAGGGATGAGTGCTGTGAAGGGAGATATGTGCAGAGGTGGGGAATGGGGGAGAGCAATGTTGAGGTCAGAGTTAAAGAGGAGTGGAAGTGACATATGGACAACCTGTGAAAGCAAGCTGAACCCTGCACACTGTTCATAGCACAACACCCTGCACTCTGTATGTAGTTCTCTCCTCAACCCTGAACTCTGTACATAGCGTACCCCAGAACTCTGCACCCTGTATGTAGCACACCCCTGAACTTGGCACTATGCACATAGTGCATCCATGAACTCCGCACATAAAACACTCCTGGTATTTATTGCCCCTTTAAGGTCCTCCCACCGTTCGATGTACTTTGGCAGGGTGAGCGTGGCTAAGCTCCTGCACCTATGCTATGAGAAAAAATGCCCTGGATAAATGTATATAGTCCTGCACATACAACTAGCATTATGAGGGCAACCATAATGCTGATGTAGCCCACAATGAAATTGACTTTGACCTGATCTAGGATATTGGCATTTAATCACTTCCCTACCTCCGTATGCAGAATGACGGCCGGGAAGGGGTTCCGTTATCCTGACTTGGCATCATATGATGTCCAGCAGGATAACATGCTGGCGCTCGCCTGGGGGGGCATGCGTTGCGGCGATCGGTGGTGTGGTGGGTCAGTCTGACCCACCGCATCTCCGATCTAGGTAAATTGCTTCCATTGGAATCACTTTACCATATGATCAGCCATGACGAATCACGGCTGGTCACAGTGCAAACAGAAAGATCCATTTATCGGCGCTTCCTCTAATTGGGTCTGCAGACGCGAGTGGTGGAGAGCCAATCGGTAACTCTCCTGCCAGGGGGGGGCCGTGCTGATTGTTTAGCAGCACAGCCCCCCTGGGATCACCACACTGGACCACCAGGGAGCCCACACAGCGATGCCACCCAGAGACCACCAGGGATGCCACCCAGGGACCACCAGGTAAGGGGCACACAATGCCCAGTAGGGATGGCACTGTGCCCATCTGTGATGCTTGCCAGTGCCATCCCTATAGCTGCTACGATACCACTGCCGCCCATCAGTGCTCATCAGTGCAACATTTCAGTGCCCATCTATGCCGCCTATGAGTGCCCATCAGTGCCACTTATCAGTGCTCATCAGTGCTGCATATCTGTGCCACCTGTCAGTGCTGCTTATCTTTGCCGCCTATCAGTGCCCATCAATGCTGCATATAAGTGCCACCTCATCAGTGCTACCTCATCAGTGCCAATCAGTACTGCCTCATCAGTGCCCGTCAGTGCAGCTGCATCAGTGCCCATCAGTGAAGCAGAAAATGTACTTATTTACAAAGTTTTATGACGAAAAAAAGAAAAAAAAGGGATTTTATTAAAACTTACCGTAAAATCCTTTTCTCCGAGTTCACTGACAGACGCAGCTCTTCATTGACTTGTGGGGTTCATGCTTGTCCCACTAGGAGTTAACTAGGCAAGGAAAAGAACAACTGGCCCCTCCCATGGGGCCATCCTCTCTTTCCACATAAACCCTCCACATAGCATAGCTCCTCAGTTCGTATACAAGCCGTACCGAAAATAGATCACAGAGGGGTGGATGCTGTGTCTGTTAGTGAACTCGGAGAAAAGGATTTTACGGTAAGTTGTCAGAGACGCAGCTCTTCATTGACTTGTGGGGATGTCCCAAAGCTGTGCCAAAAAAGAGGGGTGGGTAAACGATAACAACTGAACCCAACAGAACCTCTAAGGAGGCGCCAGACGCGCCTACACTGCCATCTGCAAAACTTTGCGGCCAAAAGCAGCATCCGAAAATGCTAACACATCAATCTTATAAAACTTAGTGAAAGTGTGTACCGAGGCCCAAGTGGCCACCTTGCACACCTGTGACACCGAGGCCTGGCGTCTGAAAGCCCAGTAAATGCTAACCGCCCGGGTAGAATGAGCCGTGACCGGAAAAGGGGGGACCTTGCCCCGAACAGAATATGCATGGGTCACGGTTTGTCTAATCCAACGAGAGACAGTAGCCGACGAGGCCGCCAAACCCTTGCGCGGACCCTCTTTCAGCACAAAGAATCAAACTTCCGAAAGGAAGCTGTAGTAGCCAAATACACTCGTAAGGCCCTTACTACATCCAAGGCATGCAACTCAAATTCTTTTGTGTACGAAGGACGTGGGCACAATGAAGGAAGAACAATATCTTTGTTAATGTGAAAGGAAGAAACCAGTTTTGGAAGGAAAGAAGGAGAGGGTCGCAAGACCGCCTTGTCCTTGTGCAGGACTAGGTAGGGAGACTTGCACAACAGTGCCGCCAACTCAGACACCCGTCTGGCGGATGTGATGGCCACCAAAAAGGCCACCTTCTGCGACAGCAGTTGTAAGGAAATCTCCCTGATTCTTTCATATGGTAGTTTCTGAAGCACAGAAAGCACCAAATTTAAGTCCCACGGAGCTATCGGAGACCTCACCCGAAGCGCCACATGTCGCACACCTTGTACAAAGGTACGAATCAACGAGTGTGAAGCCAAAGGTCTCTGAAAAAGAATCGCCAGAGCCGATATCTGGCCCTTGAGAGTACTCAAAGCCAGTCTTTTGTTCAGGCCTTGCTGCAAAAAGGTCAGGACCCTAGACACCGTGTAAGAGCGAGGATTATGACCCTCCGCCTCGCACCAGGCTATGTAAGCCTTCCAGGTGCGGTGATATATCTTGCGAGAAGTACACTTGCGAGCCTTTAACAAGGTAGGCATTACGGAGTCAGCGACTCCCCTGTCCCTCAGCACCTGGGATTCAATAGCCAGGCCGTCAAAGCCAGCGACAGTAAAGTAGGGTGCAAGATGGGCCCCTGAGACAGTAGATCGTCTCGCAGCGGGAGCCGCCAGGGAACGTCCACCACCATTTGCACCACGGCGTACCACGCGTGCCGAGGCCAATCTAGAGCCACCAGGATTATTGGTATTCCCTCCGCTACTAGCCTGCGTATCAAACGCGGTAGAAGCTTTATCGGAGGGAATGCATACAGAAGGCGATAACAGCCCCAGGGGGCTACCAGAGCATCCGTGGCCACTGCCAACGGGTCCCTCGTTCTAAACACAAAGGTCTTCACTTTGTGATTGAACCGAGACGCCATGAGATCCACGTCCGGCGTCCCCCATCTGCAGCAAATCTGGTTGAATACCTCCGGATGGAGAGACCACTCTTCCTGGTCCAGCATCTGGCGACTGAGAAAGTCCGCCTGCCAGTTTTCCACACCTGGAATGTAAATGGCGGAGATTGCCGGAACATGACATTCCGCCCAACGCAGTATGAGAGCTGCCTCCTCCGCAGCCGCTGGACTCCTCGTGCCGCCCTGATGGTTCACATATGCCACTGCTGTGGCATTGTCCGACTGAATCCGAATCGGACGACCCTGCAACCTCACTGTCCAGTGAGATAGGCATAACCTGATCGCTCTCAGCTCCAGCACATTGATGGGGAGACGAGCTTCCTACGCCGACCAACGGCCCTGAGCAGATAGCCGCCCCAGGATCCCGCCCCAGCCCAAAAGACTGGCATCCGTGGTGATGATCACCCACTGAAGGAGCAGGAACGACTTCCCGAGTCAGTGCGGAGTCCCAAAGCCACCAGGTCAGAGATGCACTGGTATGGGAGCTCAGGCAGATCAGAAGGTCCAAGGAACGAGGAGATCTGTCCCACTGAGACAGAATCGCTCGCTGAAGAAGACGAGTGTGACTCTGGGCGTAAGGTATCGCCTCGAAAATCGAGACCATGAGCCCCAGCACCTGCATACAAAATCGTAATGAAGACCGACGGTGTGACAGGAGAGTTTGCACCACAGACTGCAGCGACAGCAACTTGGCCGGAGGAAGGAACACCTTCGCCTGGTTGAGCAACCAGCCGAAGTCCTGCAGCGAGGTCATGGTGATTCTCACATTCTCCTCCAGAGCCACGGCGGACTCCGCTTGCAGGAGCAGGTCGTCGAGGTCGGCTACTACCGCAATGCCTCTCTGTCACAGTAACGCCAGCACCGGTGCTACCAGTTTTGTGAAAACTTGAGGGGCCGAGGCGAGTCCGAAAGGGAGTGCCACAAATTGATAATGGAGGTTCCCCACTGCAAAGTGAAGGAAGCGCTGATGCCGTGGACAAATGGGAACATGGAGATACGCATCCCTGATGTCCAGAGACGCCAAGAATTCCCCTTGACGGAGGGCTGCCACAACTGAGCAGATTGATTCCATCCGGAACTTTTGCGTCTTCACATACCGGTTCAGGGCCTTTAGGTCCAGTACTGGCCGGACCCCCCTCCTTTTTTGGGGACCACAAACAGGTTTGAGTAGAAACCCCGAAACTTCTCCGATGGAGGCACTGGCACGATCACCCCTTGGTCCGAAAGTGCTCGGACAGCCCCGAAGAGGGCCTCCCGGCGTACCCGCGGGAGCCCCAAGTTCGATGGGAAGAACCTGTCTGGGGGTAGTGTGTTGAACTCTATCCTGTACCCGGTGGACACCACTTCCTGGACCGACCAGTCGGAAATGCGAGAAAGCCACCGGTCTGCGAACCCCAGAAGACGTCCCGCCACCCGAAGCCCGGGTGGGGTCAGCCCATCAGGCGGAGGAGGGCTTGTCCTCTGCCTTTTCGGTTTTTCGCTGCCACTGCCGTTTTCCGGCCCCTGCAGCGGCCTTACCAGAATGGGTCCCTTTGCCCGCTGCTCTCGTGGCGCGAAAAACCTCTTTTGACCCGAGGCAGGGTGCCCCTGTCTATGGTGAAACTCACGCTTCCGGGGCTCTGGGAGGAAAGTGCTCTTACCTCCTGTGAAATCCCTAATGATCTCATCCAGCCGTGGACCGAATAGACAACCACCTTGAAAGGGGAGGTCTGCGAGGCCTTTTATGGACGCCTGGTCCCCGGACCATGATCGTAACCAAAGCACCCGTCTAAGGATGACGGCAAAACCCGCCATTCTGGACAACATAGGCAGTAAATCCACAGCCGCGTCACAAAGGTACTTGATGCCCTGATGCACAAAAATTAGCCCTCTGCGGCGAATCCATCGGGCGGCCGCAGTCCAGATCATTCTGGAGCTCCGCCATATGCTCAGACAGGTGTTGCGCCGCCATGGCGGATGCCAGGGTCGGCCGCAGAGCTGAGCCTGCCACCAGGAAGAGAGCCTTTAACAGCGCCTCTGTCTTTCTGTCAGCAGGGTCCTTAAAGGAAGGGGCCCCTTCCAGAGGAATGTTCGTTGCCTTATTCAGACGAGCTATTGGTGGGTCCACCACAGGCGATTCCCATTTCTTCAAAAAGCTTTCCTCAAAGGGATAGCAAGCGGCAAAACGTTTGGACAGCGAAAATGAATGCTGCGGACGTTGCCATTCACGATAGATAAGTTGATCAAAAAATTGATCGTAGGGGTAAGCCTTGGGGGCCCTGGGGGGCCTGATGGACCCACACACGTACACCGATGTCTGCGATTTGCCATCCTGGCTCAGTCGCAGCGTAGTGCGAATACCAGTGACAATCGCGGAAACCAGCGCTTTTTCGCGTGCTGCCTCCGCCCCCTGGTCCTCTTCTCCATCCGAGGGACTCAGTTCACCATCAGAGAGATCCACTGAGGTCCCTGTGACCCCCGAGGCCATTTCCGGATCGGAGTCCTCCCCTGAAGAACAAGGGGAAGGAGGAGGACGCTTCCTAGGGGCCTGATAGGCGACATCCGCCCGGGGAAGAAATTCACTAAAGACTGCCCGCAGCTGGTCCAAAAAAGCCCCTTGCGCAGATTGTGCCAACGCTGAGTCCTCCTCAGCATGTTCAGCAGTATAGTCTGCCATCGTTCTTCCCCAGAAATCACCCTCAGCAACAAGCAGAAGTATACTTAGCTTGAGGCACCCCCACACAGCCGCACACCATCGCCTCACAGCACACCAGGGAGACCCTGGAGGATTGCACCCGCCGCCACCAGCACCTACAGGAGAGCCCAGCTATACTTGCTGTTTGCTGCCTGTAACTGAGGATCGTCAGAAGAGCTGCGCCGTCAGGAGCACACTCCGTTCCAAAGAGAAAGGAAAACGTCTGTAGCACGTTTTTACAGCAGCAGGGGAATCCAATATGGCCGCCGAGTAAACTCTAGAGGCCGAAACCACCTGCAGGGGAAGTGTGCTACTGCAAATGGCCACCCTGAGCGATAGAGGAAAAGCTCCATAAGCCCAGCATGTACGCGACTACGGGAAAATGGCGGCGGTCTGCTGCAAAATGGCGGCGGATGGCCGCATGGTGGCGGAAATTTGAAAAGTGGCGCCAACGATCGGGTGTGGTGCAGAGGGGATGGGGGGTGGTGGGGGTGTGAGAAGGGGCCCCATGCGCCCCTACCAGCGGCTACCCAGAAATTTTTTTCGGTCCCCCCTCCGCCCCTGAAAGGGGGAAGGGAGGAACTCTCACTCACCACTCCTGTCGGGCGCAGCGGGTAGCCACCCGTTTGCAGAAGACCTTCCGCCCCTGCCTGGATGGGATGCTGCCGGTTAAGAAATTGCCCAAACCCAATCGCAATCAGGAATATGTGGGAAGAGAGGACGGCCCCATATGAGGGGCCAGCTGTTCTTTTCCCTGCCTAGTTAACTCCTAGTGGGACAAGCATAAACCCCACAAGTCAATGAAGAGCTGCGTCTGTCAGTGAATGTAGGAGAAACGTTTTTTCAAAATTTTTGGACTTTTTTTATTTGTAGCGCAGAAAAATAAAAAAATCCAGAGGTGATCAAATACCACCAAAAAAAAGCTCTATTTATAGGAACAAAATGATAAAAATTTAATTTTGGTACACCGTCGAACGACCACGCAATTGTCATTCAAAATGCAACAGCGCTGAAAGCTGAAAATTGGTCTGGTAGGGAAGTGTTCTACGTGCATGGTATTGAAGTGGTTAAATACCAGTTGATCCTTCAAAGTGAATTTGATGTTTAACTTTACACTAGTAACATACATATTTTATTGAATATATTCAGGCTACACTGTGAGTAAATAAACTTACTTTTATTCTCTTGGATTACCTGGCTACCCTGCTTTAGTTGTTGGTGTCGTCATCCTCTAATTAGCCCAGAATTTGAACCTGTAAAAATATTGGGCAGTGTCTAACCTGATTCCAGCATCTCCCTAGCACACACAGTTCTACAGTTCTCTCCAGATGGAATATAAAATGCCTTCTGATTTTTGTTGCAGTGGATTTTGTATAACTCAGATTAAGGTGGTTTGAGTCTTAATACATATGGGATGATTCCCCATTTGTACATAGTAGAAGCAATTCAGTGACTTCACATCACTTTCCTCTCATACAATAAAAATCCTTCCACTTGAAGAAATCAGTGTATAAATGGTATTACATAGCTGAAAGGTCTGTCCACCCAAAACTAGTTTCTTGTACCATACTGTCAACAGAGGCTCCCAAGTATCCAGTTCTGGACAGCTGATATGTCTGGTATGGCATTGTATATTGGCTGCTCAAGATTTTACAAAAGGGATACAGCAGGAGGAATGAGACCCCTTTTCCTTGCTTTGTGCTGCAGCAGATGGCAGAGCAAGTATAGTTGGCAGGGAATCTTGTTGATGAGGTCAGAAAGGTAATTTCAAAGAACTCAGTCATGAAATAAAATGCTGGGCTCAGATAACCTTATTTCTGAAAAATGCATTGAACAAAGATCACCTGTACTAGAAAAAAAAAAAGAGAGTCTGCCATTATTGCTGACCAGCAACTGAAAATGCTGGTTGCCTCTGGCTATGATAATTTTACACACTGACCCAATACAAGCATGGGAATCAGGAAAGTAAGAACTCCTAATCTGTATATATTTTATGGTTGGTGATTTACAGTAACTATGATAAATTAAACATTTACATTGTGCTAGTATGATTGCTTGAAATTTTTAATGTCACTTCTGGAGGGCTACAGGGGAGTCTCAAAATCATTGTTGTAGTGTTTGCCTTATACAGGGAGTTCTTTCCTGTTACATTTGCACTGCAGTGACTTCCCCTCACACACAGGAAAACACTGAGTTGGCATCTCCTCTATTTAGAAAATGTTTTATTTCCTAATCATACATCACATGACAAGGGAGATTTAATTCTTAGACCTTTGAGGTGAAGTTTCCTCACCAGAAAATTAGACATGGGCAAATAGCAAAAACCTGCAGAACTCCCGTTTCTAGCATTGCCTCAGTTTTTTGCTTGTGTCCATAAATGATGGTCCTGTGTCTCTCTGGCAAAAGCATTTTCTCCTTTGATAGAATAACCTGTATCTGTCTGATAAGCCTCAGTGCTCAAGAGCAGCTAGTTATCTGCTTCTGTCCCTATGGATTTCTGTTCCTAGAGGGGCTGTACATGGACCCTAGGGAGAAGAATGGGAACAACCCCTAAACTGCTACTTGGACTGGATCTACTGCTGTGTTCCTGCACTTTTTTTTTACCAGGCGGATGATCATGCCTCAGCTGACACTGGCCTTTGTCAGAATGTCTTTCAGACAGCCCTGTAGGGGCTTTTTCTGTTTATTCCTCTTCTACGTCTTGTTAGGGGATTTTTTTTTTTGGCGGGCCTCTTAGTTGTTGTTTGCTGTTGCCTTAGCTCAGGGGATTGCTTTTGTACTTCCCACTGGTAGAAAAAATAACTCCCCTGTGCTGTTCAATTAGAAAAACTGAATTTTAATTTACCTGTAAAATACTTTTCTTGGAGTACATCAAATCATACAGTTTCTTCCCCTCCTTGTTTTATTTGGATATTGCTTACTGACAAAACTGAGGCAATGATGGATGTGCGAGGAGTAATGCAGTCAAGCGTTTCATTTTGACAGTGTTCAATCACCTGGAGGTGGAACTTAACCCCAAAGGTCTAAAAAAGTCCTGTGCTGTACTCTAAGGCAAGGATTTTATAGGTAAGTTATGAATCCTGTTATTCTTTTCATTGAATATAAGGCGTTCTTTGATTGGACAAGGGTCAATTGTGACATCATTGACCCATCTCTACCTTTAGTTATATTTTCTCTTCTTTTTTTGCCTATAGTTATATTTTAATTGAACACTCCTGACACTGAACTGCTATATTAGAAAATGACAGCATCTATAGAGACGTGTATTTTTATATTATGTTTTTAGAAATTAAATATAACCCATGTTGCATTATATAGCCCTTCATCCCTCATACTTATCGTTTTACAGCAAACTTTTTTATTTTTTTTACTTTTATTAAGGCTAATAACTGGAAATCATTGATTTACCCCTTTCAAGATATACACTTTAGTTACAGTATTTATGCTCATAAAATAAAGGTCTTATGTCATTCTCATTACAATTCTCAAATAGTTGGTAAATGGCTCTATTTTTTTTCCATTTCCAGCTTATTCTCTAGGTTTTTACCCATTGATTTCACATTATTCTAAAAATACCTATTTATTGTGATTTACTGTTAACACAGAATCCAGTAATGTCCGCTATATTTAACTAGAAATCCTTTTATTAAAGCTATATTTTGACACTGGCATATTTTATATCAAATACCTAATATCTAACAGTGCATCTGTGTGTGTATAGTTTTCTTATTTGTCTTCTTCTTGTCTTTGTTTTGCACCTAAAAAAGCTTCACCTATGAATGCATACTATCTGAACCTACACCTACCAATTCTTTTGATTTACTAAAACTTCACTCAGCTAAGCTCTCCTAAACATGTTCCCAGGTAAATAAATCTATACCCAAAAACAAATTTTGCTTATGCTTTAAATTTTTTAGGCCTAAATAATCAAACCGCAAATCTGCGGAGACTGCAAAGCTCAATCTGCAACGGTCTCCCACTGTATTGTTTTTATTTATTAAAAGATGCCCTCAGTCTTCCATATTGAATGACACCCAACATCAATCTACTCAGAATTCTCAAGACATACTATGGATGCAGGACTTCATAGCCCTGCCCTCTAAGGGGGTCTCAAAAATGCCCTTCATTCATTTCTTGAAGCAGAGGACCACCCTGGGCAGGAAAAGAAATTAAAGAAGACCACTAAGCATTTCATGTGAGCAATCTGAACATATGAAAGAGGAAAGTATAAAAAGAGTAAAGCATTACTTAACATGTGAGGGGATAGGAGGCTCCCTGAGGGGGTTTGGTGGTAGGAGACCAAGCCCAGAGTTGGACCTTAGAGTAATTGAAACATTGTTCTTAATCTTTGGAAATCTACAGCTTTCAGTAAAATAATAATTCCCAATTCATGGGAAAAACAGCACTTGTTAATAAAACACAGTACTTTAGCAGTTAGAGTTTATATCAACTTTAGTAGGATTCCCCCAGACTTTAGTGGGCTAATTCTACAATACACAATCTCCACATACTTTATCTTCTCAGGAGTGTTCTTTCGTAGCAGTGATGATATGGTAGAACTGGGATCCTAAGAATCTTTTAAATAAAGAATTTCAGGGGAAAAAAAGTGATGTCAGCCCTGCCAGTTGCCTTTTGCTAAACTACCCAAACCCTCCAACTCTATCTCTAGAACTTAGAAAACCATCATTCTGTAGTCCAAGGTAAGAACTAGGAGGGATAATTAGGCCTCATACACACGGACGTTTTTTGACGCCGGCATTTTCTGGCGTTTTTTGCAGCTCTCCATGTTAGTCAATGGCCCTATAAAAACGCAGATGTTTTTGATCTGTAGATGGCGTCGGCGTTAGTGAGCTGAAACTAGAGCCCACAGCCAGTGCGTTCTGAGGCTGTAACGTTTTGGCGTTTTTTGATGCCACAAAACGCTCGCTAACGCCGTACCGGCGTTAATCAGTTTTTTGACGCCGACGTTTTTAGGTTGAAAAATAGCAGAGGGATGATTTTTTTTTTAAAAAAGCGCCTATTGACACTGACGCTCACTAACGCCGATGCATAACGACAATTTTTTTTCCTTGACATCGGGCCCGACGTTTTGTTTATTTTTTAAGAAACGTCCGTGTGTATGAGGCCTAAGACTCAATGAAATAACAGGCAGTGAACACAGGATAACTTTCAATTCCTAATTTCATTAACAGGTATTTTACAACATGTACAACTCTACGTTGTATATTTAGTAGAGTAAAAGGGAGTAAATAATAAATGGTCATTGTTAGGATTTAAATATACTTCAACTGTCTGTCAGAAACGGGTTTATTCAGTGTTCAGTGGGCTATAAGGACTCCAAAAGGTCGCCAAAAATGCAGGTAAAAGCACAGAAAAATTAAATATTTTAAATGCTTACATGCAGTATTTTCCCTTTCCACAAACATTTTTTTCACCTTGCAATGTGCCTCTGAATTTGCTAGGGAATCAACACCCTAGAAAGTGTTAATTCAACTAGCACAGCCCCTTCCATCTATTCACATCACAGCTCTCTCCTCTTGAGTTATTTCATTCTTTTATATACATATATAATCTTATGCTGTAACAATGTGATCCTGTGCAGAAGTATATAATACCAATACCAAGATGTACTATATATTCCATCAATAAAAAAATAAATATGAATGGAGGAGGTATGCCTCAGTTCTTAGAGCACTTTTCATTAATGCAAGCTATTCTACGACTTCTATGAATGGATGAGGTGGGCGGAAAGAGTGGGCATAGTTGGTACTCATGACAAGTGCATATGACTGGACCCATGACTCCCGTTAACCCCCTTCGACACCAGAATATTACCGCTAGGGGGGTAAGAAGGGGATCCGAGGACTGAAGAGTTCAACTAAATCTGCAGATTATATAACGTGCATGAGGGATAGTGACAAGTATTATTGGGAATGTACCCATTTCTATTCGTTGTTTTTTTTTAATGGGTTTTAATTAAAAATTGATCCCCATGTTTATAGATGACCAAATCAAGAAAATTAATTTCAGAGATATTCCACTTTATTGGAGAACCTAATACCCCACTGTTTAGCATTGAAATCTTGCATAAAGGTATTGGCAAGGCTTGGCACATTGAACTGGTGTGACACTGATATGGACACGTTTTGGTGAAGTGATTTTTATCATTTTCACTGCACAATCATTTGACTTCAGTCAAGGATTTTAAAGGGACTTGCATGTTATATAATATTAATATACATCTATGGCTTCACTTACAAAATACTTGTAAAATGTTGATTTCACCTATGGATTTTTGCTTCTCTTAAAGTGACAGACACTTTATGCAACCTGAACAGTATTGCAATATTTTTAATTTTTTTTTGTATACATCATGATGATGGGATTTTATTTTTCACTGTTTTAAAGGGGAATGCACACTTACATGTTATATATATATATATATTAAAGAAAACTGGAAGGTATTGTGGCACTGCAGTACTGCTGGTATAATACATTCTACACAGGATCACTTTGTTACAGCATGTTTTTGTTTTTGGAATATTTGCCTGTGTTCTTCAAACTGGCTTTCTTTGTATTGTGTTTTGCTGACTAGTGTGACAAGGACAAGGTAGAATGTGGGCAAATTATGATTTAATTGTCCAAATTAGCTATTCATTTAAATGTTTTAGTGGAGAAATCTGTTCACACTAATCAGTGTTGTAGAAAAAGCAATTTCCAGGCTGGTTGGGTATTTATTCAGAAAAGCATCAGAACATGAGCAGCATAGTGCTGTAAACGTAATATAACTCTTCAAAGCAGTTACATTTACTGGGAATAAGACATGTTTCTCCACAAGGTTTTGATTGTTAAAGGCACACAGGCATGCTGAGTAACTGCTAA
>BLSH010102277.1:1613569-1634608 GCA_018402905.1 Glandirana rugosa
TACGGTACTTATGGGTCACGAGGGCCCATCACCACGAGTCGACACGGATCGACCACAGCAGCGACAGAGGCGTGCTGTTCGTGAAGAACAAAGACGACTCCAGAAGGGGATATACAGTTAGACCTAGAAATACCAGTGAGTAACTGAACCTATAGGACAACTCACTATGATATTATAACTTCCGGCCTTATGTCTATATCTCAGACTTCACACAAGGAATACTACACCTCCAAATCGGTACTACAAGATAGACTACTGGGACCTCAGACCAATTAAAATATAGGTTGTACGCATATAGGTCTAAGTTTTTAAAGTGCATAAATAAGTGTAAATAAAAACTAGGTGATGTTCAAAAGTCCCAAAAAAACTCTGCATGTTGTTGATTCATCAATACAGTTTATCAGAGGGTATAGATCGTGACTACAAACATCCACCAGCATGCAGTGCAGACCTCCACCGAAGGTATAAATAGGTACTCTTACCAGAACAATCTGGATATACGCATGTTGGATATAAAATTAACCAGACTCCAGGGTCATCAGATAGAACATCATGGCTAAACCTCCACATCATAAGGAACACACTTCAGACTCTATATCTGTATTCCGGCCTTCAATATTATAGTATCACTCAACAGGATATCCAAGTCAATGAGTGACCATAAAGATCCAGATTGACATATAGGGGAAGACCTCAGCAGAAACAAGAAGTGCTTGTCGTGCGGAGACAGCGACGACACCAGCTAGGCACAGCTGAGCACCACTACCCGGGAGCACTGGGTATTCATGGCATTTTCATTATCGTTTTTTTTACTAGTAATGGCGGCAATCTGTGATTTTTATTGGGACCTCAACATTGCAATGCACAGATCGGACACTTTTGTCACTTTTTTGGGACCAACGACATTTATACAGCGATCAGAGCTTTAAAGATCCACTGATTACTGTATAAATGCCACTAGCAGGGAAGGGGATAAACTCTAAGGGGCGATCAAGGGGTTAACTGTGTTCCCTCAGCATGTTCTAACTGTGTGGGGGCTGGGCTGGCAGGAACATGGCAGGTTTCACTGTTTCTGATTACTAGGAACAGTAGACCCTGACAGAACGGGAATCTGCCTTGTTTACATTTACGACCTGCGGACATGCTCCCGCATCATGCGCCTGCTATCTCCTGTGTGGGTACCGCCGTACAGCTACAGCAATTTGCGCAGGAGAGCCGACCTGACAGCGACTGGTTGGCAAGTGATTAAATGAAAATGTTCTATTAAAGATATACTGCATTATATTTGGGCTTAGCTTTGGGGGTTCCTTGGGCTTAAAGACAGCAATTTTAATCTTACTTGTAGTACCTTGTTGAGTTAAAGTGATTGTAAATGATCACCTTGTAAAAGAACCCATTCAGTTTAAAATAGAAATGAAAGGCAAAACATGTGTGTATAGATATATAGAAAACATAAATATCTTTTCTCTTTTTAACACGTGATCACATTCCCTCTGTTCTGACCTGCATAAGAGCTGGGGGGAGGAGAAACAGCAGGGGAGGCATGTCAGGACTAGTCTGATCATTGGAGGAGAGCAGGCTGAGTTCCCAGCATAGCTAGAGAACTGACCATGATGTGTTCTCCTGCTTAGTGTGGTCAGATTTTTAATAGGAAAGCAGAGGGACTGGCAGGAACACCAGAGATTTCACACAAAGGAAGCAATACATTGTAGCGAAGTGTCATTTCTTCAGTGTTGTCAAATGAAAAGATATAATAAAATATTTACAAAAATGTGAGGGGTGTACTCACTTTTGTGAGATACTGTATATACAGTGGGGCAAAAAAGTATTTAGTCGGTCACTAATTGTGCAAGTTTTCCCACTTAAAAAGATGAGAGAGGCCTGTCATTTTCATCATAGTTACACTTCAACTATGAGAGACAGAATGAGAAAAAAAATCCAGAAAATCACATTGTCTGATTTTTAAAGAACTTATTTGCAAATTATGGTGGAAAATAAGTATTTGGTCAATAACAAAAGTTCATCTCAATACTTTGTTATATACTATTTGTTGGCAATGACAGAGGTAAAATGTTTTCTGTAAGTCTCCACAAGGTTTTTACACACTGTTGCTGGTTGTTTGGCCCATTCCTCCATGCAGATCTCTAGAGCAGTGATGTTTTGGGGCTGTCGCTGGGCAACACAGATTTTCAACTCCCTCCAAAGATTTTCTATGGGGTTCAGATCTGGAGACTGGCTATGCCACTCCAGGACCTTATATTTCTTTATACAAAGCCACTCCTTCGTTGCCTTGACGGTGTGTTTGGGATCATTGTCATGCTGAAAGACCCAGCCACATTTGATGGAAGGAGGTTTTTACTCAAAATCTCATGATACATGGCCCCATTTATTCTTTCCTTTACATGGATCAGTCGTCCTGGTCCCTTTGCAGAAAAACAGCCCCAAAGCATGATGTTTCCACCCCCATGCTTCACAGTAGGTATGGTGTTCTTTGGATGCAACTCAGCTTTCTTTCTCCTCCAAACACGACAAGTTGAGTGTTTACCAAAAAGTTCTATTTTGGTTTCATCTTACCATATGACATTCTCCCAATCCTCTTCTTGATCATTCAAATGCTCTCTAGCAAACTTCAGACAGGCCCGGACATGTACTGGCTTAAGCAGGGGGGCATGTCGGGCACTGCAGAATTTGAGTCCCTGGCGGCGTAGTGTGTTACTGTTGGTAACCTTTGTTACTTTTGTCCCAGCTCTCTGCAGGTCATTCACTAGGTCCCCCCATGTGGTTCTGGGTTTTTTGCTCACCATTCTTGTGATCATTTTGACCCCATGGGGTGAGATCTTGCGTGGAGCCCCAGATCGAGGGAGATTATCAATGGTCTTGTATGTCTTCCATTTTCTAATAATTGCTCCCACAGTTGATTTCTTCACACAAAGCTGCTTACCTATTGCAGATTCAGTCTTCCCAGGCTGGTGCAGGTCTACAATTTTGTTTCTGGTGTCCTTTGACAGCTTTTGGTCTTGGCCATAGTGGAGTTTGGAGTCTGACTGTTTGAGGTTGTGGACAGGTGTCTTTTATACTGATAACGAGTTCAAACAGGTGCCATTAATACAGGCAACGAGTGGAGGACAGAGGAGCCTCTTAAAGAAGAAGTTACAGGTCTGTGAGAACCAGAAATCTTGCTTTTTTGTAGGTGACCAAATACTTATTTTCCACCATAATTTGCAAACAAGTTCTTTAAAAATCAGAAAATGTGATTTTCTGGATTTTTTTTTTTCTCATTCTGTCTCTCATAGTTGAAGTGTACCTATGATGAAAATTACAGGCCTCTCTCATCTTTTTAAGTGGGAGAACTCGCACAATTGGTGGCTGTCTAAATACTTTTTTTGCCCCACTGTAGGCTCTCAATATAAAAGGTAGCTGCTCAGATCAATTTATAACTAGCAAACCTTTGGTGCACATGGTTAGGGAGACACAGTCAACAATAAAAAAATATCCCAGCACTTAGTTCATTCAATCAGCACACACAAAACTTAAACTACTTTAACATTTAGGTTGAGAATAGGGGCTTTTGTTGCATACTTTATATTAAAGCGGAGTTCCACCCACATTTTTCACTTCTCACCATGCAGCACTAATGTGCATCCTTAAATGAATTGGCAATTTATTTATTTTTTTCTGTTCATTTACCTGATTTATGCCTATATCTAATTTCACTTCCTCCTTTAGGGGCCGTGACACCGTACGTCATTTCCAGATTTGCATTGGCTCCTGGGAGATCTTGGTCAGCTTGGCATGGCACTTCTCCCATTTTGCATTGGTGTCTATGGAAGATCTTGATCAGCTTTTGCATGGCACTTCTCCCATTTTGCATTGGCGTCTATAGAAAACCTTGGCCAGCTTGGCAAGGCAGTGCCATGCCAAGCTGACCAAGACTGCACCGCATTGCACATGCACGAGATAGGCAGGTGCATGCTGGGTAGCCAGCATGCACGGAATCCAGGAAGAAAGATGCTGCGGCTTCAGATGCCCACACTGGAGATGGCTGTGCTGTGTAGGAACTTCACAAAGTAAGAAAGCGATGTTGCACAAATAGAAAACTGGGCATGGTTTACAGCATACCTTTGTTACATTGCATGAGGCATGAGTATTCTAGGGGTATTTTTATCTTGAATTTCATATTTCGGTCGGAACTCCGCTTTAAGCATACTATCAAGCTAAACATGCTTCTATAAGAGAGCTCTTGGGAAAAGCGGTTGTTCAATAATTCATAGACGCCCTAGTAGTATATAGCCTGTGAGCTGGCAATTGAGTTTAACTTTACTTTTCCAGATTAAAATGGACCCCCCCCTCTCAATCTGCTAATGTCGCTTTTACTATATTGTAGATGTATATTAAATGTTGTATACAGTCATTTAAAGATAACATTTGTCTCCTCCTTTACTATGTGATCTTGTGATGTGGGGCAGCTTATTACTGAACAATAACAGGCTGAAGCTGATCTTGTATGAGTATGAGTGAGATCAGGCAAGATTTCCATGTAAAGCACTGGTGACGTGGTCTTTTCAGGGTAAACCATAAGAAAGAAAAAACTGTAATTGTAAAAAGTATTTGAGTTCACAAATAGCTTTTATCATATCTTTGGGTGGGCATGCAGTGAAGGTCATTGGTGCCATGTCAGGCTCACTCTGCAAATACTGCCTGCAGCTCTGTTGCCCATAACTCTGTATGGGCTGTCGTTTACAGAGCTATTGGCAGTCTGAATGAACTACAAGTTCACTGATCAGCACGCCAGAAGTTCATTCAAACTATAAGCTGTTTGCTGCGGTGGTGTCCAGGCCTTGCAGTTTTTCACAGATTATTGTAAATGAATGGCACGGCTGTGTGGGTGGAACCCTGCACAGCTGTGCTAATTTCAAAACTGACAGTAGTTGCGGGGGGAAGAATCCATCTGCTGTCACCTGTCACGCTGGGGGGGTGGTGGATGCTGAGGAGAATAGGAGGAGCACTAGAACATGTTACGTGTTATACCTGAAATATGGGTGTAACACATAATATGTTCTAAAATATAGGTGTAACACATAACATGTTTTAAAATATGGGTGTAACACATAACATGTTCTAAAATATGGAGGTAACACATAACATGCTCTAAAATATAGGTGTAACACATAACATGTTCTAAAATATGGGTATAATACATAACATGCTCTACAATATGGGTGTAACACGTAACATGCTCTAAAATATGGGTGTAACACATAACATGCTCTAAAATATGGGTATAACACATAACATGCTCTAAAATTTGGGTGTAACACATAACATGTTCTAAAATATGGGTGTAACACATAACATGTTCTAAAATATGGGTGTAACATGCAACATGCTCTAAAATATGGGTGTAACACATAAAATGCTCTAAAATTTGGGTGTAACACATACCATGTTCTAAAATATGGGTGTAACACATAACATGTTCTACAATATGGGTGTAACACGTAACATGTTCTAAAATTTGGGTGTAACACATAACATGTTATAAAATATAGGTGTAACACATAGCATGCTCTAGAATTTGGGTGTAACACATAACATGCTCTAAAATTTGGGTGTAACACATAACATGTTCTAAAATATGGCTGTAACACATAACATGTTCTACAATATGGGTGTAACACGTAACATGTTCTAAAATTTGGGTGTAACACATAACATGTTATAAAATATGGGTGTAACACATAACATGCTCTAAAATTTGGGTGTAACACATAACATGTTCTAAAATATGGAGGTAACACATAACATGCTCTAAAATATAGGTGTAACACATAACATATTCTAAAATATGGATATAATACATAACATGCTCTACAATATGGGTGTAACACATAACATGCTCTAAAATTTGGGTGTAACACATAACATGCTCTAAAATTTGGGTGTAACACATAACATGTTCTAAAATTTGGGTGTAACACATAACATGTTATAAAATTTGGGTGTAACACATAACATGCTCTAAAATTTGGGTGTAACACATAACATGTTCTAAAATATGGCTGTAACACATAACATGTTCTACAATATGGGTGTAACACATAACATGCTCTAAAATATGGGTGTAACACATAACATGTTCTAAAAGGTAAACTTATCTTTTAAGTATGTGAAAAATGTGTGGGGAGATAAATCCTTACATCTCACACAGGTGTTGTATTTCATAGAAGTTTCTATTTCATTTATTTAACAGCCTCTACATTGTATTTATGTAGTTTTGCTTTTGGACACTGCAAAGTAAACCAGAATTACAATTTAAATTTGAAGCCCCTAAAGATGAGCTGCACAACAATGTAATTATATTGATGTACATGTAGCCTAGTAGTTAATGAAGCCTTTCTAGAAAGAATAAATGTGCTCTTTAGCGGAATATTTGCTCAATGACTGAAAGTTTTTTTCTACTATGGCTACTGGATAAGTTCATTTTCTATATAATACTTTTGACAAAAATGATAGCTGTCACTAGCCGCTAGCATTACCACCAATAATAATATATGTTTCAGCAAAAACTATAGCCACTAGCTACTAAACCTGAAAATAACCGTAGGATTTAAATATTGTTTATTTTAAAGATTTGGACTTTTCCCCAAAGTACCTTGTCAAATTGCAAGGTTTTTTTTTCTTCACTGAATGCTGACATTCACATTTTTTATAGTATTAAAAAGTAACTCTGGACTTTTTCTATTCAGGCAGATATATCATCACTAGGTCATAGTTCTAATTTACTGAGTACAGGAAATGCCAGAAAAGTATCCTAGAGATATGCAATGATTAGTATGATGACATACTTTAATACTTTAATATTTGAATGCAGAAAGGCCGGTTTCTGACAGCAAGAGCTGGATTGAATATCAATGGCCTCTGGCTTCGTGGTCTCAGGTGCACAGAGCAGCAACTCCTCCCTAGAAAGCAGTGAATATTATATTACATTTGTAGGTCACAAAAACAGAAGAAGCTCATTGAAAGCTAAAGAAATATATAAAATCTACATTGCAAAGAATTCTGTAACCTTAACAAAGTATTCTACCAGATAAAGAAGAAAACGTACACTGAGTTAAAGGTTTATTTAAATATAAATAGCTTGTACTCTAAACATTCTTACAAATCATGGTGTAAGAATTTTGCTAGGGTTTTGATTGAGCTCCCTTTTAACAATTGTTTCTGAGAAGATATGAATGCTTGACCTACATTGTTTCAGTTAATATATTGATGTGAAGTATGTGATACAATCTTTAAACGTGTAGAAATTATTCTTTCTTCTTACTTGATCTACGACAGCCATTGTATGTTGTTCAACCACTTGAGTCCCAGGCACCATTGTATAAATGTGCTGAATGTGTTCTAGTGCAGCAATGTTTTAGCAGCTGCTGCGAGTCTTGGCCTTCGTTGGTTAGTTTCTCAGCTCTTTGGCTTCTGATCTTGCTACAGATTGCTGCATAAGAGCCATCTGTGCCATAGTGCAATCTGCCTGAATGTCAGTGACATGAGAGGGATTCCTCATGTCCCCTTTCCCTGGAGCAGCAAACCACTGCATGGTGATCAACTGAATGTGGATAACAGCAAGCTATCTGTTAATGTGGAGGTGTGTTGTGCGATTAGAGCTGTTGCACCTTTAGCGATCAGATCCTTCATTAACAATAAAAACCTTAACGAAACCCTGTGGTCAAACCATTTTAACAAAAATCTTCAAACGTTATGCATGTTTTTAAAATATTTTATGCAAGTTATCAAATAGTAAAACCCTCCTTTGTGTAGACATCCAAAAGCCCTGAGACTCCTGTTGATCCCTTGCCTTCTTGCATGTGGTGTGAGCAGCCCCGGTAGACTCAGAGTAGTCACTGTATAATATTTACTTTTACTCCTTCCCCGGAAGCTACTCAAAAGGTTATGTAGGGAGATGGGGGGAGGGAAGGGGGAGTGCTGGTTCAACACAGACAGTAATTAAATGACCTGCAAGGAGGGAAAGGGCTGTGCTAAAGAATTGACTCTCCTGGTTAAGTCAAATGTTATAGCAATTCCAAAGGCAAATTTCAAATGATTAAAAAAAAACATTTATAGAAAGGAAAAACCCTGAAAGTAGGCATTTAAAATGTATGGGTTCCTTATAGTTTGAGGGACCCAGGAATACAAATACAGTTATGTTATACTACTGGCTGCAGCAGTTTTGGACACTCGCAAACAGAAAATTTATAAGCCAGCCCCTATAAATATGCAGTATGCCTCAGTTGTTTGTTAGTTAACCTTTAAAGCATCCAACCTCCTAGGACGCTATTTTTAACTAGCAGCTATCTGGATCAGCATTTCCTCTGCACTAGTTTTGCAGCCTGTACCTAGACCCCACTGGACATGCAGGGCTTGCCTGGAATGTGACGTCTGGGCATCGGACATTGCATTGGGGTGTTTTTCAGACTTTCGTGCACTGTGTGCAGCCGTGGCACAGGCCTGTCTCTGAAGACTCATTTTGTGGCTAGTCAGGCTGAAACTCCTTGAGCTGCCTCTTTATTTACACCACTGAGCACCTTTTTTATTTTGTGCCACCATAAGTTTTAGTGTAATAAAGATTAAGGGACAGACCACTGAGCCCCTTAAGCTGTCTGTCAGATTCAATGTCTCAGCGGTTTATCTCTGAAGATACTGTTTTTGAAGCACTGCAGTCCCTTGTTGTCACCTCAGAGTCAAGGGGTTTGTGTCAGACCTTATTGATGCCATGCATTTTTCCTAGTATCTGGAGGATCCGCATTATGTTCCAGAATGTTGGTCTTTCAGGGCTCCTACAGCTACAAAGACCTTTCCACTACACCTGCTGTTTGATGCATTCCTCTAGTTGTACTAGAAGCATTCTCAAAGGTCCTGGGCCCTGAGAGTGTGCCTGAACTTTTCCCCTTTGAGAAGGAACTGGTAAATCAGTGGTCTTATCCTATCTTAGATAGACCAGTGATCAACTTAAAAAAAAACTCACCATGTCTCTTACTAAATACCTTGGACTGTCTATATTCCAAAAAGGGGTACTTTGGGGGATATCTTTACTGTACTGACAGTTTGGGACCTCAAGAAATGAGATAGAGTGTTCGTACATCAGGATTGATCAGTTTTCAGATATATACCATAGTTTGTGGACTAAATAATATACACTGGTTTGGGTTATTTTCACCAAAGAAATGTAGCAGGATACAGCTTGGCCTAAATTTATGAAGAAATGTTATTTACTTGCAAAATTGTATAACAAACTAAGTTTTTTTTTAAATTTTAATGTCTTTTTTCATTTATTTAGCAAAAAACAAAAACCCAGGTGTGACTAAATACCAACAAAAGAAAGTTCTATTTGTATTTGTGTGAGTAAAATGATAAAAATGTAGCTTGTGTACAGTGTAGCATGGCCGCGCAATTGTTGTTCAAAGTGCGACAGCACTGAAAGCTGAAAATTGGCCGGTAATTATAGACATTTTTTTACAATCACTCTAAGTGTTTTTTCTGCCTCGTGTTAAACTTACTAAACAGTTCCACAATAGTTTCACATTTTGACAGAAAGCAATTAAGAATCACTTATGTATGTTTTTATTTTACATTAAGTAAATGCAAATTTTTTTTGTGTTCTGTTGACGTCCTTCCCATGCTCCCAATGCTCTTCAGCTCTCTATTTAGAAAGAACATATCAGTATTTATTTAAAGAAAAATGCCCATAGGCCAAAGAGGTGTACATTAATGCAAACTCAGTGGTGAACAATCAGTACTTTATTTCTAGAATGCAATTGAATTATATGCTGTATACCGTGAAGGGAAGATCACTTTTTCAACTGTTTCACGGTCATTTTACCTGTTTGCTGAGATTCAATTGACACAGTATAACATGAATATTTGGCAGCTGAAATGCTGAACAGTAGGAAAAACTTCCCAGTTATTTTCCTTCAGCCTTTTCAAACTACAAAAGTAACTTCCCTCATGCATAGACTTTGACCAATCACAAAAGTTATACTGCTATTATAATCATTGTATTAGTTAAAGCTATAATATGGCATTTATGTGTTATTGGTTGTTATTTATTTATGAGGAATTATCAGCATATGTTAAACATTGAAATGCACTTCTACTTCCAATAGAAACAAAAACTAAAAATACATAGTGGGAATTTTTCATGGCTTTTATTATCCTCACAGAATGTACTTACCTCTATGCAGTGCAATTTGTACCCAAGATGACTATTATTTGTTGTTTCTAAATTCCTTATTATGTACTCTGTATAAGTCCTATTTCGTGTCATGACTTCGCAGTGTTTGTTTTGGAAGTAATATGTTGTTGGGAAGGTATATAGCCTACATTGCTGTATCACAAATGGATATATCTATTTTATGCACTTAACAACATTGTACAATGAACAATGTACCATTTGATTATATACTGTTGGGAGTTATACAAGTTTGTTATGTCTGTGCCTAATGAAAACCAACAAACATTTATTGAATTTAAAACTGAAATATAGTAGTCAAAAAATTTTTTTACAAGCGGCTATGAGGTTGATGAATAGGAAAATCCGTGGATAGTAAATTTACTCACTTGAGCCAAGATGCTTAGGTACACAAGCTTCTACATACACTCACCAGCCACTTTTTTAGGTACACCTTGCTAATACCGGGTTGGACTCCCTTTTGCCTTCAGAACTGCCTTTAATCTTCGTGGCATAGATTCAACAAGGTGTTGGAAACATTCCTCAGCGATTTTGATCCATATTGACTTGATATCATCACACAGTTGCTGCTGATTTGTCAGCTGCACATCCATAATGCAAATCTCCCCTTCTACCACATCCCAAAGGTGCTCTATTGGATTGAGGTCAGGTGACTGTCGATGCCATTGGAGTACAGTAACCTCATTGTCATGTTCAAGAAACCAATTTGAGATGATTTGAGCTAAGTGACATGGTGCCTTATCCTGCTGGAAGTATCCACCAGAAGATGGGCACACTGCAGTCATAAAGGGATGGACATGATCAGCAACAATACTCAGGTAGGCTGTGACATTTAAATAATGCTCAATTGGTACTAAGGGGCCAAAAGTGTGCCAAGAAAATATCCCCCACACCATTACACCACCACCAGTCTGAACCATTAATACAAGGCAGGATGGATCCATGCTTTCATGCTGTTTACACCAAATTCTGACTCTACCATCTGAATGTTGCAGCTGAATTCGAGGCTCATCAGACCAGCAATGTTTTTCCAATCTTCTCTTGTCCACTTTTGTTGAGTCTGTGTGAGTTGTAGGCTCAGTTCCCTGTTAGCTGACAGGAGTGGCACCCGGTGTGGTCTTCTGCTGCCTTTGCCAATCTGCTTCAAAGTTCGATGTGTTGTGCGTTCATGGTATGAGATGGTATTCTACATACCTTGGTTGTAATGAGTGGTTATTAGAGTTACTGTTGCATTTCTATCATCTCAAACCAGTCTGCCCATTCTCCTCTGACCTCTGACATCAACAAGGCATTTTCATCCACGCAGCTGTCACTCACTCGATATTTTCTCTTTTTCGGACCATTCTCTGTAAACCCTAGAGATTGTTGTCCATAAAAATCCCAGTAGATCAGTTCTTGAAATACTTAGGCCAGCCCATCTGGCACCAACAAGCATGCCACATTCAAAGTCACTTAAATCCCCTTTCTTCTGCATTCTGATGCTCGGTTTGAATTTCAGCAAGTCGTCTTTATCGCGTTTAGATGCTTAAATGCATTGAGTTGCTGCCATGTGATTGGCTAAGTAGCAATTTATGTTACCAAACAATTGAACAGGTGTACCTAATAAAGTGGCCAGTGATTGTATATTCTGAGCAGAAGACGATTTAATGAGTCATTACAAATCCTCTAAAATATGGAATCTAAACTTTGGAATGAAGTATTACAGATTAGCCAAATGGTTTCGCTCTCTCCAACCCACAGAGTGACGCAGTTTTTTATCTTTATCTTAACTCGGAATTTTCACAAACACTTTCATATATTTTTTTAAAGGCATTTGGCCCTATCTGTGAAATGCCTTTAAAAAAATATATGAAAGTGTTTGTGAAAATTCCGAGTTAAGATACACTCTATGCAAAATAAAAAAAAACTGCGTCTCTCTGTGAGTTGGAGAGAGTGAAACCATTTGGCTATTCTGTAATACTTCATTCCAGAGTATGTCAGTAAGGGGGCCTAGAATTCCTCCCATCTGCACTTTCGGGGGAGTGGAAATGTAAGGAGAAATTTCACCAACAACTGTGTGTAAACCTATTTATATACCTGGTATATCCATTGATGCAGAATTTTAGCTGCCCACCACCCTTCATACATCAAATGTGATGTAGGATGCTGCAGGTTGCATGTTAAGAAAAGTAGGAGGGTCTACCGCCTTAAGTAGGTTTTTGCCATGGAATAAGGAGGAAAGTATGTTATAAGAGGACGCCCAAGACACACGTCTCTCCCATCCCTGTACTATGTTATAGCTAAGCAGCAAGGAATTATAGCCAGGGACTCGGAGCCAACAAACTCCCCCACCCCCGTACTTTGGAGTATTGAAAGAATTCTATCTTGATCCTGGGAGTTTACTTTCACCATTTCAGGTCCCTAAACACCACATTAAACTTACTAAAATGCTTAAATGGGATCCAACAGGGAGGGCTAATGTAAAAGCTACAGCAGTTGGGGCATCCAGAACAAGCAGATAATGCTGCCAGAAACAGATAGGAGTAGTTTGTACTATACAGAATATTGAGAGTGGAATCTAATAAGCAGTGGGTTTAACACCTTCCTGTCTGGCCTATAGCAGAAAAATCCTGATCACTTCCCCAGAGTAGTACAGGGTTGCAAGGGTAACACTGTATTGCTCTGGTCACAGTGTGTTAAAAAACACAATTGTAAAAAAAAAGAAGAAAGTGTAATTTAAAAAAAACTATTATTTTATTTTTACATACTGTCACCAGTCAGTTTCCCTGATCACCGCCACACCAATTATATTAAGACGCTGCACTGCGCTGCACTGGTGACAGTATGTAAAAAAAAAAAATTTTTTGTTTTAATTTCTTCACTTTCCAAAAAATTGTGACAAAAAATAGCAAGGCCAAAAAACTCACCATGCCTCTTAGCAAAAACCTTGGGCTGTCTACTTTCTAAAAAGGGGTAATTTGGGGGATATCTGTACTGTCCTGGCCTTTTTGGCTTCAAGAAATGAGATAGGCTGTCAGTACATCAGGATAGATAGATTTTCACATATATACCATAGTTTATGAATTCTATAACTTTCCTACAGTCTAAATAATATACACTGATTTGGGTTGTTTTCACCAAAGAAATGTAGCAGAATACATTTTGGCCTAAATTTATAAAGGAAGATTATTTATTTGCAAAATTTTATAGCAGAAACTATGAAAACGCTTTTTTTTCACAATTAATTTTTTTTTTTAGCAAAAAATGAAAAACCCAATGGTGACTACATACCAGAAAAATAAAGCTCTATTTGTGTGAAAAAAAATTACAAAAATGTCATATGGGTACGGTGTAAGTATGACTGCGCACTTGTCATTCAAAGTGTGACAGTACTGAAAGCTGAAAATTGGCATGGGCAGGAATGGGGTAAAAGTGTCCAGTATTGAAGTGGTTAAGGACAAATCTACCGTTAATAAAGGTGTTATAATAGCAAATCACTGTGCAGATACTAGCTGGATAGCATATAATTCCTTACCATCCTACACCTAATTTTTATTTTGCCCTGGTTGCAGGCAAAAATGAATCATGCCAGTAAATGAACAAATTCCAATCATACAGTTTGCCCCTACATTCATTTTTTTGGGATGCAAACCAGATGAAGGAACAGAGTAACTGATAAAACAGGCTCTTTCCACATGATAGTATGATACGTGTGTCATTTTGGATGTAGCACTGATTGGAAAACTTTAATTCATGTTGACAAGACCACTTTAGTTGCTTTATCTTTGGCAAGGAAGACCGTTCCAGCTATCCTCACCTAGTCCTAGAGAGTGATATATCCCCATTTTCTCTGCCTGGAATCCTCACGTAAATAGAACATGACCTCTAACAGTTTTCCTTCCTTGGCACACGGCTCCCTTCTGTTCTTTGATGAATCCCTTTATGTATGAGAAAGGCTCTATCAAATTCCCTTTCTGCCTTTCTCCTTTCCAAACTAAACAAATTAAGGTCTTTAAGTCTTTCCTTATGTGCTCAGAAAAGATGAGCCCAACCTGAGAATGGCTACGGAAATAAGGCCATAAAACATTTTAAACAGGGACCAGACAGGTGATTACTATGATATGTTGTTGTTTGATGATAAAATGGCACAGCCTCCTTATTTTAAAATTAAAAAATATAAAAGTCAAAAATAAATTGTCAAGCCTGTAATTGTAACAATGCATAACTTAAAAACGAACAATATGTGCATAAGGAATTAGAAAACCATAAATAATTGCTTTATTTGTCGGTTCTCACTGCTGAGGTTACAGCTTTTATCCAGTACATATTGTTACATTAAAAACACAACAAAGGAATGTACTCCTTATAAAACCTTATAACTCAAGTAATAACCATTCACTTTGTTAAATGACCTTGTTAGGGAAAAAAAGCAATTTCTTTTCAGTAAAATAGAACCTTCTCGTAATTTTAAAACTACCATTCCAGGAAACCGTACATAAACAATTTATTTTTGCCCCATACCATATCCAACTCAGTGAACCAGGGAGAGGTATAGAACAATATGCCATGAATTGTTCCTCTGCCTCCTGTTGCTAAGTAGGCGATGTGCTGTGCTTTCTGAGAATCGTCCTTGGTAATTGGTTCATTTTGTCTGTGGATGACCTTCCCATAGCCATGATATATATTTTTTTTTAGTTTTACATGTAAATGTCATCATGGCCTTCAGAAGGAATTTTATTTATATTATCTGTAGCATAATGGGGCTTGAACAATCCCAGTTCTGCTAATGGCAGTGATAATTTCAAGTGGAATGCTTTAAATCTGTAAGGAAAAATTGGAATATGAAATAAGAAAATCTGCATTTTCCCCGTTGTGCAGTGCTACTGCATTTGTGTGCGTGCGTGCATGCGTGCGCATATATATATATGTATATATGTACTGTACATTTTTTTTTTAAATAAAGCATTCTCTTTTATAGAGCTTTTGTTTCTTCAGCCTGGGCATAATGTAGTTGCCAGTGCCATTTTCCAGGGTTTGGGTGGGATGTTGTGTTAGAAAGAGGAGCCTTGTGTTTCTCAATCTGAATCTTCCGAGATATCATGGCAACCCCACCTGTATTCATTCATATATTTCCTAATGCTTGTCCTGCTGGGACTGTGTTTGCACTGCATTTGATAGTTTTCCACCTGTTAACAGGGAAAGTAGATAAAAGTTTTTTAAACTCACCTTTATATATGTAAAGCACATTAGCTGATAGCAACCAGATATTATAATTTTGTTGGACTCAGAAGTTAAATGCATACATTTCAAAACTGTCTGGAAATGATTTGTCTTTTTGTGGCACCCTTCCCTGTTAGTGCCGAGTTGTCATTAGGAAGGAACACAGAAAACAACCATGAGTAGCTATAGAGGAAATATCAGTGTGATGATTGTAAAACCACAAAGTCAGTCAAAACAAAGATAATGAGTCTTTACATGGAACCTGCACTTTGCCCATACTAGAAAAAATCTACAGATCTGCTGCCCAGCAAGCACCAAAGACTGCCTGTATTTATCTTTGTATACAAAAATTTCCAACAAAATTTATGAGAAAGCTTCATGAAAGGCAAAACTAGCACTGTGCTAAACACAGTCTCCAACAACCCTATGTGACAGAGTTCCATTCTTTCTATTGGTAGTTCAAATACCAAGCACTGATTTTGTGGAAAGAATGTCACATGTGCCACCTACCTGAAATTGTTATTTTCTGAGGGCATATTGGGATGGCAGAGGAGGGAAAAGAGGGAAAGTATAACCAGCCTATCTTGTGTTTAACATAAGTGAATTACAGGTTCACTTTAAAGCAGGCCATCAACCATACAAAGCCTGTCTGACCAATTGGTGTCCACATTTGTTGGTTGTTTGCTTAACTGATATCCTAGTTGTCTTAAACAAATACATGACAGACGTCAGCCCAGCAGTGGCAAGAACAAGGGCCATGTTTACCAAAAACAACCCATGGGGTGGGTGAAGAGTAGCAGGCTAACAGGAAATTGCAATTTTTTACAGTCACATCTTTCACTTACACCTAGGATGTCTCTCAATATGCATCTAAGAAGAACACTACAGTTTTCTGAAGGCGCTAGGTAAAATAGAGTAACTGTCACCTCACATGTATGAGGCCTAGGCCCTTCCTTAACCACTTCAGCTCCGGAAGGATTTACCCCCTTCCTGACCTGAGCACTTTGTGCGATTCAGCACTGCGTTGCTTTAACTGACAGTTGTGCGGTCGTGCAACATTGTACCCAAACAAAATTGACGTCCTTTTTTCCCCACAAATAGAGCTTTCTTTTGGTGGCGTTTGAACACCCCTGCGATTTTTTTTTTTTTTTTGAGTTATAAACAAAAAAAGAGCGACAATTTTGAAAAAAAAACAATATTTTTTACTTTTTGCTATAATACATATTCAAAAAATATATAAAAAAACGAATTTATCAAGGGGTTAACTGTGTTCCCTATGTATAACTGTATGGGGGCTGGGCTGGCAGGGGCATTACAGATCTAATTGATCCCAATCACAAGGATCAGTAGATCACTGTCATGCCACCTGTCAAAACGGGGAACCGCCGTGTTTACATCAGCTGTTCCCCGTTCTTCCTCTGTACTATGCGATCACGGGTCCACCTGACCCACGGCTCACAGAGCGCGCTACTGCAGCTGCGCGGATCGCCATTTATAGACGTGATCTGCGCAGCGGAGCCACTTTGTTGCCGTATATCCACGCGATACGGTCGACAAGTGGTTAAAGTGACAGGTGTATTTAAAAAGGTTGTGACCCTTAAAAAAAAGATCTTGTTCCTTTAAAGCATGTGAAACAGCATAGTTTTTGTGCAGTGTCATTTGTCCCTTTCTATTCTTTAACCACTTTACAACCGCCCTATAGTCAAATGACGGCTACAGGGCGGTTGCTTAATTCTGGGAGGATGTACAGTGACGTTCTCCCATGAACGCGCTTCCCGCATGCCCCCTGGGGTGCGCACACTGGAACATCCGTGACCGCCGGATCCGCATCATGGATCGCGGTGAATGGCCACGGTGAGCATCCGTTTAACAACGTGATCGCTCCGTCAAATGACAGAGCGGTCACATGTAAACAAGCTGGCGCAAGTGCCGGCTTTTCTCTCCCCTCTCCACTGATCGGTGCATTGTGAGAGGAGGGGGGAGAGAGGATGTGCTGCAGCGCTGTGGACGAAGTGTAGTGCCCACAGCGCTGCTAAGTGACAGGCTGCAACCCCCACCATCCATCCAGCCTCACCACCCACCCAGCCATCCTCACCCCATCCATGCTCACCCACCCAGCCATCCTCTCCCCATCCATGCTCACCCATCCAGCCACCCTCACCCCACCCATGCATCCATCCATGCTCAGCCACCCATCCTCACCCATCCATGCTCACCCATCCAGCCATCCTCACTCAGCCATGCTCACCCATCCAGCCATCCTCACTCAGACATGCTCACCCATCCAGCCATGCATGCTCACCCACCCATCCATGCTCACCCAGCCATCCATCCGTGCTCACCCAGCCATCCATCCATGCTGACCCACCCAGCCGTGCTCACCCAGCCATGCTCACCCATCCATCCATCCATGCTCACCCAGCCATCCATCCATGCTCACCCATCAATCCATGCTCACCCAGCCATCCATCCATGCTCACCCACCCAGCCGTGCTCACCCAGCCATCCATCCATGCTCACCCATCCATCCATCCATGCTCACCCATCCATCCATGCTCACCCATCCATCCATGCTCACCCACCCAGCCATGCTCATCCATATCCATCCATGCTCAGTCATCCTCATCCGTGCTCATCCATCCCCATCCATGCTCATCCATCCCCATCCATGCTCATCCACCCCATCTGGGCTCATCCATCCTCATAAATGCTCAGTCATCCCCATCCGTGCTCATCCATCCCCATCCACGGCTCATCCATCCCCATCCATGGCTCATTTGTCCTGCATTCATGCTCATCCATACCACATCAGTTCTCATCTGTGACACATTTATGCCACTGCAGTGCCCATCCATGCCACTACAGTGCCCATCCATGCCACTACAGTACCTACCTGTGCCATTACAGTGCCCACCTGTGCCACTACAGTGCCCATCCGTGCCAATACAGTGCTCATCCGTGCCACTACACTGCCTATCCATGCCACCATAGTGCCTCACAATAGTGTAAAAGATTAGATAAAATAAATAAATTTGATTTGAAATGTATGCCCCTAGAACACCTGACATTGCTCCCTACATGTTGGGCCTCTGTATGTGGCCAGGCTGTGTAAAAGTGTCACACATGTGATATCGCCATACTCGGGACTAGTAGCAGAATATATTTTGGGGTGTAATTTTTGCTAGGTACATGCTGTGTGTTAGAAATATTGTATAAATTGACAACTTTGTTTAAAAAAAAAATGGGTTTTCATTTTCTTTCCACATTTTCTAAAAACTTGTGGAAAAAATGACATGTTCAAAAGACTCATGCCTCCTAGAATATACGTTGGGGTGTTTGCTTTTCAAAATGGGGTCATTTTGTGCGTGTTTCCATTGTACTGGTGCTCCAGGACCTTCAAAAGTGCAAGAGGTAGTCAAGAAATTATGTGTGTAATTTATGATCCTAGAACGCCTGATGGTGCTCCCTGCATGTTGAGCCTCTGTATGTGGCCAGGCTGTGTAAAAGTCTCACACATGTGGTATTGCCATACTCAGGAGGAGTAGTAGAATGTGTTTTGGGGTGTAATTTCTGGTATGCATATGCTGGGTGTGAGAAATAACCTGTTGACATATGACAATTTTGTGGAAAAAAAAGAAAAAAATCTTCATTTTGCAAAGAATTGTGGGAAAAAAATTACAACTTAAAAATTCGCCATGCCTCTTACTAAATACCTTGGAATGTCTACTTTCCAAAAAGGGGCCATTTGGGGGCTATTTGTACTTTCCTGGCTTGTTAGGGTCTCAAGAAATGAGATAGGCCATCAGTACATCAGGTGTGATCAATATTCAGTGATTGGCACCATAGCTTGTAGACTCTATAACCTTCACAAAGACCAAATAATATACACTATTTTGTTTTTTGTTTTTACCAAAGATATGTAGCAGTATAAATGTTGGCCAAAATGTATGAAGAAAAATTACTAATTTGCAAAATTTTATAATTTTATAGCGCAAAAAATAAAAAAAATATGATTAAATACCGCCAAAAGAAAGCTCTATTTGTGTGAAAAAAAAGGACGCACATTTCATATGGGTACAGTGTTACATGTTACTGAGCAATTGTCATTCAAAATGTGAGAGCACTGAAAGCTGAAAATTGGTCTGGTTGTTAAGGGGGTTTAAGTGCCCACTGGTCAAGTGGTTAAGATACCTGGTTGATCCTGCCTGTTCCTCTGTCCCCTAGCTGTGCTGACCACGGCACTTATGGCTGCTGATCCATGAAATCGTGGTCAGTTTACGTGCCGCCGTCATCCCACTGTGTGTCCACAGTCTCTCCCTCTCCCCCTCCCTCCTTGCCTGCCTGCCAGCCAGTTCCTAGTGTATGAGAAGATCTCCACCTCTCCTCCTGCTGCTATTCCGTGTGGCAGTAAAGTTAGTGATGGCAATTACTGCCAGCCCCTGTGTTACAACAACAAGCTATACTACACAGTGTCTGTTTTTTTTTTTATTTAATTCTGCAGCTAAATACCTTATTCCACAGCTCCGATGTGCGGTAACTTGACCTTCCGGCTGACGTCAGAGGAGAATCGCCGCCCCTGCCGCTGCAGTCCGTGGGGAAGGAGAGAGGCAGGAGGTGACGTGAACGCACAGTGACAATGTGAAATAAGGTATTTAGCTGCAGAATTAAAAAAAAAAAACAGACACTGTGTATTATAGCTTGTTATAACAGAGGGGCTGGCAGTAGTTATGATCACTGACTGTACAACCACTTCAAATCCCCTCAGGGCCCTCTCCCTTAACTTCCTTGGCTTCATACTCCCCCCAGAAGGGAATAATAAAAACAAATACACCCATGCGGACTGTTTGCGACCAGATATGGGTATGGCCTAATACAGGCCAATTATATCCATAGCTGATATATCACCAATTGATGGTGTGGTTCCTAAGTGCAATACAATACTATCAAAAGAAGGGGGTGAATAGAGACCACCAAGGCACTTAGATCATGGAAGCAGATATAGTAAGGTAAAAAATAACTTTTATTGATTGATTAATAAAATATTGACAACCACTGACGCAAAAAGTGCTAAAATATGACAACGTTGTCAAAAACACAGCTCGGGCGTGCCCGCAATTTCATTCATCCCCCAACTCACACATGCATCCAAGTCATTGACAAGAAATTACATCCAAGTGTCCCTATAATATCAATTTGGTGCTGAGGAATAAAGGCACTAGGGGCTACGGAAGTGGACACCGGGTATGGGAGCGTGTGACAGCCTGTGGGGTGCTGACAAAAACACACCAGGTGCCTATAGTCCACCAGATGATCTGGTGGGTACCTAGGTAACCTGATGGTGGGTAATACACCAATTCACGGATATAGGGCAGATTGCACAGTTCCCAAAGTGGTTGGGAAGGACATCAAGGAGGGGCAGGGACTCAGTGGTGCAAGGTGACGTGAACGCACAGTGACAATGTGAAATAAGGTATTTAGCTGCAGAATTTAAAAAAAAAAACAGACACTGTGTATTATAGCTTGTTCTAAGAGAGGGGCTGGCAGTAGTTATGATCACTGACTGTACAACCACTCCTCTCAGGGCCCTCTCCCTTAACTTC
>BLSH010102277.1:1659964-1681003 GCA_018402905.1 Glandirana rugosa
GTGGGTTTTTGAATTGGTAACGATAGACGGATACGGAAAATTGTAACCATATAGACGAATATGATCGAAGTGTGAAGCTAGTATAAGCAGATATACCAATGTTAAAAGGCATAGGCAGATAGCAATGGTTAAGTTTTTGGGTGGAGCAATCACAATACAAACATACCAATGTTAAAATGCATAGGCAGACAGCAATGGTTCAGTCTTTGGGTGGAGCGATCACAATACAGACATACCAATGTTAAAAGGCATAGGCAGATAGCAATGGTTCAGTTTTTGGGTGGAGCAATCACAATACAAACATACCAATGTTAAAAGGCATAGGCAGATAGCAATGGTTCAGTTTTTGGGTGGAGCGATCACAATACAGACATACCAATGTTAAAAGGCATAGGCAGATAGCAATGGTTCAGTTTTTGAGTGGAGCGATCACAATACAGACATACCAATGTTAAAAGGCATAGGCAGATAGCAATGGTTCAGTTTTTGGGTGGAGTGATCACAATACAGACATACCTGTGAAGAGAGAGAACTTCTTTCATGTTGTCATTATGGGGTATTGTTTGTAGAATTTTGAAGATAATTGTGAATTTCTTCCATTTTGGAATAAGGCTGTAACATAACAAAATTAGGAAAAAGTAAAGCGATGTGAATACTTTTCCGGATGCACTGTCTATTGCTTCTTTTTGTAATCCTTGAAAAACTTAACAAAGTGACTCTGTGGAGCTGGAGTATCTGATTTATTAGAATTCATGTAGACCGCACAGTGCCCCCACATGCTGCAACATATCGTGGTAGTGCAAGCAATTCCTGTTCAAAAATATTACCTTTTATTTGTCTGTGCATTGTACTTGCACTAGAAAACACTTCAAAATATTTGGAATCGTGGATGGTGTGTATAAGGCCCAAAAGTTGCACTGCTGATTTATGGGTTTCTACATAAAGAACCATCAAGAGATAAATATAGACTTTTTATACACCTTTTCTAAAATGTGTAAATCTCTGTTAAATCTGTAAAAATGTGAATACTTTTCAGGATGCTCTGTGGTTGTCAAAAATGCGCAACAAAAATGTTAAAGATAATTATTACAAACACCCTAACAAGTCTTAATAGGCATATTCAGAGTGGAACATAGATCCATGCCACCTTAACCCAGTCATGTTAATACTGGCAGTAGCCATGATGTTTTTGGCCCACTGTTCTCTGCATGTCAAGGATTTTAAGATTTGTTGATCTGTTATATGGATGTAGGACATGATTTTTTTCTGCTTGTGTGGAGTCCAAAACCTGAATAGTTCCAAGGAAAACATATTGTCTTTCATTACAACAAATTGCTATGTTCTACTAAATTAAATTATCCTTTCTTGTCTGTATTAGTTGCTAGTTTTAAATGCCAGTTACTTAATTTAAAGACACTTTTTTTTCTAGTCTTACCTAAATAAATAATATCTCAATTTCACAGTGGTAATATGTACAGGCTACCTTTCAGTTCTTTTTTTATGACCAAGCACGTTTGCATTACATATATATTTTTTGTTGTGTTCAGGGTGGTCATTTTCACATTTTATGGAAAGTGGAAAAATATTTTGTTGTTGTTGGCCTCTGAATACAGATGTATCTCACACTTGAAATTATATTGAAAGGCCCATTTGTTGAAGGCATGGACAAAATAACTTAGTTATGTTGCTGTGTGTGTCAAATAATCCCCACTGCAGCCAGCCAGCCAGCCAGCCATATTTATTTATTTATTTCAGGTACTTATATAGCGCCGTCAATTTATGCAGCGCTTTACATATACATTGTACATTCACATCAGTCCCTACTCTTAAGGAGCTTACAATCTAAGGTCCCTAACTCACATTCATTCATACACATACTAGGGTCAATTTAGACAGGATCCAATTAACCTACCAGCATGTCTTTGGAGTGTGGAAAGAAACCGGAGTACCCAGAGGAAACCCACGCAGCCACAGGGAGAACATGCAAACTCCAGGCAGGTAGTTTCGTGACTGGGATTCGAACCAGTGACCCTTTTGCTGCCAGATGAAAGTGCTCTCCACTACACCACTGTACTGCCATATTATACATAGTGGTTGTATGTACATAGTGATGGATTATCTAACTGAATACACCAAGTTTGCTTATGTGGTGAGTAGCATAAAAAGCCATTTTTAAAAAAATAAAATATTTATTTTCACCATTTTTTCATTCTTTGTTGCATTTCAGTTCTGCTCATCTCCTACCACCCTTTTGTAGCCACCTCCATGCACTCCAGCAATGGCTGCAGGGCATTTATCAGGGTAGGTTTGCTTACAGGGACAACAGTGGACCATGCATATGTAATGGGTCAGCCATTTGTAGTGTCCATTGGAAGCTTGTGTGACAGGGTGACAAGGCATTTTATAACAGCGCTTGAACAAGGACCTTCATGGCATGATAACCAAGGATTATTCTTTAAAAATCTGCAGATTTGAAAAAAAGTTGGAAACTACTTTTAAAATTATATTAGCATGTTAAATCTTATATGAAATTTTAGGGATTCAATGTACATAGACTTTAAAGGCTAAACTTCAGGATCACACCATGCCTATCTTTGGGTTCTCCTGCCTATCGTTTCTCTTATATCATCAGTTATGCTAGTTAGGGTGAACATAAGGCAGTGTACACAAACCCATAGCAGTTCAGGAATATTCCAGCATGCTAATTTCACATTATCATGTTTGGCAATTGTAGCCACACTTTGTATTGTCAAGCATAATATTCATTATAATACTATTTTTCTTGTATCCCTCTCAAAGCTAAATCCATCAAGGGCTGGTTCACATTGCTTGGCCTTTTGAGAAAAAGACATTAGTAGCCTTGCAGGGAGGTTTAATGTGTGCTCTAATATGCTGGCATTTACCCACTATATAAGCTGGCCACATATTTCAAGCATTTCTGTCAGATGCAAGAAAGAATGTACACTTGTACTTAAATAATTCTGCTTTTTTATATTAGTACTGGAGTTTTACATCCATTTGACCATCATTGAGGACATCTGTCACAAAAAAACTTATTATCAATGGCTTGATATCACTAATGCAGTGTTAGTTGCCATTCTGGAGTTATTTCATGGCACCACTAATGAAAATCACACACTCTGTGATTGACCTAAGTATTTGGCTGTCAATGTTATCAAAGAATAATTCAAATTTGATGGTATAAGTTTTTAAATATACACTTGGCTACTTATAGGTAAGAAAAACTATATAATGAGGTATCATTTTATGATGTGATTGACAATCACAATCCATCTAATTTTGTTATTCTTTTCTGTCTCTGCAGGAATTTTGAAGCCGCTGCAGTTAGGGTCCTTATACTTGGGCAGTCCGCCCAGCAGACTCCACTTTGCTCAGCGGGGGATCGATCCGCTGATCCCCGCTGAGCAGACGGATGACAGATCACTCTCCGCTCAGTATGCAGAGATGGACCTGTCAGAGCCCCGCTCTCCTGTATGGGGAGATCGGGTGAAAACGGACCGCCTGTCTGTTTTCATCCAGTCTGTTAGACGGATGGAAAATAGGGTTACCATCCGTCTGGGTTTAATGGACAAGATTGGATCGGATATCAGCAGGTATCAGCGGACATGTCACTGCTGACATCTGCCACTCCATAGGAGTGAATCGAGGGTCCAATCAGGTCCGCCTGAAAAACGGACAAGCGGACCTGATCGGACCACCCGTGTGAAAGGGACCTTATGTGTAAGCATCTCTGTTTCAGATTTTTTTTGTTTCTTTATAGAGTCTCCTTAACCACTTACCAACCGAGACTGTTTTTTGGGTTCGGTGGTTACAAGTTAAAAACTGTTTTTTTTGCTGTAAAATTACTTAGAATCCCCAAACATTATATATTGTTTTTTTTTTTTCTAACACCTTAAAGAATAAAATGGCGGTCATTGCAAAATTTTATGTCACACCGTATTTGCGCAGCGGTCTTCCAAGCGTGCGTTTTTTAAAATAAATTCAGTTTTTTTAGTTAAAAAATAAGAAAACAGTAAAGTTAGGCCATTTTTTTTCCGTATTGTGAAAGATAATGATACGCCGAGTAAAATGATACCCAACATGTCATGCTTCAAAATTGCGTCCGCTCGCGGAATGGCGACAAACTTTGCAACTTAAAAATCTCCATAGGTGATGTTTAAAAAATTCTACAGGTTAGCAGTTTTGCATTACAGATGAGGTCTAGTGCTAAAATTGTTGCTCTCGCTCTAATGATTGCGGCGATACCTCACATGTGTGGTTTGAACACCATTTTCATATGTGGGCGGGACTTGTGTATGCGTTAGCTTCTGCACGCGAGCTCGCGGGGACGGGGCACTTTAAATTGTATTTTTTTAAATTATTTATTTTGCTTTTTACTTTTTATTTTTACACTGTTCTTTAAAAAAAAATGATCACTTTTATTCCTATCACAAGAAATGTAAACATTCCTTGTAATAGAAAAAAACATGACAGGTCCTCTTAGATATGAGATCTGGGGCCAAAAAGTCCTCAGATCTCATATTTACACTAAAATGCAAAAAAAAAAAAATTGGAAAAAAATGACAGCAAAAAAAAAAAAGGGCCCTTTAAGACCGTTGGGCGGAGATGACTTCTGACGTCATTTCCGCCCTGCCATGTTATGGAGCCGAGTGAGCGGCTTCAGCCGCTCAGTCGGCTCACAGACACTGGGGGGAAAGGATCGGATCATCTCCGCCGCTGCCGGCGGGTCCGGTAAGCGGCGGAGATGACCGGAAAGCGGCGGGAGGGGGGGCACCTCTCCCGCCGCTGATAAAAGTGATCTTGCGGTGAATCCACTGCTAAGACCACTTTTATCTTTTTCAGAATCGCCCGAAGAAAAAAACGCAGCTGCAGGCACCATTCAGATATCACCACTGAAACCCAAGGACGTATATACATGCCCTTGGTCGTCAAGTGGTTAAACTCACGTATACAGTAGGGCTGGGCCCACACAAGCAGCAAAGGTAGGGCCTAGGCAGATGATTGTCATGTATAGGAAAAACAGTTGCGCTAGGTAAACAAATGAGTAAAACAAATGTGATCAAAATGTAAGTGAAAAAGGACGTCCAAACAAATGATTTGGATAAAAATATTCACTTAAAATCCAACACCCAAAACATGAAAATAAAAATGACTTAATTCAAAATAGTCCCAAAAAAGTCCAACACCATGAGAATGTGAGATTGAATATATTGAATACTGTTTCCTCATTCAGATACGCCAAAGGGTGAGTAGACCGCCACTGGAGATGAGCACACCTCTAGGTTAATAAAAGGTACCCTTACCAGAGATCGTGGACTTACTATCGCTAGCAAGTCACATGCGCTGGCAGAAAATAACCCTCTGCGGGGTATCGCAACAGAAAAGGTCCTCTCTTCCTAATGGTCAGACGACTGAAATGGCAAACAGCCTCTCTCCAGCTCAGATAGAGAGAGGCTGTTTGGCATTTCAGTCGTCTGACCATTAGGTGTTGGACTTTTTTGGGACTATTTTGAATTACCATAAGTCATTTTTATTTTCATGTTTTGGGTGTTGGATTTTAAGTGAATATTTTTATCCAAATAATTTTTTTGGACGTTCTTTTTCACTTTCATTTTGATCACATTTGTTTTACTCATTTGTTTACCTAGCGCAACTGTTTTTCCTATACATTTTGTTTGGTGGTATTATCACACTATATGTTGCTGCTGCACTGAATCTTTTAGCGCAATACTGTTTACTTTATGTTTAGATGATTGTCATGGCCTTCCAAAAGGCTCAACGTCAACTAAAGTAGTAACCTGAGTTAATTTAGCACAGTCAGGAGGCAGTGAGGTATGGCTGCCTGAACATTTTGCGCAGTGTTTGGGCAACAGCTGCCTTTTGCCTATGTATTACACCCAACATGTCAAAAGAGCAATGTGGCAAAAAAGTGACAGCGATGCTCTGTACTATCAGCCTAACTTACTATATGTCACAATTTTCCCAATTCATTAATTGTACTAGCCATTTCAGCTGTTATGTATTGCTGCAAAGGACTTTTAGGAGTAGCAAGGTAAACTTATAGGTGATAGTATTATTTTAGTAACAGAAATTCAACATTTTAGAGGGTATGTGTGCAGATGTGCTCTTAAAGTCTAATGTAAAATCCATTATGCACATTGTAAGGCGATAAATCCATCAGCATTGTGGAATATGTGAACTGTGTTACAATGGAGAGGAAAATGTGTCCTCCCTGACTAAAATAAGTGCTTTTTGTACCATTTCTTTCCATGTTCATAATAGCAGCAATAAACTTGATCCCAAGCACAGGCAGCTATTGCTCAGATAATGGCCTGGATCAGTAGGCTTCATTACTTCTCATTATGTGGCCAATAACAGCTCTTCACTCCCAGGGTTCTTGCTTAATTATGTATAATTATTACCTTTGTGACTGCAGGGTTAAAGCTAAAATGTTATATACTGGCCTCAGCTTTTGTGTTTCCTCCAGTTCAAATACATTGTTGCCCTTATACCACCAGGAGCACCTCACTGAAACAGGACATGTTTATTAGTAAAGCTCTCTTTCTAAGTAAAGACAGCTATAAAAATATCCTAAAACTAATTTTTGAATGTATTAAGGTGTATTGTGAAATGTAATATAACATATAAAGTATTTTTTTAATAAAGGAATTTATCATAGAATCTATTTCAGAATATTGTGGAGTATTTTATGAGATTATCTACCTATCTGTCTATCGAAAAGAAATCCCACATGTTCCAGTAGTCAGCTAAAAAAATAAAAATAAAAAAATAATGAAACCGTTCTAACACAAAGGTTTTATTGTTGCAAAGCATTTTCAAATACCTTTGAAACCACACTTCAAAATAAGTCACCTCTGTAAAGTGTAGGCCTTAACTCTAAAATGTTTGAACTCCAAAAGTCAGACTTATACATATAGCAATTAAGAAAATTGGGAGCAGGCATAAAACGGGGGAAAAAAGTCAGGGGAGCATGAGCCTGTGATAGAAGCAGATTTATTCTTACTTGTCCAGTGGTTGGTTTGCAGAAACTCTGCCATTTTGCTGAGCTCTGTGTGCCAATGCTATTCTATTTCTCTGGTGTGTGAAATAGCATATGCCCGAGCTGGTCATTGTGGTTCCTTCTGCTGACCCCAAGTCACTGTAGCCCATAGTAGTGATGCAGCGGTCGATAGGAGGAACCACATCAGCCAGTAGGGGCAAGCTATTCTACACACCCAAAAATGTAGAATAGTATCAGCTCACAGAGTTTGACAAGTGAGCAAAGTTTCTAATAACCACTTATCAGACAGGTACTGAATGTATAGACATGCTTCATTTGCGTGATTTTATTTCCCCCTGACAAAATAACATTAACTTAGAGGTGGCCCTATCCTTTTTTAAAGGTACATCAACAATCCTAAAAACTCAGGTTTTCTCAAACCAGAGGAAGACTCAACATGTGTCAGCCTCACATATACTGACTGCAAAATTTGGTCTGGGTATCTAGGTTTTAATGACCTCTGTCATGAATGTGTTTAGCTTGGTCAGATGATGAATGCATATACAGTCAGAAATGATTATCAATGACTGGTTGACTTTATTGTCAGTTAGGATCTGATCAAGTGTGGACCTGCATCACAGATATTTTTCTAATAAGCAGGAGTTAAACTTGCTCCCCGTAGGCCCCCGAAATCCTAGAAGTGACAAGATGTGCGTGATAATGTCATTTTATTTCACATCAAATATATCACACATGGTTGAAGAATTGGAAGCTTGTCACCCACTACTTGTCATTTCCTCACACCATGCTCTCTCATTACTATCATGACACTGGCTGGCAAACAATACATGTACAGGAAGCTTAATGTTATGATGTAAGCCCCATACATTTTTAGTTGTTAAAAGCAGTATTGCTTAAAAATGCCCTAATTCTAAATGTGTTACTGGGGGAAAATATTCCTTAGCTAACTAAAGGATTAGTAGTGGTCTTTTCTGTGCAGGCTTGTGAGCCATATGTTGCGGATAAATTCCTACCTAGGTCTAGAGCTTCAGCTCTCCCCTGATCATGGGCTGACTTTTGAATTGATCTTTCTGTGTATTTAGGGTGATTGTAGATTGCAGGTGGTCCTTGAAATCACAAGGGACTTGCTATGCTATAATTTGTGACTTGGCCAACCAGTGGAAGCAGCCATATATTTTTCTTTCTTCCTCTTCACTGAGAAGATCGAAGTATCAGCTCTGCTGCACAACTCTCTGTGCATAATAACTGTGTTGGAAGATTGTAAGTTATCATTATTGATCCCTGTGGTAATCCCATATGACACCAAGCATTGCAATGACCATCAATTCAGGCAGAATTTGACTTATATGGCCTCCGTTTGTTATGTTCTCTTTAGTTAGCCAGTATTGGACTAATAATTTGTCTGAGCAGGAATGTCTTGGTATAGAGATATTGTATAGTTCTATATTTATGAACTGTGGTCTGTGGACCTTGCGTGAGGTTATTATCCAATTCCCTAAATCCACAAAACGACATACTCTGCTCAAGTGCCAGCATGTTAGTTTATAACAGAGAACAGAGAGAAGGTGGTGATAACTGTCAGTCATGTAGGTAGTAGTAGGCTTTTTGTGCACAGATCTGATCATAGCTGTAATCTATGTTTATGCCACAAATATGGCCAAGTACACTTCACAGTCAACATTCAATCCAATATCTCCTTTCTATGCCAAATCTATATGTAACCAGGTATTGGGCTACAGTAATATGGAGATGGAGACACTGCCCTTTATTCTTCTCTCCCTCTACTGAGATACTGATGTTATGCTGCATCATCCTCCTCTGCAGCCAGCAAAGGGAGAGCTAAAGCCAAGCAAGCATATTGCCTTCTATGCAATGCGCTGAGAATCCTGGGAGTGTTAGTTTGAGATGGCAGCTGTATAATGAGACAAATGGACTCCTTACAATATAGCATCTTCACTGTTACAGCAGGGAAACTGGAGCATCCTCTCACCCTCTGTTTGCCATCTCTGATAACCAAAGCCTTTCAGGGAGAAACCGAGGCCCCCCCCTTTCTACAGGGAGCGGTCACACAGTAGCATCCTGGGGACTGGTGAGAGGGCTATTCGCCCATTGCAGATAATGCTAGCAGGGACTGAGCCACCGAGAGCAGGACCCAAAGTGTACCCAATCAAAACCTAGACTGCACATATACCAATCCTATACTGTGTTATATTGAACCTTTACCACATCTGAGCCACATCTACCTTGCACCTGTGACTATACTGTACCTATACTGCATACAGAGTAATGGAGGGAGGTCAGCCCTCAATGGGTTAATGGAGAAAATAAAAGCAGAGTCCATGGGACCCAAAGATGATAAAAAGAAACATTTGCCAGTCTGCATCTCCACTTCCGGCTAGTGGACCATACACCTCCTTGGATTCCATCCTGTACAGCACGGTTACTTGTGCCCCCATGCCCCACTGCTGGCATTCTTGGATGCTGTCTGCCCCTCACTTCCCTCCGCGATGCGTTTACTGAGTCTGTGCGCTGCGAGTGACACAAGTGACATGACAGCCGCACTCCTTTGTCAGAGCTTCACAAAGGAGTACAGCTGTCATTTCACTTGCAGCGTGCAGACTCAGGAAACGTGTCACGGAGGGAATTGAGGGGCTGACAACATCCAAGAATGCCAGCAGTTGCGGAGCAGTGATGTCATCCCTCCAGGACTTTCGGCATCTGCGATCCACGCCTCGCTCTGGGTGTTCCTGTCTCCGGCCGGCACATCTGACAGGATCCCAGACCGCCATCCAGCTGTTCAGCTCCTGTTGGTGGATGTGTCCACTGAAGATTACCCTGCTACAGATCATCCTTGCTTACGTGCCCTTTTGACGCTTATCTATGTGAGTTGCCAATTTGTTGGTTTTAATTAAAATGCTAATTGTCTGGACATACAGCGCCTCTCCTCTCCTTGTTTCCTTACAGTTTTTGCTGGGACATTACTTCTGGTCCCCCCACGAGGCTGGCTTTTGTGTTAGAACCACTTCCATCCTTGCTGGTATCCCTACTAGCTCCCCATGAACTGTATGAAGTCTTTTATAAGACTGTGAGGACTAATACATCTCAGATGTTGCGCCTAATACTTGTATGTACTGCATACAGGTTAACTGGGACTGTTGTTAAGTGCACCAGCACTTTTAAAGGGCCCCAACTATAGCCAGCAAAAGAGCATCTTAAGGGACTGTCCCTCTCATAATAGTTTTCTCTGCCCCCTCCGCTACCAGCCTCATTTTTTTTTGGACAGTGCATACCCAGTCAGTTTAGGACTAGCATTGCCTCCATAAATGTGCGGTATAATTCCAGCACTCAGTAGATTAAACTTTACTACTACTCACTGCTGCACTTGAGGTGGCCTTCCTACTCTTTATGCTGATCTGGACACCAAATGTCATCTAATGTCTAGTCATTGCTGTGAATCGTGTTGTATGCTAAATTGTGTTATTACCATTGGTAATTCATTGTATGCTTGCGTAATTGAGTGTAAACATAAAACAAATGTGGGACTTTTACGGTGCTTATATTTCAACCTCAGGAATAGACACAAATAATATTTCTTAAAAAGTTCAGTAAATGGTTAAAAGAGAAAAATACTAACTACATCACAGGTATTCATGGTACAATACTATTGACAGACACCTTATTCATCCTACCCATTCCATCATTACAGACACATCAAATTGAAAAAGCATCAATAGAACTGCAAACTATGACAAAATACCACCGGTTGGAATAGAAGAGGATGCTGTAACCTTAACACAATTTACAGACTGTAGTCTGACAATGAGACCACAACAATAAGAAAAACACTTGCTACTATACATCAATATTAGAAAACATGTTGTAAGGGATTAGCTCAGCAGCGGGGTGTGCAGGACCCCCTGGATCGATCACAGCACAGTGAAGTAGGCACAGACAGACATCAGGATCTTTGTGAAAGCAAAAACTGTGGTTTTAATTACAGGTCTGTGGTTACAAAATGCAGGCATCAAAACAAGTAAAATAAAACAAAACAGAAAATAAACCCTTGCCACTTTGGGCATCTAACTACAAAGACACAGAAACCTGACTACTTGTTCTGCCACAGCCTACCACTGTCCAGACACTTGGCGGTCACAGAGAAATAAAGGCTTTTAGTCACCCAGACTTAATCTCACCATTCAGAGGTATTGCTGCTCCCCAGTCTGCTATGCACAGAGATCTGGTTCTAGGGTGGAGCCCCTTGTTGAATCAACCTGGGAGTTTTATAGAGCCCTGAGTACTTTATCTGTTACACCTGAGCTTGTTAACCCTCATTAAGCCCAAACAGGCTCACTACACAGCACAAATATAAAAGCAATCAGTGTACAGCATAAACCTGGGACAAATATATTTCCCATCCTGGACACAACTCATAGGTTTTCCTGGTTTCCTGTCACAGTATATAGAAATTGAAATGATGAACATGCATTTGTGCAATACTAACAACTAATTAATAAGTATCAACAAGTTGTGCTGTGAACCCAAAAAGAATGGGGGGGGGGACACCAGAAAATCATTTCTCCCCTATGTCCTCTACATCCCATTAAGGAGGCATATAGAGGAGAGCGAGCACACCTTGGGACCTCACTTTAAATTGAGTGAATATGTTAATACAAAAATCAATTGGTCTATAGTGTAACAACTTACAATGCGGCACTACATAAGAAGGGGGAGCCTCAGACATAACAAACATACTTTGATTCATTAATAGTACACCAGCCTCAAAACAGATTACAAAGGTGTCCTTGGATGTAGTTGATCACAGACATCAAAAAAAGGTCAACATCAATAATTCCTCTCAGGCTCCCATTATGCAATTGCAGCATAATGTATATAGATACCTATCTGTATGACCCAGAGACACTTACCTAGTTACCAATAATATTGGGTGATAATATATTAGGTTTGCCTTTACTACAAGGTTTGGTTCCTGTTTTCTTTGATATAGCACTACTATTGGATACTAAGTGTTACTCTCAGTGATTTTGTATGACATTGTATGTTTGTGCACTCAACTTGGCGCGTCAGAGGGGCTGAGGTCCTTCAGAAGTTCGAGGCAAAGAACAGAGGACCCATCCTATCCAGTGGCTCCTACGGGAGTAGCACTACATATATTCTATTATTTTTTCAAAATTCTTCAAGTGTTGCACCTTTCAGAGTGGCAGTGTCCTCTCATGAATACTCAGAGGTGCGGAACACTGCCTTGCTAATGTTTATAAAGTGCTGAATATGTAATATACCATGAATTCAGCTTTACCAAGTGCCCGTTCAAAGTCAGTGCAGTTGTACATGCAGAAATAAAGGGAAATTCCTTTGCTAAATGTGACCACCAAGGAGCAAAACCATCACTGTTATTTTACAACTAATTTGGCCTAAATACACTTTTGATCAATTATCCAAAAAGGCTTTACATTTTAATTGAAACAAATGTATGTTGAGTATCAAGCATAAACCCAGCACATATGTTCTATGTTTGATAAATCCTCTTCATTGCTAATAAGTCTCATTTAGATCCCATCCCTAGCATATCTAGTATTGTTGCTAATTAACTGCATAGGAAGAATGAATTGCTCTTAAATCAAACTGCAAATAATCTCATTTATTTTTCATTGTTGTGTTCTGTATTCTGCTCATGGCATATGTTTGTAAGGAGCCTTCCTGTCAAGCTGGCTGCAGCACTATACATTATACACCTGAGCATATTATGAAAATTCAAATGAATACTGATCTTCTCCTTGAAATCATCATTTTGTTCTCCTCTCTTTACCTTGAAACCCCATGAAATGTGCTTTGCTTTCCTGGTTTTAGTCTTTATCTAATGTATTTCTTCCATACTAATTTGGCTTTGTCTTTGAGAATATAATGCTTTCTGTTTATGATACTGTCACGGTTGTAGCAGTAGATATGTTTTTAGGTCGCATGTATTTTTTTTTTTCTTTGTTCCTTTTCTAACCCTTGATGAAATGGCAACAGAACGCTGGTTGGACCTTGAAAATCATTAGAGAAAGAACACATTGACATCTAGATATTGTTACCCTGTGAGGAAATACACATTATGGAATCCGCACATTTTGTTGTTGACAACATTTATTCTTCTTGCTTTGCATCTTTTAATGTTCTGTTGTGGTAATATCTATTGAAAACTAAACTGCAGGCAAATATAAAAAAAATATGCACTGCGCATTTATTAAAATACATGAAATATATTTTAAATGCCATATTGTAAGCACGCAAACCTGTTTTGATATGAGCCTTCTATAATTCTTGTTAGAGCAGCAATCATATTGGGTGTGGGAGGGCCGGTGCGAAGAGCTGCATGTATATGTGCTGGTTGTGAGAGGAGGACAAGAAACACAGATAATGCCATTAGTATGCCCTGGCTCTTTTATTGAGCAGTCACCAAGCTAGGGGTGTGCTTTGATCCAAACTGAATTATTATAATTTTTTTTTTTTGCCAGCTGCTTTACAGATGTCAACTGCAAAATGAAAGGGGATCCCCCTCTATCCTAGGCTCTTTAAGCCCTTGAACTGTGATCATTTTTCATCTGAGAAACCACCTATATATGGTGCCGTTCACATTCATTGGTGCTACAGTATATGAGCACCATTATATCTAATTGGAGATATGAAGCAATGCAAAGAGCAGTTGGATAATGATACAGCTGATGAACAACACAAGGGACTATTTTGTGGGCACCTCACTTGTGTCAAAATTCAAATGAGGGGCTTCATTTTCAACTAAAATTAAGCAGGGTGCCAGGTAGTTTATAGAGCAGAGTTGGATAGCCAGAGATTAGTTTACTTTGTACAGTTTAACCACTTCAGCTCCAGAAGTTTTTACCCCTTCCTGACCTGGCCATTTTTTGCAATACGGCACTGCGTTAATTTAACTCACAATTGCGCGGTCGTGCAACACTGTACCCAAATAAAATTATTGTCATTTTTTCCCCACAAATAGAGCTTTCTTTTGGTGGTATTTGATCACCTCTGTGGATTTTATTTTTTGCGCTATATGAAAAAAAAAGACTGACAATTTTGAAAAATAAAAACAATTTTTTTTTACTTTCTGCTATAAAACACATCCAATAAAAAATGTAAAAAATCGAATTTCTTCATCAATTTATGCCAATATTTATTCTGCTACATATTTTTGGTAAAAAAATCCCAATAAGTGTATATTGATTGGTTTGTGCTAAAGTCATAGCGTCTAAAAACTATGGGATAGATTTAGGGACTTTTTTTTAATATCTTTTAGTAGTGCCAGCGATCATCGATTTTTAGCGGTACTTTAGCGGCGGATGAATCTGACACTAAGTGACACATTTTGGGGACCAGTGACACCAATACACTGATAAGTGCTAAAAAAAAATGCACTGTCACTGTATAAATAACACTGGCAGGGAAGGGGTTAACATCAGGGGCGATTAAAGGGTTAAATGTGTTCCCTATAAGTGCTTTCTAACTGTGGGGGATGTGCTATGACTAACGGAAAACAGAGATCCATGTTTCTGCTTAGCAGAAACACAAGATCTCAATTTTCCTCTCTGGCAGAATAGCGGTCTGCCTTGTTTACAATGAAAAGCAAAAAAATGCAGCCTACAATTTTCAGAATGACTTTTGGTTTTGACAATATTGTCCCAGTGATTGCACAGAAAGGGAGGGGTACTGCTCCCGATTAAGGACATATACAAAAATCACTTAAAAAATACAAATTGGGCTCCCTGCTAAGGTATTAGAGTTTTGATTGTATATGTAGCTGCCTGCACAAATGATTAACCCTCTAGGGTAACCTCAATCAAGTTTAAATCTATACAGCACTACTATGTGTGTAGATACCAAATATTACATTAATGTGAATCAATTCAAAAAGGGCTAAACATTAAATTATACAAAAACATATACAATTCATTAACTTTAAAAAGTGATCTGTGCCTTTAAAAAGTGTCTTGTGTTAAAAAAAAGTGATCTGTGCCTTTAAATCAATTGGCTGCTAGACATATTATAATGTTCATAAACAACAAAGGAAAGGAGCTCGGTGCTTCAAATTCCAAAAATGTTCTTCTGTGGACTGTGCAAAAACACTCTGTGCTCCCCTCCTATGTTTTCACACTCAACAGAACAAACATGCAAGAGTTTTGTATGTAAAACCAGTTGTCTTTTCCTGGGATGTCTCCACTGCTTTCTTATTGGGGTGAATGGATGTCCTTCAGTTATGCTTCATTATGCGTGCACGTGTAAGGAGATAAAAGCCAAGCAAGACTCCATAGCGTAATTCCATTTATTTAAGATGCATTAAAAACATTGAAAATGTACTCATATTAGACAAATGCTTGCATTACATAAGCTAAATTCGCATGCAATAGTGTCCTCAGCATGTGTTGCTCGTCTGCGTTCCGGAGGTAGGTAAGCGGAAGTGACCCACCCAATGCGTTTTGTCACGATGATATCATTGGAGAGAGTGGGGACGGAGCCACAGCTCTATGTGCCTTATGGATGCATAGAGAGGGGCTTGGGAGCAGCTTGCTATTGGGGGCACTGGTCAAGGGGGAGGAGCCAGGAGCGCCAGCAGGGGGACCCGAGGAGAAGAGGATCGAGGTTGCACAGAGCAGGTAAGTATGACATATTATTATTATTATACAGGATCTATATAGCGCCAACAGTTTGCGCAGCGCTTTACAAAAGGCAGACAGTACAGTTACATCACAATTTGGTACAAGAGTTTTATATATATATATATATATATATATATTAAACCAAACCTTTACTATCACTTTAACCATTTGCCATCCGGGCCATTTCTGACACTTTGCTCCAACATGTAATATCTACTTTTTTTTGCTAGAAAATTACTTAGATCCTATAGAATAAAATGGTGGGTGTTGTAATTTTGTATGTCACACGGTATTTGCGCAGCGGCTTTTCAAACACAATTTTTTTCAGAAAAAAAGAACACTTTCATGAATTAAAAAAAAACCAAAACACTAAAGTTAGCCCAATTTTTTTGCATAATGTGAAAGATGATGTTACGCGAGTAAATAGATACCTAACATGTCACGCTTTAAAATTGCTTCTGCCCATGGAATGGCAGCAAACTATGCTCAACCCTTCCGCTTTCTTATTACTGACACTTGTACCAAGAGGCCTTAGTGATTATCTGTATACTTATCATGTGTGTTCTGTGTATTTCTGTCTTGGGAAGCAAAGGGATAGAGAAAAATACCAGAACATTCTGATAAGAAGGCAAGTTTGTATTGCTGAGTATTTGAGAAACTCAACATTAAATTCTAACATTGTATTTTTAGGGAAATGGGTTGGGATTGGAAAATGTAAAATACATACCACAGATCTGACCAAATCCTCTACACAGTTGTCATTGTTACATTTATTATATAAAACAAAAGTCTTCCTATATTCAGGGAACCATGGCTAATGTGTGTGCCATTTGCTGAGGGACAAGAGAAGAGGAGGTTGTGCTGACTGTAGACCAGACTTGGCTTTATGTCTCAAAGCTGTATAGAAGTTGATAGGCATGAATTCTGCTGTTTGCATTTGCTTGGTTTTTATTCCAAAGCGTAGTGCTTATGAGCATTCTAAGGCACTTCACATATGTGGAGGCCTATAGATAAAGCTAACTGAGCAACACTTCTGCTTTGGCAAATAATGTCAACCAAGAACAGGATATGGAGCTTTATTCACCAGATCATCATATTTCTATATGTATGAAGTGATAGTAATAGCACTGCAGTTATTTCATATCAGGTAGGGCATATTTATTGTGTTCTTAACAAAGTGCTCATAACATTCATCTAAGTCTGAGAACATGAATACTTTAATATAAAACTGAAAGGTGAAAGATATAAAATTGTGAAGAGATGTTCTAGTTAATTTCTCCAGACTTACCCTTGAGAATTCATCTCTTAGTTTATGACTATGGACACTGAAGTATTATTATAATGCAAATGAATCATTATTACTACGTCTCTCCCCAACATTTAAAATTCTCTCTATTAATGGCATCTCACAACCTCTGCACTTATAGTCATAAGACACTGTTATTAAAGGAGTTGTAAACCCTCTTGGTTTTTCATGTTAATGCATTCTATGCATTCTATTCATTAAGGTGAAAAACCTTCTGCACTGCAACTGTCCCCCCAGAGCCCCCCTTTTTCTTAAATGAGCCCGATCGTTCCAGCCGCTGTCTCGGGTTCTCATTGGATAGATTGATAGCAGCAGCAGCCATTGGCTCCCGCTGCTGTCAATCAAATCCAGTGACGCAGGGGGCGGGGCTGAGTCCTGCTGTCTGTGTCAATGGATGCAGCAGCAGGACTCGGGAGCGTGCCCGCACGAGTGCCCCCATGGAAAGCGGCTCTCCTCGATGAAGAGGAGGAGCCAGGAGCGCTGCCACTGGACCAAAGAAAAGGAGGATCAGAGCCGCTCTGTGCAAAACGAAAAAAAAAAAAACACGAACCTTTACAATCTCTTTAAATACATAATGATAACCATCTTATGAACAAAATTTCACCATACAGTTGTGTCAAAACAGTATCTTCTGACTGTCTAATGTTCTAATTCTGGCTATAAACACAACAGATTACTACAAAATACTTATCAAGGCATCATACCACCAGCAGTTCCTGTAATAAAGTGTTTGAGCAAAATTAAAAAAAAAAAAAAAAAACATATTCAGTGCAGATCTCCAAAGCATATTTCCATGCCACATGTCTCAATAGCTGCAAGTACTGAAAAATACTTCTATGGGGAAGCTTACAACATTGCTAGGAATTTACATGTTGAAAAGGCATTGGCAGCCCGCTGCAGGAAATTAGGAGCTAACTGCATTCCTGTCCAGACCATCGTGTATATCAATATACACTATATTACCAAAAGTATTGTGACGACTGCCTTTACACGCACATGAACTTTAATGGCATCCCAGTCTTAGTCCATAGGGTTCAATATTGAGTTGGCCCACCCTTTGCAGCTATAACAGTTTCAACTCTTTTGGGAAGTCTGTCCATAAGGTTTAGGAGTGTGTCTATGGGAATGTTTGACCATTCTTCCAGAAGCGCATTTGTGAGGTCAGGCACTGATGTGGACAAGAAGGCCTGGCTCGCAGTCTGCGCTCCAATTCATCACAAAGGTGTTCTATCAGGTTTAGGTTAGGACTCTGTGCTCTGTACTTCCTCCCTGCCCACAGTAGTTATAATTATAAAAGTTTATTAAGTCCTGAACATTTTTTTTTTTTACAAGTTAAATTGATGATTTGTTTCCTATTTCACATGTTCATGTTCATATTCATTAATAGACAAGAATGTGATCTATAGAAGTACTGTATGTTCAGACACATTGCTCTGACTGCCCCATGTCATTATTGAATTTATGACCCTTTGTTTTGCACTGAATACACAAGCAAACTTTGTTTTCTAAAATATCTAGATATAAAAATGAGAAAAATAGCTGAATTAATTTATTTTTTATTTTTTTGCTAAATTAAAGAGGATGTGTAATATATAACACTGTGTTTAGTTATGTGATGAGATCATTGAACTGAGTTAAAGTTATCCGATTTTAATCAGAAAAGGTAGAAATTGCAAAGAAAAAAAACCCACTGTTCATACCAGAGTCTGCTGACTTTAAACTGTTCATTATTTTACAATTTAGCGACATTGATTGCGACTCGGTCAATACAAACGTTAGGTAACCAGTTCAAGCACTTCTCTCTGCTACATAACTGCCTTTTAGCAGAAGGAGAGAGTGAATGTTATAAAAGTAGGACACCCTTTAGTAATTCTTAAAAACTATAGCTAAGCCAAATAGTGTCCATTTACATCTTGATTCTTTTGAAGAACCCCAGCAGGTGGTGAAATGAAATACAAATGTGATGTTGCTCATGTGAAAGAAAATTTAATGGCTTATTTGTCATTTGTTTATGTAAAACAACATCCCATTTGTGTTTTCTTTCTTCGAGTTAATACCATGCAAATTATGAATGTAAACAACAGCTCTTTCGTATTGTTGATTGCAAATGTGAGGGGCAGGAGATGGGGAAGGCATCTTCCGCAGGGAACAAAGTGTGGAAGGAAAGCAATTATTAGTCGTTGATCGACACTGCCGGCTCATATCAAAGTGCAAATGGAAAGGGAATATGTAAACGCACATGATTAGTCACTTTTTTTGTCATGCTGACATTCCAAACAATTTAGTTTACTTAGTGGTCAGAGCCTGCGTAGTTTGAGGGAATTATTTGGTAGAACATGGTTCAGGTGTAACAGTAATGAACCAAAGATATGAACTTTATGTATATAACAGGCATGTAGTTATAGGAGAAATATATGGGCAACCTTTACTAACCTCCACTGAAGTTGCTAGTTGCCTACCTGTTATGCTCATGCTTCTGCCTATTTTTTTCCCAGGGAAATTTGCAACAAGTTTAAAACCCTTCATTTGCATACTTGGTCCAGGGGTTGGAAAGTATTTAAAGGGTAACTTCACTTTTGTGAGAAAAAAAAATGTCAAGAAGAAAAAATTAATATGGCGTATACAATTGTGACACAAGTCATATTGTAATTGAATGTTATTAAAAATACCTTTCCTTTTCAATCTGCCGTGCTGTAATTTTCTGTAAAATGCAATCCAATATGGCTACCTGGAGGTGTTCTGTACACAGATGGTGTACAGAATGCCTCTCAAATATGTAACTTCCTGCTTGTGTGATTGGCTTACTGATTTATTCAGAAGTCTGCACTAAGTTACAAATCAGATTTTGAGCAATCCTTGTAACAAAAATGTCATTTTTGGTAAGATACTCCCAAAGTCAATTCATGTCCAAAGGGATGCAGGCCTTGCAAATGTATTCATTAAAGCCCCGCAGACGCAGCAGTTGACTGATAATTATAAATTCACTCCCATACAGATTCACTTAACACATGGACAAACAGGTATTTATTCAGAATAAGAAAAAGTAGGAATCTAGTTGTAAAGTTTGTTAAAATCCTTGAAATGTACATTGAGCACCCAGAAGGGAGTTTTTTTTTAAAAAGTGGAGCCACTCTTTAACCACTTCCTTACCGGTGTATTGTAATAATATGCGGGCAAGGTGTACTCCCCATCCTGGGTGGATGTCGTATGACATCCTCCCATGTACGCCGCTCTGCGGGCTCCCAGTGGCCCGCATTGCAGCGATTGGGGGATCGGGCGTGTCCCTCGAGATTCAGCCCATCCCCGATTGGGGTAAAGAGCTAATAAATTTGGCTCTTTACCACGTGACTGGCTGTGTCCTATAACAGCCGGTCACTTCCGACATATCTGTGCATCCGCGCTCACGCTGCTCGTGCACGTCCCCGGGGTCACGCAGCGCGGCGATCGGGGTTGAGGCTTGTCTTTCGGATAAAGCCCAGCCCCGATCAGGGTAATGAAATTCCCTCTTTACCACGTGACTGGATGTGTCCGATCACAGCCGGTCACAGAATGTCAGCAAACCATGGTAACGAGCTGTTACCAGGTCCTCCTCCTCACACACCGATTGTGTGTGAGAAGGAGATTGTGGTAACAGCTTGTTACCGCTTACTGTGTACACCAAGCACACTGAAGAGGACCTGCCACCATCCCATCTGTCAGCTACTGGTGTGACCAGAAATGTGTGAACTAAACGCACATCCAATATAACAAACTGTGAAAAGTGACTAAATAACAAAAAGTAGTAAACTGCCTAAATAGGTAAAGGGGAATGTCCAAACCGTAAACGAAGCCAGGCCAGGGTCATACACGGGAGATCAGCAGAGGGGGCAGGGAGCAGGACAGGACAGGCACAGGGAGCAGATGCTGGAGAACACGGGGGGAAAATCAGGCTGCAGACAGGGGTCCCAGAGCGGATACAGGATACAGGATTCAGGATTTCCGGATTGCAGGCTACAGGATTCAGAGGCACATGGATACAAAAC
>BLSH010102277.1:1681013-1695583 GCA_018402905.1 Glandirana rugosa
CCATGAGTCCATGAGACTACCCAATCACTGTCCATGAGCCCATGAGACTACCCTACCACTGTCCATGAGACTACCCGACAATGTCCATGAGACTACCCGACCACTGTCCATGAGCCCATGAGTCTACCCGACACCGACTCATGGGCCTCTGATTGCTGGGGGACACTCGCTGGTGGATACTGGTATTGCAGCCAAAGAATCCCCGAGCCGCAGCGCCACCTGCTGGAGGGACTATTCCTGACACCATCAAAGTACCTGTCACAGCCCATCAAAGTACCTGTCACAGCCCATCTGAGTACCCGAGTGCCTGCCACAGCCCATCTGAGTACCCGAGTACCTGTCACCAGCCCATCAGAGTACCTGTAACAGCCCATCAGAGTACCTGTCACCATCCCATCAGAGTACCCGAGTACCTGTCACTAACCCATCAGAGTACCTGAGTACCTGTCACCAGCCCATCATAGTACCAGAGTACCTGTCACCAGCCCATCATAGTACCCGAGTACCTGTCACCAGCCCATCATAGTACCCGAGTACCTGTCACCAGCCCATCAGAGTACCTGAGTACCTGTCACAGCCTATCAAAGTACCAGAGTACCTGTCTCCATCCTATCTGAGTACCTGTCACCAGCCCATCTAAGTACCCGAGTACCTGTCACCAGCCCATCTAAATACCCGAGTACCTGTCACCAACCCATCAGAGTAACGAGTGCCTGTCACCAACCCATCAGAGTACCTATCTGCAGCCCATCAGAGTACCGGAGTACCTCTCACCAACCCATTAGAGCAGGGGTCATCAACCTTGGGGCCGTGGCCCACTACCGGGCCATTAGCTCCCTGCAATCGGGCCACGGGCAGCCTGGCTCCATGAGAGAGCCGGGTGGGCTGGCGAGCAGAGATGGCACATCTCTCTGCATCACCGCTCCTCCGACTTCCACCCTCACAGCGCAGGACTTCAGCCGGGAGCAGGGAGATGACATCATCTCCCACTGCCTGCACTGCACGGGACTCTTCGATGTTTGGAGGTGCGGCGGCGAGCCGAGGGAGAACATCTCTCATGCCTGCACCCTATTACCACTCTCCTACCCTTTAACACTGACATCCTCATCTGGTGGCATTGGCAGGCAAGTGGCATCCTCATCTAGTGGCACTGGCAGCCAATGGCAAGTGGCATCTTAATATAGTGGCAGGCAATGTGCCAAGTGACATCCTCATCTTGTGGCAGGCAGCGTGGCCAGTGACATCCTCATCTGGTGGCAGGCAGCATGGCAAGTGACATCCTCATCTGGTGGCAAGCAGCGGGGCAAGTGACATCCTCATCTGGTGACAGGCAGTGTGGCAAGTGACAATCCTCATCTGGTGGCAGGCAGCGTGGCAAGTGACATCTTCATCTGGTGGCAGGCAGCGTGGCCAGTGATATCCTCATCTGGTGGCAGGCAGCATGGCAAGTGACATCCTCATCTGGTGGCAGGCAGCGTGGCAAGTGACATCCTCATCTGGTGGCAGGCAGCGTGGCAAGTGACATCCTCATCTGGTGGCAGGCAATGGCAAGTGTCATATTCAACTGGTGGCAGGCAACGGCAAGTGGCATCTTCATCTGGTGGCAGGCGGCGTGGCAAGTGACAATCCACATCTGGTGACAGGCAATGGCAAGTGACAATCCGCATCTGGTGGCAGACAGCGTGGCAAGTGACAATCCGCATCTGGTGGCAAGCGACGTGGCAAGTGATACACTCGGGGCTCCCACTGATTCTGCATTATGGTGAGTTGAACTATTTAATTTTATATTACAATGTAATAATAGAAATAATGCGCCTCAATCATCCTGACATCATAACAACCATGGTGCCATGATAATTGAAGCGCCAACACCAGCCATTGCCCTGACAAATTGCCCTCGAAAAATCGCATACCCCCCCGCTGCGTGCCAAAAAGGTTGGGGACCACTGCATTAGAGTACTGAGTACCTGTCGCCAACCCATCTGAGTACCCGAGTTCCTGTCACTAGCCCAGCAGAGTATCCGAGTACCTGTCACTAGCCCATCAGAGTACCTGTCACCAGACCATCAGAGTACCTGTCACCAGACCATCTGAGTACCCTAGTATCTGTCAGTAGCCCATCTGAGTACCCTAGTACCTGTCAGTAGCCCATCTGTGTACCCTAGTACCTGTCACCCGCCCATCTGAGTACCTGTCACCAGCCCATCTGAATACTCGAGTATCTGTCACCAGCCCATCTGAGTACCCGAATACCTGTCACTAGACCATCTGAGTACCTTTTACCAGCCCATCAGAGTACCCGAGTACCTATCTGCAGCTTACAAGAGTACCCGAGTACCTATCTGCAGCCCATGCCTCATAAAATATACATTGGGGTGTTGGCTTTCCAAAATGGCTTCATTTTGTGGGTAATTCCATTGTCCTGGTGCTCCAGGACCTTCAAAAGTGTGATAGGTAGGAATGAAAGTAGATGTGTAATTTATGCTCCTAGAACGCCTGAAGGTACTACTTCAATGTTGGACCTCTCTATGTGGCCAGGCCGTGTAAAAGTCTCACACATGTGGTATTGCCATACTTGGGCTGAATAGCAGAATGTATTTTGGGGTGTAATTTTTGCTATGTACATGCTATGTGTTAGAAATATCGTATAAATTGACAACTATGTGTAAAAAAAATACGTTTTTATTTTCTTTCCACATTTTCCGAAGACTTGTGGAAAGAAATGAACCCTTCAAAAGACTCATAATGCCTCATAGAATATACGTTGGGGTGTTTGCTTTCCAAAATGGGGTCATTTTGTGGGTAATTCCATTGTCCTGGTGCTCCAGGGCCTTCAATAGTGTAATAGGACTTTAGGAAATGACGTATAATTTATGCTCCTTGAACGCCTGATGGTGCTCCCTGCATGTTGGACCTCTGTATGTGGCCAGGCTGTGTAAAAGACTCACACATGGGGTATTGCCATACTCCGGACAAATAGCAGAATGTGATTTTGGGTATGATTTTTGTTATGTGCATGCTATGTGTTAGAAATATCTTATAAATTGACCACTTTGTGTAAAAATAAAAAAGTTTTCATTTTCTTTCCACGTTTTTCAAAGACTTGTGGAAAAAAATGAACCCTTCAAAAGATTCATAATGCCTCATAGAATATACGTTGGGGTGTTTGCTTTCCAAAATGGGGTCATTTTGTGGGTAATTCCACTGTCCTGGTGCTCCAGGGCCTTCAAAAATGTAATAGGTCTTTAGGAAATTGGATGTGAAATTTCTGCTCCTAGAACGGTGCTCCCTGCATGTTCGGCCTCTATATGTGGTCAGAGTGTGAAGTCTCACATGTGGTATCGCCATACTCGGGAGGAGTAGCAGAATGTATTTTGGGGTGTAGTTGGAAGTAGTCATATGCTGTGTGTGAGAAATAACTACTTGTTATGACAATTTTGAGTAAAAAAATAAAAATAATTTCTTGATTTTCCCAATAATTGTGGGAAAAAATGACAGCTTCAAAAAACTTGCCATGCCTCTTACTAAATACCCTGGACTGTCTACTTTTCAAAAAAGGCTCATTTGGGGGGTGTTTGTACTGTCCTCATATTTCAGGGCAAGAAATGAGATAGGCCTTTAGTACATCAGGCGTGATCAATTTTCAATGACTGGCACCATAGCTTGTAGACTCTATAACTTTCACACACACCAAAAAATATACACTTATTTGGGTTATTTCTACCAAAGATAGATAGCAGTATGGGTTTTGGCCCAAATGTATAAACAAAAATGACTTATTTGCAAAATTTTATCAAAAAATGTTGCTTTTTTTTCACTTATGTCGCAAAAAATAAAAAACCCAGAGGTGATTAAATACCACCAAAAGAAAGCTCTATTTGTGTAAAAAAAATGATAAAAATCTTGTTTGGGTACCATGTTGCATGACTGCGTAATTGGCATTCAAATTGTGAGAGCACTGACAGCTGAAAATTGGTCCGGGCAGGAAGTGGGTTTACGTGTCCTGTATTGAAGTGGTTAAAGTGGATGTAAACCTTCACATATACCCAGTGAATTGAACAGCCTCAGATGATACATAGAGATGAAACAAATCTCCCTATATAAGTTTTACATAGTTTTACATGTATATCTGCTGTCTTCAGCTTTGTATATTCTTTAGAAAGTGCACATTGTGTTAGAGATTTTGTCTTCCTGTTCATCACTGGAAGTGAAGTCTGGGCATACAGCCAAGATAGCTGATTGGAGGAAAGACACACAACTCCTCTCCACATAGGCAAAGGCTTGCAGAGCTGTGCTGTAAATAGATACACTTTTTTGCTAATCTATTTATAGCAACCTCCCTCAACACAAATTTCAGGCAGGTTTTATCTTGGTTGTCGGAGAACTTGTCAGAAGTTATCATGATGATAACAGAGCAACGAAACAGCAGAAACACGTGGTACTTAGTGCTTTGGAGAGAGATAAGAAAACACTACAGATATACATGCTTAGGTCAAATTGCATGAATCAGGTTTACATCCACTTTAAGTTATATGATCAGTATGACAGCCAGCATTTTTTAGGAGCTTATCAGCAACTGTCTACCTATTTCTGCCATGACGTGTTTCCTTTAACATAATGGGGGCAAACAGGGAAAATAAAGATGATATTTTAGCAGCTTTATCCTTGAGCAGTCAGACAAGCCTGTGATTGTCACTTCTATTAAACAGCCACCAGTGGACATGGATGGTGACCTGGAGCAAACAGAGTCAGAATGCATTAAAGTTTTTGGATCAGCTGACCTCTCTCTAAAAATGATGATTGACTGGTTTGGCTTGAATAAACAGTCACTGACCCAGGTCAAGCATGTATCCTATGAAGCTGGAATTTCTGTTCTACATACATGTTATGCTTTAGAAACTCTGAAAGCATTGAAGCTATATAATTAGCAAGACATCCAAGCAACTAGCATTTTCAGAATGATACAGTAGATTAGCAGTGCTGGCCCTTGTTTTTTCAGTGCAGTTTTTCTTTAAATAAATGCCCAGTGTTGAAACATTGAAGTATGAACCTGTCTAGCGTGGCCTGCCACTGATATATGCATAAGCACAGACACAGCAAAGAGAGTCCAGCTGTCATTTTCTATTACAATACATGTTTTTGTATGGCAATAATGCTGCAACAGATTGTTTAATGAACAGAATGATGACATACGTGAGTGATTTCATTAATTGCAATAGATGTATGTCATGTAACGCTAGATTCAGTAAAATGCCTTTCATTCAGCTGAGAATGCTTGTATAAGTAAATGAAAATAAACATAGGTTACATGTATAATTCTCAGAAAGTAGAAGCGGAATCTTGTAATCAGCACTCCCGCACCTGCTGCTGGTGTCTGCAGTCTTCAGTTTGCAGCTGTTTTTAATTAGAAGAATGTATTGGAATATAACGGAATAAGGGAAGGGGATAGCTGCATGGAATCCTTCAAGTCAATCGAAGAAAGCTGCCTTGAATCTGATACCTTTCACAGCATACATGGATAGAAGTCGCTTCAGCCATGGAGTGCACACCTGTGCCCATTACATCAGTGACAAGATAATACAATGGTATGAATATACACAAGCAATTTGATGTATTTTAAATCCATGCGTAAATCCCATTGTTTTGATTTTGGCTTTGTGTTTTTTAAATGCAATTAAATTTTGGAAGACTAGTAGATAGTGTGCTTTAAGGTCCTAGATGACGTTACGTTCACAAAAATTAATGATCTAATTGTGATTAAAGACTGACAGATTGTTTAGCTTAAGCTATATTCCAGTTCATCTATATAAAAGGAGACTTGTTCAGCTGTCCTTGCTACTCGATGATGAAGCACCTGAATTTTGTTGGAGATTAATTCACGGAGCAAAGCAAGGAACATTACTTGGGTTCGTCACACTAGTATTCTACAACAGAGATTCTGAAACTTGCTTCACCTGGGTATCTCTGCCCATTACAGGTGCCTTCATGTCTCGCCTGTTTAACCACTTGCCCACTGGCCTCTTAAACCCCCTTCCTAACCAGACCAATTTTCAGCTTTCAGTGCTCTCACATTTTGAATGACAATTACTCAGTCATGCAACACTGTACCCATATGAAATTGTTGTCCTTTTTTCACACAAATACAGCTTTCTTTTGGTGGTATTTAACCACTTCAGCCCCGAAAGGATTTCCCCCTTTATGACCAGAGCACTTTTTGCGATTCGGCACTGCGTCGTTTTAAATGGCAATTGTGCGGTCGTGTGTCATTGTACCTAAATGAAATCGATGTCCTTTTTTTCCCCACAAATAGAGCTTTCTTTTAGTGGTATTTGATCACCTCTGCGTTTTTTATTTTTTGCGCTATAAACAAACAAAGAACGACAATTTTGCAAAAAAAAAAAACATATTTCTTACTTTTTGCTAAAACACATATCCAAAAAAAAAACAAAAAAAAACTCATTTATTTATCAGTTTTGGCCAATATATATTCTTCCTCATATTTTTGGGGAAAAAAATTGCAATCGGCGTATATTGATTGTTTTGGCCGCATTTACGAGTGATAAGAATTCATTTATGGGGTTTTTATCATTTATTTTTTATTAGTAATGGCGGTGATCTGCGATTTTTAGCGGGACTGCGACATTGCGTCGGACATGTCAGACACTTTTTGGGACCATTGGCACTCATACAGTGATCAGTGCTATGAAAATGCAGCGGTTACTGTGTTACTGTGGAGCATGGATGAACCAGGGATGGATGGATGAGCCAGGTATGTATGGAGCATGGATGAGCCAGGGATGTATGGATGGATGGGCCCGTGATGTAGCCATGTATGGATGAGCCAGGGATGTATGGATGGATGAGCCAGGGATGTGTGGATGAGCTAGGGGTGGCCACAGATCAGCGCTGTGGGCACTTCAGATCCATTCCACATCGCTGCTGCACCCGCTCCCTCCTCTCCTCACACTGCGTTCGGTGCGAGAAGAGGGGAGGAGGCGAACCGGACATGCTCCGGTTTGTTTACAAGTGATCACTCCATCCATTGGACGGAGTGATCATGTGGTTGTGCCGCTGTCATTGGCCCTTTACCATGACCTGTGTGCGTGCCCTGGTGGGTGCGCGTGAAGCGCGAGTTCGGGAGGACGTCCAAGGACGCCCTCCCAGAATAAGCTGACCACGCTGTAGCCATCTTTTGGCTATGGCCCGTTCAGGAAGTCGTTAAAAACTGACCTCACCAATTAACGATTAACTGTAATATTAACATAACTTTAAGTGTATAGTTTCTGCTACATTTACATACACTTTTCTTTGCATTGTATAGAGAGTCTACCCAAAATGAAATTATTGGCAGTTGTGTCTTGCATACTGACATGAGTCAAGTACATCAAAGCTGAACGTAGTGACGTGTTACGAGCGTATAACAAGGAAGTTCAGGTCAATGTGATTTGTGAATTAGGAACACATGGTACACCAAACACTTCCTGGATTCAGAGCATGCGCGTTTAGCATTTACAACGTTGTTGGGCCAACTTCTGTACACACGAGTCAACAGCCGTACAACAGCTTGTTGTACAACAAAGATTCTCTAGTCTGTTCAGCCAACTTCTGTTGTACGACTGTTGAACGTCCGCTGTTGTAATCGCACGTACTAACGGTCGGATTATCGTACAATAAGCTGTTGTAGGACCGTTGTATGATCGTTGCACCACGTGTACAGGCCTTAACCACTTCCTTACTGGGCACTTAAACCCCCCTCCTACCCAGACCAATTTTTGGCTTTCAGCGCTGTCGCATTTTGAATGACAATTGCGCAGTCGTGCGACGTTGTACCCAAATAAAATTTGCGTCCTTTTTTCCCCACAAATAGAGCTTTCTTTTGGTGGTATTTGATCACCTCTGCGTCATTTCTGATCGCCGCTATAAACAAAAAATGAGCGTCAATTTTGCAAAAAAGAACAATATTTTTTACTTTTTGCTAAAGTACAAATCCATTAAAAAAAATTATTCATCAGTTTTGGCTGATATATATTCTTCTACATATTTTTGGTAAAAAAAAAAAATCGCAATCGACGTATATTGATTGGTTTGCGCAAAAGTTATCGCGTCTACAAACTATGGGAATTGATTTATGGCGTTTTTATTATTTATTTATGTTTTACTAGTAATGGCGGCGATCTGCAATTTTTATCGGAACTGCGATATTGCTGCAGAAATGTCGGACATTTTTACACATTTTTGGGACCAATGACATTTATACAGCGATCAGAAATTTAAATATCCACTGATTACTGTGTAAATGTCATTGACAGTGAAGGGGTTAACCTACAGGGGGCAGTGAAGGGGTTAACAATGTTCCCTGGGTGTGTTCTAACTGTGGGGGGGCGGGGCTGGCCGGGACATAACAAATCTAACTGATCCCAGTGACAGGGATCAGTAGATCTGGTATGTCCCCTGTCACAGAACGGAGAACCGCCGTGTTTACATTGGCGCTTCCTCGTTCTGCAGCTCTGTCAGGCGATCGTGGGTCTCGAGTGGACATCGAGTCCGCCCGACCCATGGGCACGCTCGCGCAGCGGGCGCACGCCGCTGCTGCCGCCAGGGGGCGCACCGGGAGCGTGCACAGGGGACGACGTCCATGGACGTTGTCTCGGCATTTCAGATCTGCGCTGGAGCTTTACTTTGGCAATAGCGCGGATCTGTAGGGGTTAAAGGCTGAATTACGTGGGCTCTATGGTGCACATTCAAGTGAGCCACAACACATCAGGGATGAGATTGGAGTGTGACAAAAAAAAAGGGTTTGATCCCTTGATAAATCTATACAAGACTCTTATCATTTATGAGGGTCTGGTATGGATTTTGAGGGGGACTCTTGTATGAAAAAAGTCCCCCCCAAAATCTGAATCTGTGTCTGGTCTACGATGAGGGTCTAGTATGAATTTTGAGGAGGCACCCGCATTAAAAAAAAATGCAGCAGGACCCCCATCAAAGTTCAAACCAGACCCAGACCTTTATCCTCTATGAGGTTCTGGTATGGATTTTGATTAGGGCCCTCCCAAAAAAAGAATGCATTTGGGGCCCCCCAAAAAAAAATCCAAAGTAGATCCTTATCCAAGTATGCACCATGGCTGGCCAGAAAAGAGTAAGGGGGAAGAGTGTGCACACCCCCCCCCGAACCATGCCCTCAAAATAGGGGGATCCCTGGCAAAGGACCTTGTCTGCATGTTGATGCAGGCACGGGCCTCTTCTCCACATCTCTGGCCCAGTGGATGTGGGAGTCTGTGAGGGGGGACTTAACAGAATCTAAAGACCCTTTAAAATGATGGGTCCCTCTGGATATCTACACACCCCCATTGAGAAAAAGTCTAGAGCACATAGTACCCCTTGTTACCATTCATCATCAAATATATAATACATTTAAAAGATCCACACGATTAAGTTGACCTTCTTGCCTAGACTATTGTACTACTTTAGAACCTTACCGGTTGTGATCCCAAGAGGAGAATTACGACGACTACAGGCGGACATTCTACGCTTTATTTTGTGCAATAAAAAAACACGATTTAATAAATTGACAATATATACTTCAAAACAGTGTGTTGGGCTAAGTCTCCCTAATCTACAGGGTTATTATCAGGAGCTCAAATAACTCAACTTTCCTATACAACAGCTAAAGTATCCCCCCTCTGGGTCTCTATTGAGGCTCTTGCATGCCATCCTATTGCTATTGGTGCCTTAATGTGGATTCCTAGCCAGCTTTGTCCCCCGATACTATGCCCTTCTTTGTCCCATTCCCTAGGGTGATAGTGTAAGATACCACAAACCCATGTCATCCCCCCATACTCCACTAACCCCTATGTTCTGCAACCCATAATTTTCCCCAGGCCTTAATCCTATAACATCCCATTGGTGGCTCAACAAGGGGCTACTTAGAATAGGTGACTTGACTACCTTGATGGAAATCAAACCTATTCCCTTCAACTTGATAGCCTGGAGAGGCCCATTGCGCTTACTAATTTTGAACTATCCTGTCAAACGATAGGACTAGTACAGGGAAGGATATCTATAATGTATGCATCCCTAATTAATCTAGAGGCTAAACTCCCCTACATGGAACAGTGGGAACGAGACCTAAATACCACCTATGAATTGTCAGACTGGCAAGACCTTGCCTATGCCTTATCTAAAATATCTATCAATACAACACTTCTTCGTTGGTATATGGTCCCTCTTAGGGTGGCAAAAATGCACTCCTCAACTTCTCCTACATGCTTTAGATGGTGCGGTCAGATAGGTACAATGTACCATGTATGGTGGCAATGCCCTACAGTTACTAGATTTTGGATCAGGGTATTTAATCTAATCCATTCAGTAACAGGGATTAATATTCACAGATCACCAGAATCGGCACTATTCCATAAACTTCCTGATGATATTCCTCGGAAGTCAGTGAAGTTAATTACATATATTAAGTTAATTACATATATTCTTCCAGTGGCTCGAATAACTGTTGCTAAACATTGGAAGTAGTCAGTGGTTCCCTTTGAATATGTGAAGAGTAAGCTGAACTGGATCATGGTTAATGATAGACTTACTTGTATTCTCCACAACTCCACTAAGAAGGACGATGGATTTGATTTATATTGATTGATTGATATACCTCTGGCTGATCCTCTTCTTTTCTTTTATCTTTTGTTTCTGTCATTCTCCTCTCTCATTTCAATAGTTTATGTTTCTATAAATTGTTTTTCTTTTTCTTTCCTCCTACTCTCTGATTAGGTGACCATAATAGATGGCCTCCTCTGTTAAATGCAGCCTATAAATTGTTATTTGTTTTAGAAGATACTCAGAGACTCACCCCCCAGTTTTGGTTGGGCTGTAGGCTCTGTGTCATGGTCGCTGCTATCCCTTCATTTAAAAATGACCCATTGGGACTTTCACGGTTCTTTATCATATAGCAGCAGTGGGCCTGATAACCACACCTCTGGGGCATTACATTGTCTTCTGATATGGCCTTACTCACACCAAAGATATTTTTGCTGAATCTTGTCTTTATAGATAATAATCTACTTCTCAACACAATATGTATTACTGTACTACCATTTATAGGTCTGGATGATGATTTCATGTCTCATGTTCAAATGTTATCTCACACTTTAGAGTTCACTGAATGACATTATGTGACTTGTATTCTTTCTTTATTTCAATAAAAAGATTGAAAGTTAAAAAATCCACACAAAATAATTTATTAAAAACAAAGCACAACATAAAAACACACAGACCCGATGCACTACTATCACTACAAAAAAAAAAAAAAAATCACTCACGCACAAACACTCACACATTTGTACATATTTTGAAATTAGGGATGAACTAAGGTGGGTTTGGACATAAGTCTGAACCCTCCTTAGCTATTCCACATAGAAACTGTCAAAGCCAACAACCAATCACTGCTGTACACATGCAAGCAGCATGTATACTTCCCTCCATCACCTATGATTGGCTGTTAGCTTTGACAGCTTCCTGGCAGCATAGCTCAGGCGTGTTTGGACTTGTATATGAACATGCCTGAACTCATCACTACTTGAGATATTTGTTTGTTTTGCGTGTTTGTGTATACTGTAAATGTGCATGCACATCCCTCACCATACATACTTCACAGCTTCGGTGCAGCTTTTCTAAATCGGGTGGGGACAGCGATTGCTGCCTTCGGTTCTGTATCCATAGAAATGGCACAGAGCATCTGGCACATGTCACTTCCACAACTGTTGGCACTAGCCTCCAATAGGCATGCCCACCTGTAGGCAGGTGCAGTTTACCCTCCCCTCTGTAGGTGGCACTGTGTTGCTGTCCACTGTACAGAGGCGATGGAGGATGAGAGAAACATTGTTCCTTTGCAGCCTCCATAGGGGTCACCAGGTGAACAGTAGTCCAATTGGATGCTGAGACACTGGATGACCTCGGTGGCCCTGTTTGGTGGAGGAACACTGCTAATAAATAACTGGGCCTTTCTGCAGTTGTGGATAAAGTAGAGATAGGATCCACACTAACCTGGGACTCTGGCACTGTGATAAAGGTTTTGGAATCAGCCCTTCCAAGCTTCGCTACACTGTTACTCTCCCTACAGCCACCCCTTCATGCAGATGCTCCTCTGGTAACCTAAGACTAATAGCATGACAATCTTAGCACCGGAACTCCTCATGCACAGGGAGAGAGCCCATTCATTCTCATTTATTGAACAGATATAACAAAACACTTTAAATGGTATATTTAGCAGACCAAAATGGAGAAAAGGTTAAATTAAGCAGACCAAAATGGCCAAAAGGAGTTAGATTTTATATACAGTTTAAATCTATATGCTCTGCAGATTTAAAGTTTAAAGGATTTGTTACCCCAGCATTTCATATTCCTGATGAAAAGTATACTGTTCTCTTTGTATTGCTTCCTTTGTGTCAAATCCCTGGTGCTTCTGCCAGTCCCTCTGCTCTTTCATTAACTGACCACACTAAGCAGGTGCACACATTGTGGCCATTTCTCTAGCTATGCTGGGAGCCTGCTCTCCTCCAATGATCAGACTTCTCCTGACACAACCCCATTCCCACAGCCATTTACTGCAAAGTTCAGTATGGTGTTTCTTCTCCTCCCCCGGCTCTTATGCAGCTGCCAACAGAGGGGGTGTGATCACTTATAAAAAAAGGTATTTATAATGTTTGTTTGTTTTTTATATCTGTACACAAATGTTCATTTCAATTTTAAACTAAGTGGGTTGTTTTACAAGGTGATCGTTTACAATCACTTTAGCTGTCAGTTACAGTATATATGCAGGAATGCATTTAGGGCCCATTCACAATAATTGCAGTGGGGGAAATGTACATTTTCATGCATGTTTCTCACACCACCGGGAACGTGCTGCCCTTCTTAGACATTTACAGGTGCCATTAATTGTTAATGGCACCCAAAACGCATCTAGAAAATGCACACATGATGTAGCCAATAAGGGTCATGGTACCGCAGTACCATACGGTGTGGTGTAGAGCATTTTTAAAAGTCACACCTGCCATACCTTTCTCACTGGTTTGGCAGCCCATTGCAAAGAAAAACATGCCGCACATGCACATTCCGTTGCAACTTTTGACAACTTCACTCTATTGGTAAGGCATCTGCACTTGAGTTCATGGCTTTACACCACTGTTATGGTCTCACTTGAACACCTGGATCTTATATATATATATATATTTTATTTTTAATTCATTAAAAAAAGGAAGCAGAACTCCAGGCAAATCTTTTTTTTTCAAAGCATTCAATCAATTTTTGCATGCAACTAACATTTGTACTTATATTCCCAGTTACAGTAATTTCAGACACTGAAAGGTGTTTAAACTGTGCAAATAGAGGATGCTTGCCACAATGAGAATAGGGAAGGACATATAAGTGAAACATTTCGTTTATATTGTGGGATTAAAGGTTATGGATTTAACCTAGATATCCTTAATACCACCATGAATATAATATCTTGGTTTTTGCCTGTTGGTGTCATGAATGGAGAGCGCAGGCTTTGCAACTGCTAGGGGTGGATGCAGAATATTAGCAGGATGCATGGACAAGTTTTGCCAATTAGTTGGAAATGTTTGCATGCTTAAAGCGGAGTTCCACCCAAAGGGTCCCAGGTCCACTTCTTCTCCTGGCACTGCGGAGCTGGAAGGAAGTTCACCTCCCCCCTCCCTCTTGGCGATCTTCTGGGACATGTCGCAGGTCCCAGAAGATACGCCAGCCATTCAGAGCACGCATTGCAACTCCCGCCCGGCTTTGAAGCCAAAGCCGGTTGCCCACAATTGTAAAGCCAGCGCCATACGGAGGAGGGGGAGAAGAGTGACGCTGTGGGTGGCTGCATCGCTGGAGCCTGGGACAGGTGAGTGTCCGATTATTAAAAGTCAGCAGCTACACTTTTTATAGCTGCTGACTTTTAATAGGGTAGACATGCGCTTTAAAGCTCCATGCACACTAGCTTTTTTTTAAAGTGGTTCTAAACCCTCATCTTTTTTTTACATATTTTAAGTGCCAACAGTACACTCATCTTATATCTGTGTTTTATTTTGTACAAACACATAGCTTTCGGGACTACATGTTATCATCAGCCACTGAAGAGTACTGGGCGGATGCTCCTCTTAACAGGATCAATCAAAGCACATGGGAAGGGGAGCTACAGCGCTCTGCATGGGCCGGGTCCCCATACATGCAGGCGCAGCCAGCATTTGCCACACAGGTTTGTAGTCCCATAGATGTGAGCACGTACACACTGGTGCCCCCATGAGATTGGCAATACAAAAGGGGCACTTATTAAAGATGACAGCCAGAAATGGGAAAAATGGACCCAGAAAAAAACAACTTTGAGCCTCGGTTCACGCTAGATGCAGTGCAAATTCACACTGCATCAAAAATTCAATACCTATTGCGGAGTGTATGTTAAGTTAACGAGATCCTGGTTTGCCAAATGCAGTATAAACACCCATGCGATACGATTTTGGTGTGGACAAAAAAAGGGACCTGCATGACTTTCGTGTGCATGCGGTGCG